>CM022778.1:12763514-12888514 GCA_012411365.1 Ameiurus melas | reverse complement strand
TGTGTAGAGATTGATAGCATGGCCTTATAGCTTCTCGCCACCGATTCATTTGGATTTTGTAACGTATGTTGCTTTTTCTTTAGGTAATGAAGGAAGAAAGGTCTGTTTTTACTCTAGCTGAATCTAACATATAAAGGCTTTTAAGGCAGAACTGACTGTATTTAATGTCTGGTGTTATAAATAATAATAATAATAATAATAATAATATTAATAATAATATTAATAATAATAATAATAATAATAATAATAATAATAATAATAATAATAATAATAATAATAATAATAATAATAATAACTGGTCTAATAAACAGGAAGGAGGTTTAGGAAGACTCTTAATGGACTTGGGTAGTATATGTTCACACGTAAATGAATTTTTTTTATTAGATTAGATTTCTTTTGGTAAGAGAGTCTTTATAACACATTATAAGCAGTACATAAACCTTTTAGAAAGCAAAGCTGAAGATTTTATTAAGGTTTTATATTTCAAAAAAATTTTGTGAGCTCACTTTTCACAGGTTTGAGTTCACAAAAGGTTTTTTTTATTTTTATTTGTGTTTAATTTTTACATTTGACAATGGGAACTTCCAGAAACGCGAAATAAACTTCTCAAATCCACACACCTCATAAGACCTGGTGTAATTCACAGTTACTACAGACGTGATAATATATTAAAGAGAGTGCGTGAGTATAATATAAACCTGTGATTTGCCTCAACACCTTCTGACCAATAAGAAACAAGAATTCAACAGACTGTGCTAATTAGTAATGAGTAATAATGCTAATAACAGTGGGGTTTTGACATACACCTTGCATCAATATTCCTGTATTGCTTCATAAAATATGTATGTGATGCAATTATATGTATGTGGTGTAATGAGTAGTCCACTGCACATGCCCCATTCTTATAAAGTGTAAATAATAAAATGTTGCATCTTAGCCGATGTGTTCTCTTCATAAAATAGAGTTTATTTTCAATAATCTGTGCTTACCTAACATACCATGGTGACTCAGTCCACTGCAGTCCTCTGAATTAGATAATACGAATACGTCTGCATTGGTGACTGGACAAGCAGTACCTTTCACTGAAAGTTCTGAGAAAGCATTTAAAGGAAGCAGCAATCCAGGATTGTAGAATCAATAAGTGGCCACTGAAATTCAAGCTGCATCTGATAAAATAGTTGCTTTATACAGAACAAATGCAGCATGATGCAGCAGCAGTGATAATGTAGTTTAGATTTTGTTCAGTAAATTTAAGTAATAAATTGTAATGAGCGTGGCACAGTGGCGTAGTAAGTAGGATTTCTCTTTCTCACGTTGTTCTCATGTTTGCATGGGTTTCCTCTGGGTTCTCTGGTTTCCTCCCACTGTCCAAAAAAATGTAGGTAGGCAAATTGACTACACTAAATTACCCTTGTGTGTGAAAAGTGTCCTGCGATTGACAGGGGTCCCTTCAGGGGTAAATTCTCCCACTTTGTGCCCTTTTTTGCAAATGCTAATGAATATGAAGTTATCATTTAATTCAGATTGTACTGCTACACAGGCTAATAATTATTGGGTACACACAAACGCACATGACCCTTCACTTGTCGGTATCTTTTGGGTGTGATTTATTTTGTGCATTTTGAAATGGACGAACAATGGACAGATTATCCGACAATACCGAAGAATAACATTGAGCAGAATTACTATTATTTATGTAATGAGATTTTGCTTGAGGACTTTGATGATGGTGATTGCTACACTATATATCCTGACTCCTCTGTTTCTCCATGTCCTGCAGAAACTGGTCACATTCATAGCTTGGGACTGATTATTGAGAAGGCTCCATAGACTGCCAGACTCGTGTGCAGTTTAACAGCGCCTGAAAGCAGCTTTTCTGCTCATCACGCAGTCCGACTGCAGTGCTTCTCCTCTCACCGTGTCATCAATGTCAACCGCCACTCAACCCTGGCACCTGAATGGAGGTAAAGGTCAGGAACCGGTCGACCCAATAATAAAATAATAATAATAACAATTTATATTTGTGATTATCTCATGAGCTTCATCAGATCTGACGAATGAAGACATTTGAACACAAGTCCAGACACTTTCACTTATTACTATTAGAGCATGTCAAATGACTGGTGCTGAAAATGCGGCTCAAATTGATAACTAGGCATACAAGAAATAACCATGGCATTGCATTTGCAGACATGAGCATTTTAAAATATCAGCTCTGTCCAAGCTGCAAAGATTTAAAAACACCAGGAGAAGTAAGAATAGTGCTTTCTCACTATTGGAGCATTTGGACTGAAGCCTTTGATTCAATCTGTGCTTTCGGGTCACCTTAGAAAAGCACAGAACAGTGATTATTAAATGCATGACTTATTGCTTAGAAGGTGGTGATTAATTCTGTAGAATAGCAGCTTTGACAGTAGTTCCAGCTGAAAGGTTTATGCTAGTGTGCTCATTCACATAAGTTATTGTTTCTATAGTAACTCATTCACATGGACTTGGCGGAAGCTCTATATGAACTAATGGCGGAAGCTCTATATGAACTAATTTTAACGTGCGTAATTGTTGATATGTTGACGTTTTAGTGTTTAAAGCTGTAACTTTGTTAAAAAGTCTTCAGGACATTGAGATCTGGGGTTTATTTTGTCTTTAACTTCATGGAAGAGGCTGGTGAGAGAATGAGTGTTTATAGCTGCTATAGCATAAGTGATAACTTGTTTTGTGGACGTTCCACAACATTATAAGTAACTATAGATGTATTCAAAAGTATTATCTTTAATTAATAATAATAATAATAATAAATGTTCCTTTGAGCAAATGACTCTGGGGTGTAAACAGTACCTGCACTTTGTGTACAACTGCTCAAAGTGATAATAAGACATATAAAGTTTTTTTCCCCCCCTAGGTGTTGGTTTCCCATACAATGAAGAGAGAGTCATATCAGGTGGGGTGAACAGGAATTCGGCAATCATCGGCGGTAGGAATTATTAGATCTTATCTTTTCTTTCATAGAGATCGACAAAGTTTCAAGCTCATGTCTACGTAACCTGATAATCCCTTCTTGATATTTAGGCATTATTGCTGTGGTGATCTTCAGCATCCTGTGTACTCTGGTGTTCCTGATTCGTTACATGATTCAACACAAGAGAACGCACCACACCAATGAGTCCAAAGAGGAAGAGCACTCCGAGTCAGCTGACACGGCTATCATCGGCACTGAGCCCAATTTCACAGAGACCATCGACGAGAGCAAGAAGGAATGGTTCATCTAACAGAATGATCTAAATAAGGATCAATACATACCCCCCTCTCCAATCTTTCACCCTATTGTATGTGTACCTGTCTGTCTCTTTCTCTATTCCTTCCTGTCTCTCTGTCTCCCACTGTCAGAAAGTCCACGTTCGGTGTTTTTTTAAAGTGCAACTGTTTATGCATGATAGAGCCAATGGGGGTGGACGAGTACGAGGACTGCAGTGGGATCAATGACCGCAGGCCTGGCTGTCTTCTGATTCAGATTTTATGGGGAAAATATGGAGCCTGAAGATTAGATGAGTGGGAATGTGAGACGGAAGAAGAAAAAAACACATGCACCATCGGTGATGGAACTAATCCAAATCTTCACTGACCTCATTAGACCTCTAGCTACAAAATCAAATACAGAGGCCATCCTTAGCTGCGGTTGGATTTAGAAACATGCTGTGCAGAATTTGACGAAAACAACACTACTTTGATCATCAGTGTCGTGATAAAGAACTATACGAGTGATGTCTTCATGATCTAGACATCCCTAAGCAGCCACAGTGGACATAATGAGCCTTACATCCAGACCAGTGCTGGAGGAATTAGCTGAGGGTGCCATTAAGGATATGGCTAAATCAAAACAAAAGCACAACAGGAAATACAGTTTCTTATAAAGAAATGCTCTCAGTTGAATCTTTTAGTCCATTTACACTCATATAGTACTGTCACTTTTTTAAACCATCTATTTTTGAACAGGGCCATTATATAATCAGATATATACATTCACTAATGCAAAGGTAAAGCTAATAACTTTTGGTTTGGTGTTTTGCAAGATTGACCTCTGATTGGAAATACACAATTATATTATATTATATAGTGTTATATTATTATTAAAAAATTATATATGGCACAAACACTATAAACATACACAACAGTATATAAGCTCTATTAAAGAGTTTGATTCCAAGAAATGATAAAAGCAAAATTCCATGTGAAACTTATAACTAGCCTATATGTTAAAAAATTCTGATTGCACACACACACACACACACACACACACACACACACACACACACACACACACACACACACATTGTTTAACCTGCTATTACGTTGGGGAAAAAAGTTACATCCATTATGTTATGGGTCAAAATGACTTCCACAGTTTAAATACACACAAAAACAGCAAGGAACAGTTTAAAAGAATAAACCTTTATTAATGGCTTTATGTACATGTTTGATCCCCGTACTGGCCAAGTACAATTCTCCACCTCGACATGTTGTCTGCCTGGGAATGATTTCTCAGACCAAGCCAGAGGAAACAACTGGCTGTTGTACAGGATAGTAAGAACATTTCCTTGACTGAAAATCACCACAACTCCCTCGCAAGCTGCCATTGTAGTTGTACCTAAAGCTCAATTTCCAAACTGTGCCATAGATTCTCAATTGGATTGAGGTCTGGGCATTTATTGGGACATTCTAAAACATTCAAACTGGCTTTGCCAGTATGCTTCTTCTCCATTTTCCCCCAAACTCTGACCTTTTTCCCAATCTCTGCTGATGAAAAGCATCCTCACAACATGATGCCACCACCTCCATGCTTCATTATGTGAATGATGCTCTCAGGATGAAGATCAGTGATGGTTTCCACTAAATGTAATGCTTTGTACTAAGCACAAAAGACTAAGGGCCTTTGGTTTCATTCAACCTGAGAACCCTTTTCCACGTTTTTGAGTTCCCAGCATCCCTTTTTCCAAACTCCTAATGGGATTTCATATGGCTCACGACTCTCTCTCATAAAGCCCAGCTTTGTGGAGTGTCCAGGTTATGGTTGTCCTGAGAAGTAGAGTTTTCCACCGTGTGCTGTTTGCCTGTGAAGGATACCTTACAACAATGAATGATTTGGATGAATCTCCACAACTGAGCATTGTTCTCAAATAGCAAAAAGTTAGTTCAGACTTACACAGAATTATAATAAGAAGGAGACACTGAGAATCTGCTCTCTCCATCCCCTTTCCTTGGCTTTTCTAAATGGATACTCAAGCACAACATCTTAATGAGAAATTACTTCATAGGTCAGAATTTCAAACCATGGGAAGAGTTACATTCATGCATTGTTACTCATAAATTAAGAGTAGAATACATCTAAGGACTTTGCTCTTTGTTTTTGATGGGTATCTGTTTTTGGTGGGGTTTTTTTCTGTTAATGATGGCATTATTAGCAACTAAGCTGTCCATTCAGTTTTAAATAGATACACCTGTACATAATCAGATTAACTGGAACCATGACTTTCTGTAAATAAAGTTCATTTGTACAACTCATCAGCAACTCACCCAGATGTTTTTGATAGCTCCTTGATCTCCATGATGCTGTTTGTTTAGGTATGTTGTCTAACATACAGTGCCTTGCGAAAGTATTCGGCCCCCTTGAACTTTTCAACCTTTTGCCACACTTCAGGCTTCAAACATAAAGATATAAAATTTTTATTTTTTGTGAAGAATCACCAACAAGTGGGACACAATTGTGAAGTGGAACGAAATCTATTGGATTTTTGAAACTTTTTTAACTAATAAAAAAATGAAAAGTGTGGCGTGCAAAATTATTCGGCCCCCTTGTGTTAATACTTTGTAGAGCCACCTTTTGCTGCGATTACAGCTGCAAGTCGCTTGGGGTATGTCTCTATCAGTTTTGCACATCGAGAGACTGAAATTCTTGCCCATTCTTCCTTGCAAAACAGCTCGAGCTCAGTGAGGTTGGATGGAGAGCGTTTGTGAACAGCAGTTTTCAGCTCTTTCCACAGATTCTCGATTGGATTCAGGTCGGGACTTTGACTTGGCCATTCTAACACCTGGATACTTTTATTTGTGAACCATTCCTTTGTAGATTTTGCTGTATGTTTGGGATCATTGTCTTGTTGGAAGATAAAATCGTCCCCCCAGTTTCAGGTCTTTTGCAGACTCCAACAGGTTTTCATCCAGAATGGTCCTGTATTTGGCTGCATCCATCTTCCCCTCAATTTTAACCATCTTCCCTGTCCCTGCTGATGAAAAGCAGGCCCAAACCATGATTCTGCCACCACCATGTTTGACAGTGGGGATGGTGTGTTGAGGGTGATGAGCTGTGTTGCTTTTACGCAAAACATATCGTTTTGCATTGTGGGCAAAAAGTTCGATTTTGGTTTCATCTGACCAGAGCACCTTCTTCCACATGTTTGGTGTGTCTCCCAGGTGGCTTGTGGCAAACTTTAGACGAGACTTTTTATGGATATCTTTGAGAAACGGCTTTCTTCTTGCCACTCTTCCATAAAGGCCAGATTTGTGCAGTGTACGACTGATTGTTGTCCTATGGACAGACTCTCCCACCTCAGCTGTAGTTCTCTGCAGTTCATCCAGAGTGATCATGGGCCTCTTGGCTGCATCTCTGATCAGTCTTCTCCTTGTCTGAGCTGAAAGTTTAGAGGGACGGCCAGGTCTTGGTAGATTTGCAGTGGTCTGATACTCCTTCCATTTCAAAATGATCGCTTGCACAGTGCTCCTTGGGATGTTTAAAGCTTGGGAAATCTTTTTGTATCCAAATCCGGCATTAAACTTTTCCACAACAGTATTACGGACCTGCCTGGTGTGTTCCTTGGTCTTCATTATGCTCTCTGCGCTTTCAACAGAACCCTGAGACTATCACAGAGCAGGTGCATTTATACAGAGACTTGATTACACACAGGTGGATTCTATTTATCACCATCAGTCATTTAGGACAACATTGGATCATTCAGAGATCCTCGCTGAACTTCTGGAGTGAGTTTGCTGCACTGAAAGTAAAGGAGACGAATAATTTTGCAGGCCCCACTTTTCATTTTTTTATTAGTTAAAAAAGTTTCAAAAATCCAATAGATTTCGTTTCACTTCACAATTGTGTCCCACTTGGTGATTCTTCACAAAAAATAAAAATTTTATATCTTTATGTTTGAAGCCTGAAATGTGGCAAAAGGTTGAAAAGTTCAAGGGGGCCGAATACTTTCGCAAGGCACTGTACTCTAGAGTTTTCCAAGAAAAGGTGTATTTCTACTGAGTTCATGTGACACTTGCTCACAAATGGATGAATTATAGGAATTCTGAATCCAGCACTAAGTAGCCCATACTGTGTGTACCACTGTGTATACTGAATGTATTACATACACATGTTATTTAGGGTTATTCTAAAGTTACTTTCATGGGATTTTGGAAAATTAGAGTGTTTCCGCAATGGTCGTTTCCTGTATGGAGTTAGAGCATAGTGCAAATGATGCTAAGGTCACAGGTTTGAGCCATGAATGGGCCAAGTAGAATTTTCCTCCAAGACAGTTGTTTGCCTGTAAATTGTAACTTACAACAAGCCAATGGAAACAACTGGCTGCACAGGACATTAAGAAGTAATAAATAATAACATAATGCCACCACCACGCTTAACCATGCAACACATGTTGCTTAAGGTTATTCTAAGGTTAATTTTACGGGTGATACTATTACCGAATTTTTAAAGTAGCTCCTTGGTCTCCATAATGATGTTTGTTTAGCTATGTTGTCTAAGAAACTCTTTACCCTTCCAGGAACAGGTGTTTTTATACTGAGATCATGTGACAATTTACTTACACACAGGTAAAGTGTCACACAAGTGCATAAAAAAAAAAAAAATACTGCAAAATCCTGTATGGACTGACTCCTTATGTGAATTCTGATGACAACTTGTTGCACCACGACTAACTAGCCCATATGTACAAAGTTCTTGCTGATTGCATTACATACACTTGTTGTTTAAGGTTATTCTGAGGTTACTTTTATGGGACTCTGATAAATTAGAGTGTTTCTGCAATGCTCTGTTCCTGACGGAGATCTTCAAGATTAAAAAAGACATCTTATCTGTAAAAATCAAGTCTAATTGTACTTGTCATGGTTCTGTCCAGGGACATTTTCCATGTATACATCTTGGCCGGTTAGCTCAGTTGTTTAGAGCATGGTGCTATTAATGCCAAAGTATAAAAACACCTGCTCCTGGAAGGCTCCAGAGTTTGTTAGACAACATAACTAAACAAACACATTATGGAGACCAAGGAGCTACTTTAAAAGTTTGGTTATAGTATCAGTCAGGGTTTTGTTTTGGACATGGCACAACACCAACTTTGAGACGAGACCATCCACCAAATTCAGGGTATGGAGAACCAGGTAAGGAGGACATTAGTCAGGGAAGCACACAAGCGTTAAAGTGTAACTCTCAAGCAGCTTGAGAATTATACAAAGAAAATACATCTAAACAAATACATAACAAAATAGACCAAAAAAAACCAAAAACAAAACAAATGCAAGTCCTCACTCCTCCATCCCCTTTAAACAGAGAAAATAAATGAATCAACCATTTTGCCACTCTTTTTTATTCCTTTTTTTTTTTTTTTTTTAAACAGTTAAATCAAATGCATTTATACCAAAGAAGTGCCCAGATGCAGATGTCACAGCTGTGGATTTGAGGGGAGATGACTGCTGGAAGACAAAGATGTCGTATTTGAGATTATGTTCTGCTTGTTTCACAGTTGATTGATAAATTGCTATTAAACACATTCAGACATATTTGAAGAGCTGGTTTTATTCTCAATTCTTATTGTTTTGTTTATGGGGCACCAGAAATTCAGGGAAAATGGTACACCGTCCTCTAACACCGTATTGGATGTACAACCAGTGATGTTTTCTAGCTGTAATTCTAACGTGACAAGAACCCAACTACAACGTGGCAAGCACAAGATCACACACGACAGTGATACTATATGTGATACCATATGTACCACATGAATATAATTGTTATGTATCGAGGTTGAGGCAAAAGCAAACGCAGATTATATCATCTATTAAACAAACGTACAACAAAACAAAGACAGCTTGGTATAACACCGTGGCATGAAACAAAACACCGTGGCATGAAAGACAGAAGTTTAATTCAACGAAAGACAGGGAAACAGTGCAGACAGTGACTATATATACACAAGAGTGCTCATTAACCGAACCAGGTGCAGGGGGTCATGTGACAGGTAGTGCAGTGCAGTGGCTGATGG
The DNA here is from genome assembly GCA_012411365.1 of Ameiurus melas. Classification (NCBI taxonomy): domain Eukaryota; kingdom Metazoa; phylum Chordata; class Actinopteri; order Siluriformes; family Ictaluridae; genus Ameiurus; species Ameiurus melas. The sequence continues at coordinate 12,879,206 of CM022778.1, read as the reverse complement.
GAACTGGAGTCCAGAGTTTCTTGATACATGACAGTAATACAGTAAATATGTTATAAATGTGATCTTCACTGTTAAATGTCATTACAGGAGAGTTATTAGTCTAACTGCTTTGAATAAATGTCATGTGCCAAAATCAATGCATGTTTTATTGCTGTTTTGCTAAGCAGTTTAGGTTTAATTATCTAGACAATAACACACTACTGAGTTACCTCCACGTAAAACACATCAATATCTTCATTAAATCAACATTTCTTTCTTTTTTTTGTTCATGTATGAACACATCTATATGAAATGTGAATGATGTGTTTTGAAAATGATGAATTTTTAAACACATTTGTGTAGTAGCACCAATGAAAACTTTATGAATGTGCATCTAAACATTCATAACTTCCTTATGAATGTGACTGTGTTGTGCATTGTGATTATGTCATTATGTTGTGCAGAAAACTGCAAAAAGAAGAAGAAGAAGAAGAAGAAGAAGAAGAAGAAGAAGAAGATATTTCTAACATGAAAAGGACTTAAATGTCTCGAGTTTACAAGACTTGATAGTGAAGTAATGGGGTTGCTAGGTGCTGGAGGAATGTTTCTTTTTAAATATTAGAACACTTTTTGAATATATCCAACTTCTGACGCATTTCAACTCATAACTCGCCTGCGATCGGATACTTTCAGCAGACCTCGCATCTCTGAAGCAGATCTTTCCATTTCTGAACATCTCTATTCACCTTTTGAACATCTTCACCATTAATCTGAGCATTTTCCTGCACGAATGTCGTCTTCTGAAGAAATGGTAAGCTTTGAGCAGACACAGTAGTGTTATGAATAAGGCCGTTAAGCGAGTTTGAAACGTCGTTTTGTGAAACTTTACAGTAACTATTCATATGTAGTTTTATTGTTAGGAAGGACAGGTGTTCTTGAAATATTCACTATCGCTGTGAACATTTCCGTTCTCTCCAAGAGGGGGAGACCAAGCCTTAGTCACGAAGACTGAACATAAACGAGACATCCTTGTAGTACACGAAGTCAAATATCTAGACCTGTGTAGAGTGAATCATTTCGGTGGTGACTGTGTACCATGTGAAAAGGTTTTCTCAACATATAGAGCCACTGAGTAAAGGAGATAAGGATTTTCCCCTCAGCATCCCAGCTTTTTAAATGACTGAATCACTCCAATATCATATTGTTCTCCTTTCTCATTAACACGAGGCCTAAGATGACTGGGATAAAAAGTCATGAAGTCGTTTTCCTCTTTTCCCAGCAGCCGAATATATCTCTTCTGTCCTGGTGCTCTGTCGTTTGGGAGTCATTCGGTTCCGTTGATTCGGCTCCTTTTATTCGGCTCCTCTGAGCTAAATGTTGAAGTATCTCGTATATATGAGCTTTTTCTGTAGCTGTGTGCTCTTTGTTATCAAATCAAAACCTTTAACTATCATAATATAGTTTAAAATACTCCGGTTTAGTTTAAAATGGCACTACGCTGTTTGGGAGTCGGCTCTTATCGGCGAGCCGAGCCAAATGATCTGACTCATTGATTCCCCACACTATGCTGTGCACACAGGAATCCTCCTGAACTTTTCTTGGGATACTTATCCATATTTCTGTCTTTTTCTCTAGAGTTGTATTCTCACATGACATCACTTAGTTAATTAAAGCTTCCTGCAGTGGGAATTTATCTGTCCTGCTGTATCTAGGTCTCTAGCATTCAACAAATGTTGAAAGAACTCTGATGGCAGACGTTTCTTCTTGCAGCTTAGCTGGAGGCAAGATCTACAAACTTGTTTGTTTCTTCCCACCACAGGCATTTTCCCCCATCTGGGATTATTCCAGCTCTGGACCGTGGGTTGAGGCTGGTGACCTGCAACACCTTGTCCCAGACCCCCATGTGTACCACCAGGAGCAGCACTTTACTCCCAGCACTCAGGGACAGGTTTATACCAACCTGCCTGACCAGGTATTAGACCATATCTATTCAAACTATAGGACTGTCTGAGTTCAGAAGTTATGTTTTTATACAACTATTGTATTTGCACTGTAGTACCTAAATAAAAATGACAGAAATAAGATTATTTTAATCCTACTCTACATTTTTATGACAAATGTAGCAAACCTCAGACGAAACAAATATTGTCCTGTTTGGAAATATAAAATTTTTGACTCTTTATTTGGTCTGTAAATAAACTTTAGGACTTCCCTCAAACATCAATAGTTTAAATCGTTTTTTTGAATGTCTGATTTTGTAATCAGACATACATCACACACACACACACACCCACACACACACACACACACACACACACACACACACACACACACACGCAAATATATTTATGGAACTTTCTCTCATGCTTTATTACAGTATTACATGCCTTCATTAAAGAGTTCAGCACAGGGAATTGATACTCCTGTTTATGTCTCTAAAGCCTAACCTACCCCTGTTTATTTCTTCCCCTCCTGCCACAGCCGTATTATGCAAGCTGGGATTCGTCCAACTCTGGACCGTGTATTGAGTCTGGTTACTTCCAGCACCTTGTCCCTGACCCCCATGTGTACCAGCAGGAACAGGACTTCACCCCCAGCACTCAGGGCCAGGCGTATTACAGCCTGCCTGCCCAGGTATTAGACTGTTCTTGTTTTTTCTTCTTCTTCTTCTAAATGTAGGACTGTTTAAATTCAGGAATTTTGTTTTCATGCCAATATAAAATTTATATTTAATAAGATAATTATTTATGTCTTTTCTCTCATTCTGTATTACATCCCTACATTAAAGAGTTCTACAGAGTGAGTTAATTTATACTCCTATTTAGGTCTCTTAAGCCTAACCCAAACCCTGCTTGTTTCTTCCCCTCCTGCCACAGCCGTATTACGCAAGCTGGGATTCGTCCAACTCTGGACCGTGGGTTGAGGCTGGTGACGTCCAGCACCTTGTCCCTGCCCCCCACGTTTACCACCTGGAACAGCAGTTCACCCCCAGCACTCAGGGCCAGGTGTACTACATCCTGCCTGCTCAGGTATAAGACCATTTTTATTATAATTGTAGACCTGTTTAAGTTCAGAAATTATTTTTTTATATGAATCTTGATTGGGCAGTTAATAACATCATTATTTATGTATTTTCTTTCATTCTGTATGAATATACATTATTACATCAATACATTAAAGTGTTCTACAGAGGAAGTTAACTGATTGTCCTAGTTAGTTACCCCTTTTTGTTTCTTCTCCTCCTGCCACAGCCATATTACCCCAGCTGGGACACTATTTCCTGCTCTGGACCGTGTGTTGAAGCTGGTGACCTGCCACACCCTATCCCATCCTCCCACGTGTACCACCAGGAGCAGATATTCACTCCCAGCGCTCAGGGCCAGGTATAACAAGTGTTTAAGTATTATGATGTTGATTCATACACTACCTACACTACACCACAGTGTATAACATTACTGCTTGCTTCATGTTCTGCAGAGAGAGCTTCCAGGGATGGCTGAAGTGTCAGAGGACCAATGTTGCAGCTTCATGGCTGGTAAGGACCATTTGTATGACAACATCCAACTCCAGTCAGTGTGCATGTCCAATTAATAATAATAATAATAATAATAATAATAATAAATAATAATAATAATAATAATAATAATAATAATAATATTTAGTAGATATTTAAACACATTTAGACTTTAATAATTTGACATGTGTCCAAGTGTTACCTGATTACCTGTGGGTCTTTTGTCCTCTTTCAGCTGGAGAGTATCCTGTTGAAGGATTGTACGGCCCTGCTGAGATTCCTCCTGTACAAGAACAAGTCCTTCCTCCGCTGGACAAGCAGGAGCACACACTGGTAATAAATCAAAAAAGCATTGTACTAAAAATATATGTACTTGTTATGTAACGGGCGAGCAAGCGAAATATCCATCACTGGGGTGACCTTCGGCCTCAGGAGAAAGGGATGGCCAGAAGGAAGCTACTACGAGGAACTTTAAACTGTATATTCATATGTAGTACAATTGCATTTAGTATTGCACTTTGCTTTACAACAAATAATTACATTAATACCAACTGGTGAGCTGTTAAGCATTATTCTTAATACATGGAGTGTCAATATGCAATTTTAATGAAATGCGTGGGGGTGGGTGGGCGAGGGGGGGTGTTCTTTTTGTGATGTTTCTAATGCTATAAATATGGCTTTCTTTTGTGTACAACAGAATAACTGGGGACCTAGTAGAAGACATCAGTGCCACAGATCCACAGATCCAAGTTCCCAATGAATGAATTAAATAGGGATTTACATCGTCAAAACAAAGCTTCCAAGATTTTTCATGATTACAATACTTGCACATCACACACGACACTGTTGCCCAACTTATTACCAAATTAAAATAGACTATGGACCAACCGAGAAGTGGACGTCCATGAACATCCACCGACGAAGGTACAACCGACGTGGTGCCGGCAAACATAGTCCCTTATGTATGGAGACTTTTGGAACACCCTGTATATTCCACAAGAATTTTTTTTACTACAAATCAATTACAAACAAACAAACAAACAAACAAACAAACAAAAAATATCAAAATCTGGATTAAAAAACATCTCTTGTTTCTAATTCTTTAAAAAAAATGTTTTCTGAAACACTATCTCAGAGGTTAAGAATGAAAATTCTTCTTTGTCTGAATTGTGGGTAATCAGGATTAAGGATGGACCAGGATGCTTCAGGACATCAGAAAAATCTTTGAAGCATTTGGATCTTTATAAATAAGACTTTGTAGTCAAGCCAAACTTAACAAAAGATAAACGTAATGTGTTTTAGTTCACGTAAATGTTACATATGAATAGTGTAATCTAGACATTTTAAAAGCAATTGATTCCCATCATCATGTAGGAAAAGTATGTGCATTATTTTGGGATTTTTTATTTTAATGCAGTTGTATGGATAAAATGTCTGACTTATGTGATAAGTCATTGAAGTCCTGATTTCACTGTAAATGGACCAATCATTTATTAATTTAAATATCATGTTAAATAAAAAATTAATGGCTGAAACAAGGGTCTGATGACAATTATTTAGAGATTCTGTCCATACTTTTAAGAAGACTTCCAGCTTATTCTTGGTCCTCGTCCTCACCTTGTTGAGAGATTTGTTCAGTTCTTCACTGTACCATAGAATAGATTTTGTAATAATTGTTTTTTTCATATGAGAAACTACATTATGCAATGTGACGCTCAGATTTATATTTAAACCATCAGTCATTAGGTCAAGTTGATCTCTGTCTTCTCATGGAACACTGCATAATTCACTTGTGGCAGGTTGTCTGTGCTGCAGCTGTGATTGGATCTGTAACGGTGTAGCTCACATTAAAGCTAAACATCAGAAAAAATAATGTGTGATTAATCCTGTAAATAGAACCATGGGAATTGAAAATAACATCAATAGACACCAAAACTGATAGATTCTTTTTTTCCAGATGGTATTTATACTTTTCAGATGGTATTTATAGTTAATACCTGCCATCGGGTTTCGGGACCACCACAATGTGTCTGAACCAGTGGCTGGCGGACTCTTTGATGATCCCATGCCATAGCAGACAGTTGACTTCCTCCAATTGGAGATCTTTTAGATTTCCATACAGGAAAAGAGTCCCATGAAAGTAATTTTAGAATAACCGTAAACAACATGTGCATGTAATGCAATCAGCAAAAATTGGTACACACAGTATTGTCATAGCTCAGCCTGATCAGGACTCAGTTTCCCAAGAAGCAACACTCACCTCTCACGCACGCATGCACTCTCTATCCCCAGAGTTCTAATCACTCACACCTGTCACCAAACACACTCACTCTCTCCTTTAGTATTTAGCAATCATTCACTCAGAACTCTGTGTGAAGTATACGTTCAGTTCGCTGTGTTACCATGCCTTATGTACAAAGTTTACCTTCTCGTGTTTCTCGACTTTTGTTTCCTGCTTACGACTACGCTCTCAGCCTATCCCAGTTTGTTTTGTTTGTTCCCTCGCCTGACCATTGCCTGGATTACGACTAGGTCTTTTGAAACTCCCTTCCCTAACGATACCCACCGAACACCCGCTTCTACTTCCGTATCCACAAAGGTACATGACAAGTATAGGCTAGTTAGTTCTGTATTCAGAATTCATATAATTCGTCCATCTGTGTACAAGTGTCACATGAACTCAGTATAAATACACTTTTTCCTGGAAGGCTCCAGAGTTTGGGAGGGGGGAGGATGTTATTAGCCCCAACCACAGACTCCCCCTTGTACCCGGACACCTCCTCCTCTTGGCGTGGCGTAGTCCTCCGTGAACTTGGGAGGTGAGTTGAAGGCCAGGTAATTCCTGGTGACCTGCTGCATTCGTAGCACTGCTTGGTACTCCTCCGCACCTTTGCATTGTGTGGCGTAGTACTCCACGATCATCGGTGGCATCCTGATGCCACAGTTCTCCATCCTAGCGATCTGCTGCTTACAATTGAAGGTCTTCCATTCTGTCATGTATCAAGGATGGGTTCTGAAGCAATCGCAGATATATAACATTTATTAAACAATTAAACAACAAAACAAAGACACTAAGCCAACTAGGCAAAGTTGGCAAACTAGGCAAAGACACTAAGCCACTAGATGCCAAAGAGCTCCATTTTGGTCGCATTTGACCACAACACTTTCACCCAGTTGTCCTCTGGTGGTCAGATAAGCCAAAATGGCGCTCTTTGGCATCAACTCAACCTGCCGTGTTTGGAAGAGGAGGAATGCTGCCTATGACCCCAAGAACACCATCCCCACCGTCAAACATGGAAGTGGAAACATTATGCTTTGGGGGTGTTTTTCTGCTAAGGGGACAGGACAACTTCACCGCATCAATGATTTCTTTGTTAGTGGGCAAACATACAAAATCAGCAGGGGATCAAATACTTTTTTCCCCCACTGTATGACACTGGGTGAGTTGCAAATGAGGTTTCTTTACAGAAATTCATGGTCCCAGTTAATCTGATTATATACAGGTGTGCAATCAAAACTGAATGGTCTGACCCATGAAGCAATTTCTCATTAAGATGTTGTGCTGAGCTAACTGGCCAGTGAGGCTATGCTGAAAATGTCCAAGGCCAGAACCATGACAAGTAAAACTAGACTTGTTTTTTACAGATAAGATAAAACATATATATATATATATATATATATATATATATATATATATATTTTTACATATTTTTATATATATATATATATATATATATATATATATATATATATATATATATATATATATATATATATATATATATATATATATTAGTTCTCATTGCAGAAACACTTTAATTCATCAAAAACCCATAAAATTAACTGGGGTTTACTCCACATACTCACATAAGCAGTCAGACCATACAGGATTTCGCAGTTTTCTTGTAACTTACTTGTGTGACACTTTACCTTTGTTTAAGTAAATTGTCACATGATCTCAGTATAAAAACACCTGTTCCTGGATTATACAGTATCTCACAAAAGTCAGTACACCCCCCACATTTTTGTAAATATTGATTATATCTTTTCATGTGACGACTCTGAAGAAGTGACACTTTGCTACAATGTAAAGTAGTGAGTGTACAGCTTGTGTAACAGTGTAAATGTGCTGTCCCCTCAACATAACTCAACACACAGCCATTAATGTCTAAACCGCTGGCAACAAAAGTGAGTACACCCCTAAGTGAAAATGTCCAAATTGGGCCCAAAATGTCAATATTTTTTGTGGCCACCATTATTTTCCAGCTCTGCCTTAACCCTCTTGGGCATGGAGTTCACCAGAGCTTCACATGTTGCCACTGGAGTCCTCTTCCACTCCTCCATGTCTTGATTGTACAAGTTGATTTTTACAGATAAAATTAAATAAAAAATTTTTTTAGATCTCCATACAGGAACAGAAACACTTGCATTGCAGAAACACTTCAAAAATTCTTCAAACATGTGTATGTAATGCAATCAGTAAAAATTTGTACATATGGGTTAGTTAGTCATGGTGCAACAAGTTGTCATCAGAATTCAAAATAAATAGTCAGTCCAAACAGGATGTCGCAGTTTTTCTTGTGATGTACCTGTGTGCCTTTAACTTTGCCTAGACGAGACCATTCACCAAATTCAGGGTAAGGAGAACCAAGTAAGGAGGACATTAGTCAGGGAAGCAAACAAGCAATAAAGTGTAATTCTCAAGCAGATTGAGAAGTCTGCAACTCCGATTAGAGACGCTGGACAACCATAGCCTGGACACTCCACATAGCTTGGCTTTAGGAGAGCTTGGAGAGCCATATAAAAGCCCATTTGGAGTTTAGAAAAGGGGATGCTGGAAACTCTCCAAACGTGGAAAAATTCTCAACAGCCAGTTATTTTCTCCAGCTTGTTGTGGGAAATCAGTTACAGACAGCACATCATGGTGGATAACCTTAGTTGGCAAGAATAGGGATTGAACTCATGACCATGACGTTATTAGCACCACGCTCCAATCAACTGAGTTAACCGTCCTGGATGTGTACATGGAAAATGGCCCTGGCTGGAACCATGACCAGTACAAGTAGACTTGATTTTTACAAATGAAATAAAACGAAAAATCTTCTAGATCTCCATACAGGAACAGAGCATTGCAGAAACATTCTAATGCTTCAAAATCTCATCAAAGTAACCTTAGAATAACCCTAAACAACATGTGAATGTAATGCAATCATCCAAATTTTTTTTTACATATGGGATAGTTAGCTATGGTGCAACAAGTGCAGGATATTTTTGCCTCTTCAACCTAAACTGGCCCTGCTAGCTCACAAATTTAAACTGTAAACTTAATTAAGCTATCTGACTTACTGTTCTTTGGAGAAATAACACAGCAGAACTCATGAAGACTGGATTCAGACGAAGCAGGTTTATTTAGCAGTAAGCAAGACAACAAACAACCCGAACTGGTCCCAGGGATACACGCCACATGAAGATGTAACTTGCACCAAAGTTCCGACCAGTTACAAAGCTCTTTATATACATTTCATGCATGGCACCATATCTAGTTTTAACCAATCATACACAGTTCCCTTTTAAGTGCGTCCTATCACAATCTTCCACATGTATCCCAGTTACATAATTTCCCATTATTTCTAACGGGGCCCAAGTTTTTTCAGTTAATGCAGCTGTGGATTTCTCATTATCTTTTTCTTGGTTTACTTTTCCCTCCCGCGAGTGTCACTGCACTAAAGTCATTGCACTAAAGGGTCTATATGTTTTCTACCATTTTGCTTACTCTTTATTTACTCTTGAGGCCCTCTCTTACCAAGGAAAAGTGAAGGCATTACCCCTACATCTCTGTTTTGCTGAGTCATGGGTAAGTGAGTTCCTTCCTTATCTGTTCCTGTACAGTGTAATTATGGCCTTTCATATGTATGAATGGGTGTGTGAGTGTGTATGTGATTGTGCCCTGCGATGGACTGGCACCCTGTCCAGGGTGTACCCCGCCTTGTGCCCGATGCTTCCTAGGATAGGCTCCAGGTTCCCTGCGACCCTGAACAAGGAGTAAGTGTTAAAAGATGGATGGATGGATGGAAATCTCTCTTTTTCTGAGTAATGGGTGAGTGAGTTCCTTCGTTTCCTGCTGAGTCATGGGTGAGTGCTCACATCTGCTCTATGTGTTTTGCGGCTTGCATTTTTTTAATGTCTTTATGTGCTTTCCTGCTTCTAGATGTAAGATCCAAAATCATCAATCCTGGTTCTTCTAGGCAGAACCCTGGGCCTCCCATTAAGAAAAAAAACATGAAGGTTTTCACTCAAACATGCTTCACTGGACCTCTGCGTAAAAAGAGAAAGGTGGATGCATCTACTCAAACACGCCTTACAGAGTCTCCTTTCAACAAAAGACCCACAGGTAATCAGGTAACACCTGGCCACACGTCAAATTATTAATGTCTAAATGTGTTTAAATATCTACTAAATATTATTATTATTATTATTATTATTATTTTATTATTATTATTATTATTATTATTATTATTATTATTATTATTATTATTATTATTATTAATTGGACATGCACACTGACTGGAGTTGGATGTTGTCATACAAATGGTCCTTACCAGCCATGAAGCTGCAACATTGGTCCTCTGACACTTCAGCCATCCCTGGAAGCTCTCTCTGCTGAACATGAAGCAAGCAGTAATGTTATACACTGTGGTGTAGTGTAGGTAGTGTATGAATCAACATCATAATACTTAAACACTTGTTATACCTGGCCCTGAGCGCTGGGAGTGAATATCTGCTCCTGGTGGTACACGTGGGAGGATGGGATAGGGTGTGGCAGGTCACCAGCTTCAACACACGGTCCAGAGCAGGAAATAGTGTCCCAGCTGGGGTAATACGGCTGTGGCAGGAGGAGAAGAAACAAAAAGGGGTTGGGTTATGCTTAAGAGACCTAACTAGGATAATCAATTAACTTCCTCTGTAGAACACTTTAATGTATTGATGTAATAATGTATAGTCATACAGAATGAAAAAAAAGACATAAATAATGATGTTATTAACTGCATCAAGATTCATATAAAAAAATAATTTCTGAACTTAAACAGGTCTACAATTATAATAAAAATGGTCTTATACCTGAGCAGGCAGGATGTAATACACCTGGCCCTGAGTGCTGGGGGTGAACTGCTGTTCCAGGTGGTAAACGTGGGGGGCAGGGACAAGGTGCTGGACGTCACCAGCCTCAACCCACGGTCCAGAGTTGGACGAATCCCAGCTTGCGTAATACGGCTGTGGCAGAGGGGAAGAAACAAGCAGGGTTTGGGTTAGGCTTAAGAGACCTAAATAGGAGTATAAATTAACTCACTCTGTAGAACTCTTTAATGTAGGGATGTAATACAGAATGAGAGAAAAGACATAAATAATTATGTTATTAAATGAAAATTCTATATTGGCATGAAAACAAAATTCCTGAATTTAAACAGTCCAACATTTAGAAGAAGAAGAAGAAAAAACAAGAACAGTCTAATACCTGGGCAGGCAGGCTGTAATACACCTGGCCCTGAGTGCTGGGGGTGAAGTCCTGTTCCTGCTGGTACACATGGGGGTCAGGGACAAGGTGCTGGAAGTCACCAGACTCAATACACGGTCCAGAGTTGGACGAATCCCAGCTTGCGTAATACGGCTGTGGCAGGAGGGGAAGAAATAAACAGGGGTAGGTTAGGCTTTAGAGACATAAACAGGAGTATCAATTCCCTGTGCTGAACTCTTTAATGAAGGCATGTAATACTGTAATAAAGCATGAGAGAAAGTTCCATAAATATATTTGCGTGTGTGTGTGTGTGTGTGTGTGTGTGTGTGTGTGTGTGTGTGTGTGTGTGTTGTATGTCTGATTACAAAATCAGACATTCAAAAAAACGATTTAAACTATTGATGTTTGAGGGAAGTCCTAAAGTTTATTTACAGACCAAATAAAGAGTCAAAACATTTTATATTTCCAAACAGGACAATATTTGTTTCGTCTGAGGTTTGCTACATTTGTCATAAAAATGTAGAGTAGGATTAAAATAATCTTATTTCTGTCATTTTTATTTAGGTACTACAGTGCAAATACAATAGTTGTATAAAAACATAACTTCTGAACTCAGACAGTCCTATAGTTAGAATAAATATGGTCTAATACCTGGTCAGGCAGGTTGGTATAAACCTGTCCCTGAGTGCTGGGAGTAAAGTGCTGCTCCTGGTGGTACACATGGGGGTCTGGGACAAGGTGTTGCAGGTCACCAGCCTCAACCCACGGTCCAGAGCTGGAATAATCCCAGATGGGGGGAAATGCCTGTGGTGGGAAGAAACAAACAAGGTTTTTAATTTAGGCTTTAAAGACTACTAATTTTACAATTTCAAGATCTTGCCTCCAGCTAAGCTGCAAGAAGAAACGTCTGCCATCAGAGTTCTTTCAACATTTGTTGAATGCTAGAGACCTAGATACAGCAGGACAGATAAATTCCCACTGCAGGAAGCTTTAATTAACTAAGTGATGTCATGTGAGAATACAACTCTAGAGAAAAAGACAGAAATATGGATAAGTATCCCAGGAAAAGTTCAGGAGGATTCCTGTGTACACAGCATAGTGTGGGGAATCAATGAGTCAGATCATTTGGCTCGGCTCGCCGATAAGAGCCGACTCCCAAACAGCGTAGTGCCATTTTAAACTAAACCGGAGTATTTTAAACTATATTATGATAGTTAAAGGTTTTGATTTGATAACAAAGAGCACACAGCTACAGAAAAAGCTCATATATACGAGATGACTTTAACATTCAGCTCAGAAGAGCCGAATAAAAGGAGCCGAATCAACGGAACCGAATGACTCCCAAACGACAGAGCACCAGGACAGAAGAGATATATTCGGCTGCTGGGAAAAGAGGAAAACGACTTCATGACTTTTTATCCCAGTCATCTTAGGCCTCGTGTTAATGAGAAAGGAGAACAATATGATATTGGAGTGATTCAGTCATTTAAAAAGCTGGGATGCTGAGGGGAAAATCCTTATCTCCTTTACTCAGTGGCTCTATATGTTGAGAAAACCTTTTCACATGGTACACAGTCACCACCGAAATTATTCACTCTACACAGGTCTAGATATTTGACTTCGTGTACTACAAGGATGTCTCGTTTATGTTCAGTCTTCGTGACTAAGGCTTGGTCTCCCCCTCTTGGAGAGAACGGAAATGTTCACAGCGATAGTGAATATTTCAAGAACACCTGTCCTTCCTAACAATAAAACTACATATGAATAGTTACTGTAAAGTTTCACAAAACGACGTTTCAAACTCGCTTAACGGCCTTATTCATAACACTACTGTGTCTGCTCAAAGCTTACCATTTCTTCAGAAGACGACATTCGTGCAGGAAAATGCTCAGATTAATGGTGAAGATGTTCAAAAGGTGAATAGAGATGTTCAGAAATGGAAAGATCTGCTTAAGAGATGCGAGGTCTGCTGAAAGTATCCGATCGCAGGCGAGTTATGAGTTGAAATGCGTCAGAAGTTGGATATATTCAAAAAGTGTTCTAATATTTAAAAAGAAACATTCCTCCAGCACCTAGCAACCCCATTACTTCACTATCAAGTCTTGTAAACTCGAGACATATAAGTCCTTTTCATGTTAGAAATATCTTCTTCTTCTTCTTCTTCTTCTTCTTTTTGCAGTTTTCTGCACAACATAATGACATAATCACAATGCACAACACAGTCACATTCATAAGGAAGTTATGAATGTTTAGATGCACATTCATAAAGTTTTCATTGGTGCTACTACACAAATGTGCTTAAAAATTCATCATTTTCAAAACACATCATTCACATTTCATATAGATGTGTTCATACATGAACAAAAAAAAGAAAGAAATGTTGATTTAATGAAGATATTGATGTGTTTTATGTGGAGGTAACTCAGTAGTGTGTTATTGTCTAGATAATTAAACCTAAACTGCTTAGCAAAACAGCAATAAAACATGCATTGATTCTGGCACATGACATTTATTCAAAGCAGTTAGACTAATAACTCTCCTGTAATGACATTTAACAGTGAAGATCACATTTATAACATATTTACTGTATTACTGTCATGTATCAAGAAACTCTGGACTCCAGTTCCCATCAGCCACTGCACTGCACTACCTGTCACATGACCCCCTGCACCTGGTTCGGTTAATGAGCACTCTTGTGTATATATAGTCACTGTCTGCACTGTTTCCCTGTCTTTCGTTGAATTAAACTTCTGTCTTTCATGCCACGGTGTTTTGTTTCATGCCACGGTGTTATACCAAGCTGTCTTTGTTTTGTTGTACGTTTGTTTAATAGATGATATAATCTGCGTTTGCTTCTGCCTCAACCTCGATACATAACAATTATATTCATGTGGTACATATGGTATCACATATAGTATCACTGTCGTGTGTGATCTTGTGCTTGCCACGTTGTAGTTGGGTTCTTGTCACGTTAGAATTACAGCTAGAAAACATCACTGGTTGTACATCCAATACGGTGTTAGAGGACGGTGTACCATTTTCCCTGAATTTCTGGTGCCCCATAAACAAAACAATAAGAATTGAAAATAAAACCAGCTCTTCAAAATATGTCTGAATGTTTTTAATAGCAATTTATCAATCAACTGTGAAACAAGCAGAACATAATCTCAAATACGACATCTTTGTGACATCTGTGACATCTGCATCTGGGCAGTTCTTTGGCATAAATGCATCTGATTTAACTGTGAAGAAGGGAATAAAAAAGAGTGGGAAAATGGTTGATTCATTTATTTTCTCTTCTTAAATGGGACAGAGGAGTGAGGACTTGCGTTTTATTGTATTTTATTTTTTGTTTTGTATTTGTTTTGTTGTGTTGATGTAATTGGTGCTATTGGTGCTAATAATGCCAAGGTCATGGGTTCAATCCCTGTACTGGCCAACTAAAGTTGTCCACCATGATGTGCTGTTTGTCTGTAACTGATTTCCTGCAACAAGCCAGGGAAAATGACTGGCTGTTGTACAGGATATTAAGAAGATTGTCCTTGACTGAAAGGAAATGTAGCCCTTTACATTTGCCAGCTGCAATTGTAGTGGTATTACTCTCAGAGACTGATGTCTCTAAACTCCTCCTCTCTAGCCGTCTCACAACCTGTCCCCTTGACCCTATCCCTTCTTACCTTCTGCAGTCCATCTCTCCCACACTATTACCTGCACTCACACACATCTTTAACACATCGCTCTCTACTGGCACATACCCTACCTCATTTAAGCAATCCCGGGTTACCCCACTGCTTAAAAAAACATCTCTCAACCCTGCTATAGTTGACAACTACTGATCTGTTTCCCTTCTCCCTTTTTTTCCAAACCTCTGTAAAGAGCCGTTTTTAATCAACTCTCCAATTTTCTCACACAGAACAACCTCCTGGACACCAAGCAGTCTGGATTCAAGAGCAACCACTCCATGGAGACTACTCTGCTTTCCCTCACTGAAGCCTTACGACCAGCTAGAGCAACCTCTGATTATCTATCCTCATCCTACTTGACATCTCTGCTGCTTTCGACACTGTGAACCATCAGATCCTCCTATCAACTCTCTCCAACCTGGGCATCACTGGAACGGTTCTACGCTGGGTGGAATCCTATCTTTCTGACAGATCCTTCAAGGTATCATGGAGCAGAGGTATTTCTGAAACTCAGCAACTCACAACTGGCGTTCCACAGGGGTCAGTTCTGGGTCCACTCCTCTTCTCTATCTACACTACATCTCTCGGGCAGGTGATTGAGTCTCATGGCTTCTCCTATCACTGCTATGCTGATGATACCAGCTCTATTTGTCCTTCCAGCCTGACAATCCATCCGTCTCTGCACGCATCTCTTCTTGCCTGTCGGACATCTCGGTCCTGGCCGTCCTGGTCGGCATGAATGTAAGTGAGCTGAGCTGTACAGTGAGGTTCTGGTTGATTGAGGGATAGGCTGGGATGACGAGAAGCTCAGATTTTCCCAGGTTAAGCATAAGATGGTACTCCTTCTTATGCGCAACCTGGGAAAATCTGAGCTTCTCGCCCCAATCCGTATCCCTCAATCAACCAGAACCTCACTGTACAGCTCAGCTCACTTACATTCATGCCGACCAGGACGGCCAGGAACCTTGAGGTGATTCTTGATGATGGCTTGACCTTTACAGACCACAACATCAAGAACATCCAACCCTACCTCACCAAACATACTACACAGATACTTGTCCAGGCTCTTGTTATCTCTAAACTGGACTACTGCAACTCACTGCTTTCAGGCCTCCCAGCCAGATCCATCAAACCCCTTCAGATGATTCAGAATGCTGCAGCGCACCTCGTCTTCAACCAGCCCAAGACAACCCATGTCACACCCCTCTTCATCTCCCTCCACTGGCTTCCTGTAGCTACCTGCATCAAGTTCAAGGCCTAGATGCTCACCTTGATGCTCACAAGACCTTGTCAGGAACAGCACCCTCCTACCTCAACTCTCTCCTGAAGGCCTACGTTCCCTTTCGCAATCTGCGATCGACTAGCGACACGACATTTAGTAGTTCCCACTGAGCGTGGCGTAAGGTCCCTTTCCAGAAGCTTCACGCTTACCGTTCCCCAGTGGTGGAATGCACTTCCAATCTCAATCCGGACTGCAGAATCTCTCACTATCTTCAAAAAACAGCTAAAGACCCACCTCTTCCGTGAACACCTAACCAACTCATAGAGAAAAAAATAAATAAATAAAAAACACAACGCACTTACACCTCTACTCTGTGCACTTTGCTCCCTCTGGTATTCAATTAATGGATCTTGTATAGTAGCACTACTTATATTGTTCTCTGCTTGATATATCGCTTTGCTTATTTGTAAGTCGCTTTGGATAAAAGCATCTGCCAAGTGAATAAATGTAAATGTAACTACCTGAAGCTCCATTTTCAAATTGTACCATAGATTCTCAGTTGGTTTGAGGTTGGGCATTTATTGGGACATTCTAAAACATTCAAAATGGCTTTGCCAGTATGCTTCTTTTCCATTTTCCCCAAAACTCTGACCTGTTTCCCAATCTCTGCTGATGAAAAGCATGATTCCACCACAACGCTTCACTATGTGAATGGTGTTCTCAGGATGAGGATGACTGATGCTTTCCACTAAATGTAGTGCTTTGTACTAAGGGTCTTTTTTCATTCAACATGTGAACATTTTTCCACGTTTGGTGAGTTTCCAGCATCCTCTTTTCTAAACTCTAAATTGGATTTCATATGGCTCACAAATCTGTCATAAAGCCCAGCTATGTGCAGTGTCCAAGCTATGGTTGTCCAGGGTCTCTAATCTGAGTTGCAGACCGCTCAATTTACTTGAGAGTTACACTTTAACGCTTGTGTGCTTCCCTGACTAATGTCCTCCTTACCTGGTTCTCCATTCACTGAATTTGGTAGATGGTCTCGTCAAGGCAAAGCTGGTGTTGTCGCATATTCTTTGAATTGTTAATCATGGATTTACATCTGACAGGTTGTCCAAAACAAAACCCTGAGTCCCGAATTTTTAAAGTAGCTCCTTGGTCTCCATAATGCTTTTTGTTTAGCAATGTTGTGTAACAAAGTCTGGAGATTTCCAGGAACAGGAGTTTTAGTACTGAGATCATGTGACAATTTACATGTGCTGGTCATAAAATTAGAATATCATCAAAAAGATGATTTATTTCAGTAATTCCATTCAAAAAGTGAAACTAATATAATGTATACATTCATTACACACATACTGATATATTTCAAGTGTTCATTCCTTTTAATTTTGATGATTATAACTGACAACTAATGAAAACCCCAAAATCAGTATCTCAGAAAATTAGAATATTGTGAAAAGGTACAATATTGAAGACACCTGGTGCCACACTCTAATCAGCTAATTAACTCAAAACACTTGCAAAAGCCTTTAAATGGTCTCTCAGTCTAGTTCTGTAGGCCAGTAGTCCCCAACCCCCGGTCCGCGGACCGGTACCGGTCCGTGGGTCATTTGGTACCGGGCCGCACAGAAAGAATAAATAACTTACATTATTTCCGTTTTATTTATTATCTGGATCTGAAAAATGACCGGATTCTGTCCGTTACATCCTTCTACAACTCACTCTTGACGCATGTCAAGACGCTTGTCTCTGTGTCCAAGCACATTAATAGAGGGCGAAGGGAAGGAAAAGATGTGGTAGAAAAAAGTGTACAAGCAATAGGGATAACCACACCCTGGAGAGGATTGTGAAACAAAACCCATTCAAAAATGTGGGGGAGATTCACAAAGAGTGGACTGTAGCTGGAGTCAGTGCTTCAAGAATCACCACGCACAGACGTATGCAAGACATGGGTTTCAGCTGTCGCATTCCTTGTGTCAAGCCACTCTTGAACAAGACACAGCGTCAGAAGCGTCTCGCCTGGGCTAAAGACAAAAAGGACTGGACTGCTGCTGAGTGGTCCCAAGTTATGTTCTCTGATGAAAGTAAATTTTGCATTTCCTTTGGAAATCAAGGTCCCAGAGTCTGGAGGAAGAGAGGAGAGGCACAGAATCCATGTTGCTTGAAGTCCAGTGTAAAGTTTCCACAGTCAGTGATGGTTTGGGGTGCCATGTCATCTGCTGGTGTTGGTCCAGTTTTTCTGAGGTCCAAGGTCAATGCAGTCGTCTACCAGGATGTTTTAGAGCACTTCATGCTTCCTGCTGCTGACCAACTTTATGGAGATGCAGATTTCATTTTCCAACAGGACTTGGCATCTGCACACAGTGCCAAAGCTACCAGTACTTGGTTTAAGGACCATGGTATCCCTGTTCTTAATTGGCCAGCAAACTCGCCTGACCTTAACCCTATAGAAAATCTATGGGGTATTGTGAAGAGGAAGATGCAATACGCCAGACCCAACAATGCAGAAGAGCTGAAGGCCACTATCAGAGCAACCTGGGCTGTCATAACACCTGAGCAGTGCCACAGACTGATCGACTCCATGCCACGCCGCATTGCTGCAGTAATTCAGGCAAAAGGAGCCCCAACTAAGTATTGAGTGCTGTACATGCTCATACTTTTCATGTTCATACTTTTCAGTTGGCCAACATTTCTAAAAAAAAATGCTTCATGGGTCAGACCATTCAGTTTTGAATGCGCACCTGTATATAATCAGATTAACTGGAAACCATGAATTTATTTAAAGAAAGCTAATTTACAACTCACCCAGATGTTTTTGGTATCTCCCTGGTCTCCATAATGCTGTTTGTTTAGGTCTATTCTCTCCCAAACTCTGGAGCCTTCCAGGAACAGGTGTATTCATACTGAGTTCATTTGACACTTGTACACAGATGGACAAATTATATGAATTCTGAAACCTGAACTAACTAGAATATTTTTTATGTGTGCCATTTTTTTACTGAATGCATTACATACACATGTTGTTTAGAGTTATTCTAAAGTCACTTTCCCAGGACGATTTTCCTGTATGGATATTTATAAGATAAAAAAAAAATCTCATCAGTAATATGCAAGTTGCTTCATGGGTCAGAATTTCAAACCCTGAGAAGAGACCATCTCCTGGTGATTGTAACTCACCCGAACCAACATTAATCAGACAAAGGAAAACCAGAGATGGGAATTGTCAAATTATGGGAAGCCCCCTAATTGGGCCCACAGAAATAAATGTATAACTTAACATTGATACTTTTTCCAGATGATTACAAGAATATATGTTTCTGTTTAATTAGGAAGTAAGTATTTAAGCTTTATTGAAGGATAATAATCTTGAATCATGTGAGATAGTTTATGATCCGTTTTTATTAAGCAATGCTATCTCAAGTGTCGTAGTCAGTGGTTCCATAATGGGGGTGTGGGTGTGAAGATTAGAATGATTCTAAGGGCCCTGGGCAGACACGGGGCCCAGCAGAACCCCATACTTTCCTGTATAATTTTGGTATTTAAATGGCCTCTTTGCATAATCATCTATTAAGAAGCATGCTATTATGAACGCCCTCAGACTGTGCCAAGTGCATATGTGTGTCCTCTTAAGACGTACACGGATTGTTCAGAAAACAGGTGCGATTAGCCAGGGGCCCCAGAAACCCTAGCAGCACCCCTGGTCATAGTCCTCTGCTGAACTCAGGAACCCACTATTGTGCACAGAGCAGGTAAGATAGGAATTTTCTCCCTCTATGATTATTTGAAATTTCACCCGTCTCTGGGGAATGAGGGGTCTACAGATCATGTTACGAATCATCCCTTTATTAGCATTCTGATTATTATTGATTAAGGAAATTATATCATCAATAGATTGACCAAAGGGGAACTGTGGAAAATAATAAGAAAATCCATTTGATATTTTCATACTATTTTTTTCTGCATTTAATCTGTTTTATAACGTGTGATTCAAAAAGGAATACTGAACTGAGGCCTTCGCGCAAAGGGGAACCTGGCATGAGAAAAACAAATTATATGCTATCAAATGGCCTTAATTCCTAGTACTTATTGCAGAGCGTGCACATCGTGATCAGCAGAAGACGGAAACAAACACACATTCCATTGCCTAGACAGACGCTAGTAAGTATAATAAATTTAGTTTGTACAAGGTTACGTAGAAGACTCATTAAAATGAGGAGATAGATTATAGATAAACAGGCATATGATAGATTAAAAGGCAGAACTCTCAGTGCATCAAATATCGGTAAGCAAGGAAGTCGAGACATCTCGTAGGTCAGCTTGACCTGGTGCATCCTCGTCCGCCTTGCTTGCTTTAGATATGATAAAAGGCAAATGGGTGATCTAAAGGGATTTAGTGACAGTGAAGAGAGTTGGAGTGAGTAAGACAAATTAGAATTGGGGAGGCATATCAAGAATGGCAAGTGGAGACAGATGGAATTGCAGTTATACATTTCATTTAAAGGAGCTATATCATGATTTTTAAACGTCTTAAAACATTAATTATGTTGTTTATTGGGTGTAATAGAATAGGTTAGCATGCTTTAATGTGCAAAAAGCATGTTATTTGTCTAATACTGTACATTATT
Organism: Ameiurus melas; assembly: GCA_012411365.1. Taxonomy (NCBI): domain Eukaryota; kingdom Metazoa; phylum Chordata; class Actinopteri; order Siluriformes; family Ictaluridae; genus Ameiurus; species Ameiurus melas. The sequence continues at coordinate 12,858,667 of CM022778.1, read as the reverse complement.
GAAGTACCTCCATTCTGAGGCTGCTTGTTCTGATTGGCCAGCTGACCCATTGAATTATGTTTGGCCAAAAGCTTTGCATTTAACTTTAGCTGTAGCCTAGAAAAAGCAAGCTCATAAACAACATGTTGGTTTTACCGTATCAGTTGAACCCAATTCAGAAAATGCAGATGGTCTTGACAGAAGGAAGTTTGCAAACAGGACTTGAACGTTTCACAGTGATAAGATTTTATATTGTAACTCTCTCACCTATCAGATATGATGTAAATTCCGATCCTGCCGGCATGGATAACTATTCTGTACACAGCTGCTGTACATAGCTACTCATGCAATGTATTTTTGGAAAGCTATGATTCTTGTGATTCAATTGGTATAAACAAATATTTCAAGATACAATCACAACAGCAGCTACAATCAACCAAAATACAGACAAACACTTAAAAATACTGAGGTAACTTAGCAAACTTTAGCTAGCTATGTTTGTTTATATTGTTTATGTGGCAACATAAACAAAGACACACAGTATCTCACAAAAGTGAGTACAGCCCCCACATTTTTGTAAATATTTGATTATGTCTTTTCATGTGACAACTCTGAAGAAATGACACTTTGCTACAATGTAAAGTAGTGAGTGTACAGCTTGTGTAACAGTGTAAATTTGCTGTCCCATCAAAATAACTCAACACAGCCATTAATGTCTAAATCGCTGGCAACAAAAGTGAGTACACCCCTAAGTGAAAATGTCCAAATTGGGCCCAAAATGTCAATATTTTGTGTGTCCACCATTATTTTCCAGCTCTGCCTTAACCCTCTTGGGCATGGAGTTCACCAGAGCTTCACAGGTTGCCACTGGAGTGGCCTCTTCCACTCCGCCATGACGACATCACAGAGCTGGTGGATGTTAGAGACCTAGTGCTCCTCCACCTTCCGTTTGAGGAAGCCCCACAGTTGCTCAATAGGGATCCGGTCTGGAGACATGCTCCCTATTGAGCTCTGCTTCAGTATGTCACAGTAAATGTTGGCATTCATGGTTCCCTCAATGAACTGTAGCTCCCCAGTGCCGGCAGCACTCATGCAGCCCCAGATCATGACCACCATGCTTAACTGTAGACAAGACACACTCGTCTTTGTAATATTCACCTTTTTGCACGCTTGACACCATCTGAACCATATAAAATTATCTTGGTCTCATAATCCATGTCCTGAGTCTGCTTGTCTTCAGCAAACTGTTTGCGGACTTTCTTGTGCATCATCTTTAGAAGAGGCTTCCTTCTGGGACGACAGCCATGCAGACCAATTTGATGCAGTGTGCGGTGTATGGTCTGAGCACTGACAAGCTGTCCCCCCACCCCTTCAACCTCTGCAGCAATGCTGGCAGCAGTCATATGTCTATTGTCTATTGGATAACATGCTGCCATTCACTCCTCCATTAATGTATTATAAGTAGCTTATGTAATGTACCAACGAAAAATATACAGTTAAACAGCACTCAACACAAACTGTTTTTTTTTTTTTTTAAACTCACTGTTTTCGTTGATTTTCATCTAGCTTTTCCCATCAGAATATGTACTCTTGTATCCTCTGCTCAATCTGTCAGTACAGTTTGTTAATAAAAAAAACAAAGTGACTAGCTAAGCGTAAAAAAAAAAAAAAAAAAAAAAAATTTTTATATATATATATATATATATATATATATGTGTGTGTGTGTGTGTGTGTGTTCATATATATATATATATATATATATATATATATATATATATATATATATATATATATATATATATATATATATATATATATATATATATATATATATATATATAAAACTGAAAATGTGCATATTTCGAGCACTATTTTCAAAAACAATTTGTGAATATGGTGTAAATTAAATGTGGAAGTTTATTCTGGGTCTCATTAACTAACGTATTGGGTGGGGTTAAAAACTGAACTGCCAGCCACTAGAGGGCACCACCACAGACATTATTTTCAACTGAAGACACTCCGTTAGCAATTGCACAAGTGAGTTTGCAGTGAACTGTGTGGGCCAACATTAGCTTAGTTGCCCCAGTTAACAGGTATTTTCTTATTACCTTAGGTATTGCCTTCATAGCTGTGTATGTGTTGTGCAGTTTGAAGCCTTTCTCCAGTATGCTAGAAGGGGCAAGTGTTCTATATGTGTTACATATCCATCGAAAGTCATTGACATTCATCCAGGAGAGCTCTTGCAAAGAAAGACTGCAAAATGCAGCCATTATGAATCTTATGAATTTGCTGGAAATGCAGGAACTTAAATGAATGCACAGTTGTTTGTACCAGTAGCCCATTTTATTATCCAGTAGTTGGACTGTGTTATGGAGCACACTGTGGTGCATGCTGTGTCACTGCACTCACAACACATTTGATTGAAATTTTGATTGTGCATGCATGTTACCATAAAGATTGACTAGAAAAGATCTGAAAATATTATCTATCTATATAATGCAAATTTGGGCAAAAAGTGAGTACGTATTATGACAGCTCAGTGGGATGAAAATAAGCATGGTATACAATCTGTCTGCTTCATAACTTTACCAGTCTTGCTAAGAAGCCTGTCTGCATGCTAATGATGACTGAAATAGTTTAGCCAATGCCTTATGAGTAATATGTTGAAGTAAGATAAAAAGTCCATGATTTATTTATTTTTTTATGTTTTATGATGCCTTACAAGGCCGACTGAAAAAAGATACCTTTATGTTTTGTTTTGCTCTGTTCAGTGAAGTGGCCGGTTAAGTATAGGCCTGTACATTACTGAGCATCGAATCAGGCCTGCACCATTGGTTTTGGTTAGAAAATTTCCCTTCATTATCATGTTTTGAATATTTGAGCATGGAGCATGAAGTTTAAATGCTATCCAACATTATAAGTGTTTAATAAAATGAGACAATGTCGTGCCATATCAATAAATCTTCAAGTAAATAACACTTAATATTTGGTTGCATATCCCTTGTTTGCAATAACTAACTCATTGACGTCACCAAATTGTTGGTTTGTTCTTTTGTGATGCTTTTCTGGCTTTTACCACAGCTTCTTTCAGTTGTTTGTGTCGGTGGTTTCTCCAATCCGTCTCCTTTTCAGAAATTGAAATGCTGCTCAAATTGGTTAAGGTCTGGTGACTGAATCTACTCTAAAACCAAAAAAAAACAAAGTAGTTTCTAGCTTATTTGTAATAATTTCAGAGGTTCTGGATATTTGCTTGTTTGTTTGGTTGAAAATCCTTTACAATTTGTCTTGAGAACTACTGTAAATCTGGATAATCATACAGTCCTCTGCAAAAAAAATAATAATAAATAAATAAAGAAAAATGGGCCAAGGCCAAAATGGCAAAATAGTACGCTTTTAATGGTCTTAACAAATTATTGCAAGAATTAAACAAATAGATAAAAGTAATTAATGGGATAGCTTTTCCCTTTGATTTCTTCTTTAATGTTTAAGCCTTATGGGTAAACTTGTGGACAGTGTTTTATTATTTTATTTTTTTTAAAACTTTTGTACCCTCATACATTTTAATCATCATCATGATTTTACCGTTGTGTACAATAATACAATAAGTGAAGTTCTCTGTTTCTAGCTTTTCAGTGCAGCAAAAGTAAACAAGCAAATGGTGGCACAGGAGGTCTCAGTAGTCTATTTGACTAATTCTTGCAAAGAATTTCTTGTTAAGACCATTAAAAGCTTAATATGTGTCTTTCATGTTTAACAAGTTTATGTTTCATATGTCTTAGGATTCATTAAACTACAATGTAATGCAGCAACTATTGATTATTTTGATAACCCATGGAATGGAATTTGTATGGAATTAACCCATGGGATTTTTTTCAATATTTTTTTTACAAAATATTTATTTAAAAAAATTATTTGCAACATTACAGTAAACTAATAATACTACAGAACGTTTAATTAAACTTAATCACATAACAGGGGTGGGTTTCCCAATATTTTTGTAGTGCAAATACTTCATTATCTCCTTCATAAGAATGTTCTTTAAGTTCTTTCTTGAAACCTTTAGTAACTAACAAAGTACATTAACTTATTTGTTTAATTAATGTACAATGGGATCCATTTGTTATTCACCAAGTACATTATTATCTGGAGCTTGTGTTAATCATCCACAGAACAGTGGTGCAGTGGGTAGCATTGCTGGGTTTGATCGTGAGCTCAGGTGACTGTCCATATTGGGTTTTCACATTGAGTTTATTAAATCATGTTAGCTATACAAAAACAAATGATGCAAACTGCATTTAACACAATGTTTGTGTAAATCGTTCACATGGAACTAGTCGATCGATAGAGTCGGAATCGATTATTTATTTATTTTCCGATTAATCAGCTATGGGGAAAAAAATAATTTTCAGTAACATTTTTCTGTTTATTTAAAATAAAGCCCATAAACAGTGTTACAAATAAACATATATTTGTAAAAATTAAATAAATAATATAATAATATATATAATAATATATATATAATTGGACAAACAGTGTTTATATTAAATATAAATATTTATGCATTATTTTTTATGGATGCACAAAAAAGCACTGATAATTAAACTACAGTCTACTAAATTAATAATAAAATCTCACTTTCACTACATGTTGTGGTTTCTGTTACTAACTTCATATTGTTTTACTTATGTTTACTTTGACTGTACTGTTTCCGTTTGACATTACAGATATTACTTGCGCTTTATAGATTTTACATTGCAAGCAAGCAAATACAGCATATAATGACAATAAACTTGAATTAAACCGAACCGTTTAAGTAACCTAACCACTTTCCTAACAGTATTTTAGATATATAACCATAAGTTTGTGATCGTGCATCACTGTCGTGCGTCCATGCTACACAAACAGCACTTTGTAAAGTTCTCAGGTTACAGTCTTCACGACACTTAATATCAAATGCTCTCATGCCTTAGTGGGTTGCACAATTTTTTCCGCTGTCACTTGACAATTACGCCTTCGTCTGATGGTGACTATTGGGCATAAAAGGTCATGATATAAACAATAAACTAAATAAATTAATTTTCATTGACTTTGCTAAAGCTAGCAGCGTCATATTACATGTGTTTGACGTCATGTGCCATCGACTGGGAAACAGTTTATACATCCATTTAGTAAAAACGGTTAGTTTTTGTTAAAGTTAAATTTATGTTAAAGTAACACATCATTTGTCTGAAAGCTATGTACACATTTGAATGAAGTAAATTCAGTGATTTTTTTTTGTGTGTGTAGCTTCTGTACTCTTTTAGGTCATTGTTCTGAAATATTATTTACTCTTCAAATTAAAATAAATAAACAACAACAATAATAATCAGCGTGTAGTCCATTTCTCCACTTTGCAACCAAGTAAGCTCATGGCGATCTCAAAAAAATGTATAATAAATAATATTTTGGCTAATTGCAGTGGTTGAATGCTGAATGATAGCTGATTTCATCTAAATATATTTGGTACTAACAGTCCCCATAGCTGAGGAACATTTCTCTTCAGGATTCAAGGTATGGTGAAAAAATGGCAAATATGCATGGATAAGAGATTTAGTCATGTTAGCAACCCAGAGGGCCTGAGAACTGAGAGAAGCGAAAACTAACATATCTGCGTAATGTGGAAGGCCAGGAGGACCAGGGGATAAAAATGGAAGTGCAAACATTTGCATTTTCTGACCAAGAGAAAATAGTAATACCAGACTAGACTTGGGAGCACAACTAAGATTTATAAGAGAAGCTCTAATGTCATGGTTTCTCTTTGTATCTAGATTCATTTTTTAAAATCTTTTATTTAATAAAGACTCATAAAATATTCATTTTAACAACACTGAATAAGCAAGAGCATATCCAAATGTGCAAATACTAATTTGACAGTCATGCCCCTCAAACAAAATGTCTATAAAAAATAAGCCTAAATAAAAAATCCCTCCTGCTTGGCAATGGTCTTGTAGCCCATTCCAGACTTGTGTAGGTCTACAATCTTGTCCCTGACATCCTTGGAGAGCTCTTTGGTCTTGGCCATGGTGGAGAGTTTGAAATCTGATTGATTGATTATTTCTGTGGACAGGTGTCTTTTATACAGGTAACATGCTGAGATTAGGAGTACTCCCTTTAAGAGTGTGCTCCTAATCTCAGCTCGTTACCTGTATAAAAGACACCTGGGAGCCAGAAATCTTTCTGATTGCAATGCAAATCAATTTATAACATTTTTGACGTGTTTTTCTGGGTTTTTTTGTTGTTGTTATTCTGTCTCTCATTTTCAAATAAATCTACCATTAAAATTATTGACTGATCATTTCTTTGTCAGTGGGCAAACGTACAAAATCAGCAGGGGATCAAAAACTTCTTTCCCTCACTGTACAGTGTTATTGCATAATTATCTTCTGCTTATCTATCTTTCTATTTATCTACCCATCCACGCATCTGTATAATCTATCTATCTATTGTGAACAACCTTGTTGTTGATAAAATTGTGCATTATTAAAATAAAATGTAGCTTAAATAACACAAGGAAGTTTTTTGCTAATTTGTTTTATTAATAGTTATGGCTAGTTATGGAGGGATTAAATTGTAGACTTTCAGCTTTAATTCAAGGTGTTTAACAAAAACATTGCATTAACTATTTATCAATTTCTATCCATTACTATCAATTTTCACAGGCTCAAAATTAGTTGGACAAAATAATATAATCATAAATATTAGGATTATTTTTGGTTGCAATACTTGGATGCAAATCCTTTGCAATGACTGCCTGAAATCTGGAACCCATGGACATCAACAAATGCTGAGTTTTCTCTCTTGAGATACTTTGCCAAGCCTTTTCTACACCTGCCTTCAGTTGCTGTTCGTTTGTGAGTTTTGCCTTCAATTTTGTCTTCAGTAAGTGAAAAGCCTATTTAGCCCAAATGAAAACTTTGGATAAACCTGCCCTGTATTTCACCACCTACCATGAGGTGGTCTCATCTCCAGAGCTCCAGCATAAAGTCAAGTTCCTCTCCGAGGTCGACCAGGCGGCCTCCCAGGCCAAGTTCCAGTTTGACCAAGTTCTGCTCACGCCCAAAGCCGCCGTCACGGCCAACCAAGCTCATCCTGTAGAGTTGATGGAGAATGATGCTCAGTCTCTCTGCGGGACTGAGGATGCCACTCAGCATCCCTATACAGCTGAGGCCACCACTCAACCTCTTTGTTCAGCTGAGGAAGTTTCTCCACCTCCCACTGCAGCCAAGAGCTCCCATTTGCTTTCCTACCTTTCCTCGGAAGTCACTACTCCAGGCTGATCTACGGACATTGCTCCGCCTTCCTGTTCCGCTGAGGATGTCTCTCCACACTCAAGAAAGGCAGACAAGACAGCCCACCAAGTCAAGCACCTGTCTTAAGCTGAAGACTATCATATCACAGCAAACCAGTGACTCCATTTCCCAGAATGCACCACGTACTACAAACATAGCTGAAGAGGACTACACTTCCCACACACGCACACGCTCACCTTCACTGTAGTTTTAATCACACATATACATGTTGCCAATCTCACTCACACTCACTACACAGTATAATAGAGACTGGCTCAACACAATGACTCTGCGAAGTATTACGCTCAGTTGCCTAGCGTTATGTTTCATGGTTTTGATCTGGTTCTCGTCCTTCTTATTTGAGTCTTGTCTTAGTGTAGCTTATCCTGTTTGTTGATTACCTGACCATTTGCCTGTTTTGACCACGCTATTGTTTCATGATTTGGATTTGTCTGCCTATATCTCCTATAATACAAGTCTTATCTGCATGTGTATCTGTCCTCAACCTCCTTACGTGACAGATGAACTTTTCATCAACTGCTATATAGCTTTTGTTGCATTGTAAGTGTTCACTAGACATTTAACTTCCACAATTGTATATTTAAAGAAGCACAGACTGTAACTGTAAAGATTTCTCAGTTATGATGAAAATCCATATGATTTGCCGATTAAACAAAGGGTCATCCACTTGATCCACTTAAGGGCCATCTTAAAGCACTGGAAGGAATTTCAATGTTTTCACAAGGGTGATATTTGAAACCGTTCCAATTTCCATCACAGACTGTGTAAATACATATTTGGTACCAGTTTTCCCTTGTTTTTATTCATGTCTGTAAATCTCCATATCTCCATCTTACATTCAAAATGTACATCATTTCTTGCACAATAGTCTTGCAGTTCTTGCACAATAGTCTCCTGTCATATGCCGCTATATTATCATACAGACTTTAACATTTGTATTAGTTTCAGAAGAGGGAAAACAAAACAAAAATACTTGAAAAATGTTTTCATAAAATCGCAGAAATAACAGATTTACAACTTGAGAGACAAACCATGAGACACTAGTTATTTCTCTAGTCTTTATTGGTTTATAGCACTAAGCTTCGCTAAGAATGAACATAACTGCTTTTCTGGCAGAATACACTAAGCCAAACCTTCTTGGCTTTTTAGGTCTCACAACCCATCTTCATGCTCAAGCCCAATATCAACAACAAATTATTTTGAATTGTCATATATCAGAGAAGCCCTGCGATGGATTGGCACCCTGTCCAGGGTGTACCCCGCCTTGTGCCCGATGCTCCCTAGGATAGGCTCCAGGCTCCCCATGACCCTGAAAATGATAAGCGGTATAGAGGATGGATGGACGTATCAGAGAAGGAACTCTGGACAGTTCCCAGCAGCCACTGCACCTTAATACATCACAGTCACATGACCACCTGCACCTGAATCACGTTCTTGTTAACGATAACTCTAATAGAAATTAATTCATAAAATTAATGTACTATTTGAATGTAATGTTATTGCTGATAAATTAGACCAGAGTTGTCTGTTTTGAACAGCAGCATTGAGGATTACTGCTAATGTGAAGGAGGGTGTTTAACACTAAAGATGTTTCAAGGGATTTGGTTGTTTTGTATAAATCTCATTAAAGAACATTCCATTAGATTGAAACAACTCTGAAATCCAGGCCAGTCTGTGGTAAGTAATAAAACTTGAGACACAAAATATATTAAGGACCATACATTGGCAGAGTCATATCACACCTGTTTGAACATATATATTTTTATATTCAACCCCTGATATCATTGCATAGCATTTTGTTTTCCATACTTACTTAAACACATGAAGGTATACATGTGTGTCTGTGCGTGTTTAAAGAAGAAAATCCACATGAAGTCTCGCTGTAGCATGTGTTAGCGCCTGTGTGTGAGTGAGTCTAAAAGGAATGCACCAGCTTGCCTGTGTGAGCTTAAGTGTTCTGAAGACATAAGACAGTTTACTGGAACGCTATGGCACATTTTTTCTTGGTTATCATATCTGTTCCTTGTGGATATCACAGTGCTTGTAATTCATTTCAGGACTTTATTATATTTACTTAAAAATAATTACAAATGTATATGATTTTCAAAATCGACTAAAGATTTTGACAATGTAACTGTGACAGTTAATTGACTACAAACTTAGAAGTATACACTGTATATGATATAAAAGGATCCCCAGTACACATATGTAGTTATTTGTAGGAATGTTTATTTCAGGCTGTGTGGCTAGAGTCATGCACGACAGATGATGAATGTGGTTTCATTGCTCACTGTGTAAAAATTACCTTTAAATATTTTGAAAATGTCTAAATAAAATAAAAAGAATATTCAATTACCAAATTGCAATACAGATCACGTAATTAAATAGGAACTATAACATTTATTTATTTCTGGCATGTCACATTTGTTTTATTTGTTGAGGCTGGAGACACCTCTTCTTCTGATTCTGAACCTTCACCTTCATCCTTCTGCAGCAAACCCAATCAGGTGGCTGAGAGCAGCTGCAAGAAGATGAAGCCAGTAAAAGGCAGTATGGATCGATGACTGGATAATCATCTTGCCATCTCCCTGGTGTTTTGTGTTTGGGAATAAACTTTTCAATCAAAGTGTGGTTCCAAACAAACTTAACACATCTGAGAACAAATCATCCATAGGAGGCAGCGTATTTTATTCATTTGGACAATCAACACAAAAACCAAAAGCAAGGTTTTCCACAAGTTTATGAACTGAGGGAAGTACGACAAACTTTTCTAATTGTAAAAAATAGTCTGAATTCATGGTTGATTTCAGATGAGGAGTGGTGTTCAAAACTTGTCTACTTGGGTGATATTTTTAATCATGTGAACTTAAGCAAGGATTCTAATCCAAGCTCATCCAATGGTGCAGCTACTGTATGTAGAACAGAGTGGAAAAGTGTCTCTTGAAAGTTTCCCTTGTGCAGCATATGTTCAAACAGAGCCCTATCTGCACTTTTTTCATCTGCAGTGGAAAGCTCAGAAGATGCCACTGCAAGCATTAGAGCAACTCGCTGCACTAAGGCAGTTTGAAAATAAACTTTTTGGTGACGTAGCTTTGGGGTGAGCTTCATGGTCTTCTGATTATAGCAGATGTTTCTAGGTAAGTCTAAAGTATCAAGGTAAGAATATGCACATTCATATTAATTTGTTCACTGGTCCAAATATCCAAAACATGTTGCATTTCTGCATTGTTACAGCTATATTCTTTGGCCAAGTTTGCTCCTCGTGTCTCAGTTTAGCAGGTTGAATCATTAGAAAATGGTTGGTTTGGTCCAGGGCCCTGCAGGTACATTATACAAAAATTTATTTGTTTGTAAAAATTTTTAAAAAAATGTAATACACAAAAACTACAAGCATAATTTTTCATACTACACACCCGGATTATAGAGTTCATGCAATGTTTGTCCCGGTCATGCTGTGTTTATCATACAAAATATGGTAAACCAAAAAGCTGTAAGCTCTTTTGTTCAAACAAAACCCACTAAATACACAGTTTGGATTTATCAGCAACATGGGCTGAAAACAGAACCTGAATGCACATGAAGGCTAAGGGGCATTTCAGTCAGTGTAATCACCCTGCACACCTGTCACACCTGGCACTGATATGCTACATGCATCTAAGTCTGTGGGCTTTTTAGAATTTGGATGAAGAGTCCACGAGAGTGGTGGAAGCGGTTGCCCACAATGATAAAAATTGTGTGTGTGTGTATGTGTGTGTGTGTGTGTGTGTGTGTGTGTGTGTGTGTTTTTTTTATATATATATATATATATATATATATATATATATATATATATATATATATATATATATATATATATATATATATATTTATTATTTTTTTTTAGTTGTTCACACAATTTGCTGTATAGTCTTGCAGTCCCTTTGTTGAAGGTGTTGAGGATGGGAAGGGGCAGGTCATCTGTCATGTGCACACCAAGAAACTTTTTACTCTCTCTACAGTTGCTCCATTTATGTGCAGCATGAGTGGTTCACTTGGGTTGTCTTGAAGTCAACAAACATTTCTTTGGTTTTATCGATATTCATGGATAGATTATTGTCCCAGCACCATTCATGTGAGTTGCCCCACCTCCTCAGTGTATACTGATTCGTCATTGTTGCTGTAGTATCTTCAGCAAACTTGATGATGTTTGGAGCTGTAACTGGAGTGGTACTCTACAGCACAGTCATGAGTCAGCAGTGTAAACAACAGTGGACTTAGCAGACAGCCCTGGGGAGCTGAAGAAGTGGTTCAAAATTCACCCAACCCTCTGGCAATCTGGACACTCCCTCCATGTGACAGCAATCTCTCCTATTCTTCATATATATGGGCTTTAAGGTGCCTAGACAGATGCCCTTTCACATGAAAAATAAAAATAAAAATCCCATCCAAGTCTACCTACATTTTTCTAAAACGGTGTGGTATGTGTTATGGTCAGATGAAACCAAAGTAGAACTATTTGGGCATAATTCTAAAAGATATATTTGGTGCAAACACAAGCTTATCACCCAAAGAACATCATACCCACAGTGAAACATGGTGCTGCCAGTATAATGTTATGGAGCTACTTCTCTATGTCTGGGATTAGGGCTTTATGTTATTTTAAGTTTTTTTTCCCTCCTAAAATGTTTCTATTTGTTTTTCAGTTGAATTGGTTTTAAAAACCTACAAATTAACAGGGGTGCATAGACTTATTATATTCACTGTTTGTCAGATTTTGAGTGGGTCAAACTTTGTTAGTATTTGGTAGCATTGTCTTTTATTTGATTAAACTTGAATAAAATGCTTGGGGTAGCCTTCCACGAGCTTTTCAAAATACTGGAATTTGAAAAAAAAGATACTCAGTCAGATTTTTGGGCCTCCATGATCAGACATGCTTTTTTCAGTTCAGTCCAGAAATGTTCTATTGGATTCAGGTCAGGGCTTTGTGATGCCTGCTCCAATATTTTTTACTTTGTTGTCTTTAAGCCAAATGTGACTAATATTGAAATTTGTAATACACACTCACCCTCCACTTTAATAGGAATACCTATACACTTGCTAATTTATGCAGTAATACACAAAATCATGCAGATACAGGTCAAGAGCTTCAGTTTATGTTTTTATCAAACATCAGAATTAAGAAAAAGTATGGACTCTGTGACTTTGATCATGACATAACGTGGTTTTGGCTCTGTTGGTAGAGCTGGTTGTCCACTAACTGTAGGATTGGCAGCTCAATTACTGGCCCACATGCCGAAGTGTCCTTGGGCAAGACACTGAACCCCAACTTGCTCCCAATGGCAGGCTACCGACTTTCCTGAGTGTGCGGGTGAATGAGAAACAGTATAAAGTGCTTTGTAGAACCACTAAGGTTAAAAGATGCTACATAAGTGCAGGCCATTTATTTATCATTTAGCGTGGCATGGTCGTTCATGCCAGGTGGGCTGGTTTGAGTATTTCAGAAACTGTTAATCTCCTGGGATTTTCATACACAGCAGTGTCTAGAGTATAATCTGCCCATATTCTTTATTTATTTATTATTTTTTCTAGTCTCATGAGGCATTGATTCAAATTTGCTGATTTATTAGACAACATTTTTGGGAGAAGAAGGGAAAACTGTTTTCAGCTTGAGCCAAAGAATCAGTGGAAAGTAGAATTGTGTTTCTATGACATTCTGTTGTGGAGTTATTATTGTGAAAAAAATATGTCCAAATGTGCTATATTGGTGGTGCTGAAGGGCTTGAGTGGCATATGTCAAAATTGCTGTGAAGGTAGCTGAGACAGCCCTCGATCACTGTACCAAATTTCATTAAAAAAGCATTCTATGGCCATAGACTTCCATGTGCAATAATAACATTAATACTACCTCTACTACTACTACTACTACTACTACTACTACTACTAATAATAATAATAATAATAATAATAATAATAATAATAATAGGTCCAAGAACCTTCAGCAAACATCACCCCCAGTGGCCTCTTGGCAAGTTACAGAGAACAATAAAGATTCCATTGATGAACATACTTATCAAGTTTTTTGAGGACTGCTCACAAAGCTTAACAAGTATGAAATACTTGAAATTGTGTGAAATATTGCTGAAAGCTATTTGAAGACAGCCATGCTTTTTGAGATAACCAGTATAAATTAAATCAGTTACAGAATAATAGAACAATTCAGCATACCAAATTTCAGCTCAATCATACCTACAATTCCTGAGAAACAACTATTTGAACTTAATTCAGACCCTCGTCCACATCCATAACCCAAACATTGCACTGAGGACTAGTTGTATGGCGCTACACAAAACATGAAAGGCATCTCCTCATAGCATTGGCCTGAAGATACCTTTCAAGTTTTGCATGGATTCAACTAGTCCTCAGTTAGATGTTTTACTAAATCAAGCTCCACTCCACTTGGATTGATTATCATCTGGAAGCTGTTTGCAAATTTCAGCATGTTTTTGATAATTATTGAATATTAAACTCTGCTAAGTATTTTTTATAAAATAAAATTGGAAACATTTAAAATTTATCATGAAAACCTGTACACCTGTACTCATTCATGCAATTATCTAATCAGCCAATCATGTGTAGCAATGCAGGGGTCACAGACTACAAAATGTAGCCTTTTCTGATTAATCTCGATTTCTGCTGAGGCACACAAATGGTAAGGTCAGAATTTGGCACCAACAGGAGGATTCCATGTACCCAACCTGCCTTGTGTCAACAGTCTAGGCTGGTGGTTGCGGTGGTGGTGTAATGGTGTGGAGAATGTTTTCTTGGCACCCTTCAGGCCCAATAATACCAATCAGTCATCACTTGAATGCCACTGCTTATTTGAGTATTGTTGCTGACCATGTGCATCCCTTCATGGCCACAAATTACTCACCTTCTAAGGGCAATTTCCAGCATAATGCACCCTTTCACAAGGCAAAAGTAGTCTCAAACTGGTTTTGTGAACATGACAATGAGTTCAATGTTCTTCAGTAGCCTTCCCAGTCACTGGATCTGACTCCAATAGTATTGTGTGATGCAATCATGTCAACATGGACCAGAATCTCAAAGGAATTTTTCCAACATCTTGGGGAATTCGTGCCATGAAGAATTGAGGCAAAGCATGTTTTGAGTGTATTTAGCATATCATGCATTTTTTCATAAGTTTGAGTGGGTGAAGCTAAATGGTCCAAGAGGCATTTTTTAGGTGTTCAACCAAAACATTTTGAGAAAAAAGAAAATGAACTATTAATACTATTAATTAGTTTGAGTAACTTTGGCTCCACCAATGCATTATTTTATGCATTGTACTGCTGTCTGATTAGATAATTGCATGAATGAGTACAGGTGTTCCTAATAGAGTCTGAGTGTAGACTGTTCTCAGACTTGAGGTCTACATGTGCTGACTGTGTGATTGATGCAGTGTGCATGCGGCAGCTAGGTACAAATTAAAAAACCCCACAGCTAAAAAAAATATCATGAACATTTTGTCCAACTTCAACATATTACTCATAAGGCATTGGCTAAACCATTTCACTAATTGCTAGCATGCAGACAGGCTGCTTAGCAAGGCTGCTAAAATTATGAAGCAAACAGACTTTTATATAGAAACGCTTCACAAGTACAGTCAGGTCCATAAGTATTTGGAGAGCCACACAATTTTCATAATTTTGTCGCTGTTAACCACCACAATGGTTTTGAAGTGAAGTTTTTCAATATGTTTTAATGGTTTTCAATATGTGATTGAAGTGTAGACTTTCAGCTTTAATTCAAGAGGTTTAACAAAAATATTACATTAACTAAAAAAAAAGTAACTGGACAAACTAACATGATTATAAATATAAGGATTACTTTCAATACTTTGATCCTTTTCTAGTAAATGACTCTCTGATGCTTTGCCAGGCCTTTACTGCAGCCATCTTCACTTGCAACTGGTTTGTGTGTCTTTCCGCATTCAGTTTTGTCTTCAGTAAAAGCATGCTCAATTGGGTTGAGGTCGGGCAACTAACTGAAACATTTATTTATTGGATTGCTTTCGTGGCATGTTTTGGGTCTGTACTGTGAAGTGCTGTCCAATCACTTTTTTTTAGCATTTGACTGAATCTGAGCAGAAAATATAATGCTATACAATTCAAAATTCATCCTGCTACTTCAGCAGGCACATCATCAATAAACACCAGTGACCCAGATCCATTGGCATCCATACAATCCATCCAAGCCCATGGCATAACACTTCCTCCACAATGCTTGACAGATTATGTGCTATGCTTTGGATCATGAGCCCTTCCTTTCCTTCTCCATATTCATCTCTTCCCATCAGTTTGGTACAAATTAATCTTGGTTTCAACTGTCCATAGAATCTTGTCCAGAACTGGGCAGGTTTGTTTTTTTTTGTTGATGATTTGATGCTTTCTAGTCAAGGCTAATTTGGCCTTTGTGTTCTTGAGTGTTACCAGTGGTTTGCATCTTGAGATAAACCCTCTGTATTTACATTCATTAAGGCATCTTTTGATAGACTTTGTAATGATACACCTACCTCCTCGAGAGCGTTCTTGGCTTGTGAAGGGGTTTTTCTTCACCAAGGAAATGATTCTGTGATCATCTACTTTAGTTGTCTTCTGTGGTCTTCCAGGCCTTTTGGTGCTTTTGAGCTTGCCAGTGTATTCCTTCTTTTTAAGAATGTACCGCATATTGAGCGTTCCCATGAACAGCTACCAAATGCAAATTCAACACTTGGTATCAACTCCAGACCTTCTGTCTCCTTAATGTTTCATGAAATAATGAGGAAACAGGCCACATTTCTCCATTAAACTGCTATCAGTCAATTGTCTGATTACTTTTGAACCTTTGGATATGACCACAAAATTGTGTCCTGTATATATGGTTCAAGATTCCTGCACATATCATGAGTTAGAGCTGTTTGAGTAAATTATGCTCTGCCTCATTAGAATTAATTCACATGTGGCAGCCATATTGTTTATAAATGTAAACATGTTTTTGTAATTTTTGAGTTTCACATTCTGCTGAGTAGTTTGACGGCAAAATTTTTAAAGATAGGACAAAAATTCTAGAACAAGTTCTCAAAAGTAGGGTTTGCATATTACACAAATTAAGTTTTAATTTATTCATTCATTTTCATATAATTCATTTACATGTGATTAATTTTCATGTGATTAATTTTCATGTGATTCATTTACCTGTGATTCATATTCATGTGATTCATTTGCCTTTTCTCTTCTCTCCTCCCTTCCCTTTCCCAAATATTTCATTGAGAAGAAGAAGAAGGAAAAAAAACAAAACAAATTGAGCAACACAGCAGTAAACATTCACAGGCCTTTTTTCTTGTTATAGTAACAAAGGAAAACAAAATGAAAAGTACCCAAAAAAAAACCCCAAATAAAAAAACTATAATAAATAAATAAATAAATAATCAAAAATAAATAAATAAATTAATCTAAGTTAGGAGCGTATACATTTACAATACTTGCATTAGAGTACCAGCAACTATAATCTATCTACCGTTCGCATCAGCGATAACGTTAGTGGATGAAAACTGTAACCACTTGTCAATTAAAATAGCGACCTCTCCTACTTTCAAATTAAAGTTCGAGTGGAAGACGTTTCAAATATGTAAAAACCTTAGATCTCTTGACAGGATTACCTCTGACGTTCCAACAAATAAATCTTAAAGGCGTGCCTGTGTCCCTCCCCTGACCAACCCCTCCCCCCACCACCACCACCACACCCAAAGTCTCCATAAAATAAAGGGAGACAGCAGTGTTTCACACCAAGAGTTGTCCACAATGTGAAAACAACTCAAAGAGTAGGCTGAACTAACCAACAAAATTACCTAAACAAAAAAATTCCAGTAAGAGAAAAGTCCCCTACTGACTTCAAATCTGATAAATAGTCTGCGCACTTTAACAAATATAATGTCCTTACCTTTTAAAAACCTGTAACAAATAATATAACACAATGTAGCATATAAAGATGTGGAAACAACACTAATAAAATGAAATAAACTCTAACCCAGTCAGAGCACCAAAAAAGAGAAGCACATTAATACAGAAGTAGATTTAAGAGGAGTAAGTCCACAAAATCAAGGCGATGTAATGCACAGACAATATCTTCAATAAGAATTCGAATTTTGTAGAGCTGGAAGGTCGAATGCAAAAAATAAAAGTGAAAAAAAAAATATTACACAAATTAGCAAAAACTTTAAGTGGTTTTAGCTAAATGGATCTTGATGGTATTTTGTTAGGGATGACCCAAGGAATAAGTAGCAAAAAGATTATCCACTATAGGTCTTCTGCAGATACAGGTCTGAGATATGAGCCAAAATGTAAAATGTCTCAATATAGCACCACCATTAGGCCAATCAGACTCATCTCTCATGCCTGAGTACTGGGAGAGAGTACTACATACTGACCAAGTTTCATTGGACCTATGATTTTGTCTGCACAATCAGTATTAATGGAGTATTAATGGGCCCCCTAAAAATCCTAACAAAAACAACAAGGTTCCAGCACCTTTCGTGCTTGGACCAATAAATATAACTGTAAGCAGCTGTTAAGGAGTGTCAAGCACTAGCAGTAAGGTAAAAAACACACATTTCACGAACTTTGCCAATCTGTAGGCTAAACATTACTAAGCGATTATTCACCCAGGGTGAACAGTGGCTGGTAAGTGTTTCTTTCTTGATTTTAGTTGAAACTAGTTTTAGCATCGGCTGTCAGATAGAAGCTGTAACTGCGCTTAATTCAATTCAATTCAATTTTATTTGTATAGCGCTTTTTACAATAGTCATTGTCTCAAAGCAGCTTTACAGAAATAAAAAACAGGTATAAACAGTCAGAAACAGATAAACAGAGACAAACAGGTATAAAACAAATGGAATTTATCCCAACTGAGCAAGCCACTGAGTGGCGACGGTGGCAAGGAAAAGGTCCCTAAGATGTTTTTTGAGGAAGAAACCTTGAGAGGAACCCGACTCAGAAGGGAAACCCATCCTCATCTGGGTAACACAGAATGTGAAGGTAGCTGACTTGTTGCTATGAGCTGTTTACACATCGCTAGATTAGAGCTAATTCAGATATTCATATTCAGTTTTGGTAGGGAGTCGCTCGTTCATGTGATTACACTTTGATTTGCTAATTAAAGAGGCGTGCTCCGCTGTGAAGCACCCCCACCACAGTACTTAAGAACTATGAAACGCTGAGGCAGAAGTGTCAGCCCTCAGTATAATTTTCTCTCCCTCTCCACCTTTTCCTCCACTCTTTTTCCCTCACTGTTTATCTGTTTACATACTA
The DNA here is from genome assembly GCA_012411365.1 of Ameiurus melas. NCBI lineage: Eukaryota > Metazoa > Chordata > Actinopteri > Siluriformes > Ictaluridae > Ameiurus > Ameiurus melas. The sequence continues at coordinate 12,840,015 of CM022778.1, read as the reverse complement.
ACATGTGTCTTCAGTTTATCCCTGTTATTTACCACTGGCACAGATCACGGCACACTCTTAGAAAAGTATGCAATTTAGACAACCTACACTCTCTGCATATGGCCTCTGCAGACCCTTTCTCATTCTCAATCAGGCTTTGGAACTGCCAATATGCTGTCAACAAGGCAGATTTCATTCCTGCCTTTGCAACCCACTCCAACCTCAGCATGCTGGTTCTTTGACCTGAATCCGTACTGAGAACACTGAAACACCCGCTGCCCTAGCCTCCGACTGCAACTTCAACTTCTCCCATACAGCGCGCCCCAACATACAATGTGGTACATGTTTGCTTTTCTACAAAACATGGAAATTCACGTCTTTCTCTCCCTTCCAATAAATCCTTTGAATTTCATGCTGTTACAGTTACTGACCCTGCCAGAATGCACTTTCTTGTTATTTATCATCCTCCAGGTCAGCTGGGAAAGTTCAACTAAGAGTTTGACATGCTGCTGTCCACCATCCTGGATGGTGCTCCTCTTGTGTTCCTTGATGACTTCAACATTCACCTAGACAAGCTGCATGCAGCTGATTTTCTTGCACTCCTTTCCAAGTTTGACCTCAAGCAGTTCGCCACCCAGCAATTCACAAAGCTGTCAAACAGCTTGACCTCATCCTCACATGTAACTGCACCACACAAAATCTTATTATTACTCTTCTCCACACCTCTGACAATTTCTTGTCCAATTTTCTATTTCTCTCCCCTCACCCTCTCACTGTCTCTAACTTCTATCTCCATTCATCGCAATCTTCGCTCCCTTTCCCCCTCACACTTCTCCTCCATTGTCACAACCTCACTTCCCTCTGATAGCCACCTCTCCTCACTGGACTTAAACATCATAACTGAGATGCTATGTTCCACCATAACATCTTCTCTTGACAGCATCTGTCCCCTAACCTCCAGACCCACTCACACATCACCCCCCTAGTCCTTGGCTCTCAGAAGCTCTGAGTAACGACCTGGGTTAAACTAAGAATAGCTGAAAGTAAATAGCCTAAATCTAACAATCCAACTGACCTAACAAATTACCAAACTTCTCTCCTCTTTTTCCAATAGCATCTCCACTGCTAAAGCCATATACTACCAAGAGAAGATTGGTAGCTCTTCCAACACCTGTGCTCTCTTCAAAACTTTTTCTTCTCTTCTGTCCCCCTCCTCCCTCTTCCCCTACCTCTCTCACTGCAGATGACTTTGCCACTTTCTTTTCCAACAATGTTACATCAATCTGGAAGCAGTTCTCAACCCCAGCCATGCATAGACCGGCTCATCCTCCATGTAACTCTCAACTGTCCTTCTTTTCTCCTACCTCAGTGACTGATGTCTCTAAACTCCTCCTTTCTAGCCGTCCCACAATCTGTCCTCTTGAAGTTATCCCTTCTCACCTTCTTCTGTCCATCTCTCCCACACTATTACCTGCACATCTTTAACACATCCCTCTCTACTGGCACATACCCTACTTCATTTAAGCAGGCCTGGGTTACCCCACTGCTTAAAAAACCGTCACTTAACCCTGCTGCGGTTAACAACTACAGACATGTTTCCCTCCTCCCTTTTCTTTCCAAAAACCTTGAAACAGCTGTTTTTAATCAACTCTCCATTTTTCTCACACAGAACAACCTCCTGGACACCAAGCAGTCTGGCTTCAAAAGCAGTCACTCCACGGAGACTGCTCTGCTTTCCATCACTGAAGCCTCACGACTAGCAAGATCAACCTCAAGATCATCTGTACTCATCCTACTCGATTTTTCTACTGCTTTCAATACTGTAAATCATCAGATCGTCCTGTCAACTGTCTCTGGCCTAGGCATCACTGGAACGGCTCTGTGCTGGGTGGAATCATAACTGATAGGCAGATCCTTCAAGGTATTGTGGAGTGGAGGGGCTTCTGAAAGTCAACAACTCACAACTGGGGTTCCCCAGAGGTCAGTTCTGGGTCAACAACTCTTTTATACTTAAGCTACATCTCTGGGGCCTGTTATTGAGTCTCATGGCCTCTCATATCATTGCTATGCTGATGACACCCGGCTCTATTTGCCCTTCCAGCCTGATGAAGCCTGATTCCATCTGTCTCTGCACGAATCTCTGCTTGCCTGTTGGACATGTCAAACAGGATGAGGGAACACCACCTTAAGCTCAACTTGGCTAAAACTGAGCTTCTCGTCATACCAGCCTGCCCCTCAATCAACCACAACCTCACTGTACAGCTCGGCTCAACCACACTCAGCCAGAGTGTGACAGGACAGCCAGAACAGCCCGAAACCTTGTGTTAACTTTTAATGACAACTTGACCTTCACAGACCACATTTCAACAACTGCATGATCCTGTAAGATTATTCTGTACAACATCAAGAAAATCAGTCCCTATCGCACAGAACAGGCTACACAGCTACTAGTCCAGGCTCTAGTTATTTAAAAACTGGACTACTTCAACGCACTACTCTCTGGCCTCCCAGCCATCTCCATCAAACCCCTCAAGATGATTCAGAATGCAGCAGCACACCTCATCTTCAACCAGCCCAAAAGAACCCATGTCACACCCCTCTTCATCTCCCTCCACTGGATTCCTGTAGCCGCCCGTATCAAATTCAAGGCCTCAATGCTCACGGACAAGACCTTGTCTGGAACAGCACCCCCCTACCTCAACACTCACTAAGATTTACGTTCCCTCACGCAATCTGCGATCGATTAATGAACGATGATTAGTAGCGCCTACTCAGCGTGGCTCAAGGTCCCTTTCCAGAACCACCAAACTAACTGTACCTCAGTGGTGGAATGAGCTTACAATCTGAACCTGTCACTATTTTTTAAAAAACAGCTAAAGACCCACCTCTTCCGTGAGCACTTAAGTACATTTACATTTATTCACTTGGCAGACGCTTTTATCCAAAGCGACTTACAAATAAGCAAAGCGATATATCAAGCAGGGAACAATACAAGTAGTGCTACTATACAAGATCCATTAATTGAATACCAGAGGAAGCAAAGTGCACTGAGTAGAGGTGTAAGTGCGTGGTTTTTTTTTTATTTATTTATTTATTTATTTATTTTTTTTTTCTCTATGAGTTGGTTAGGTGTTCACGGAAGAGGTGGGTCTTTAGCTGTTTTTTGAAGATAGTGAGAGATTCTGCAGTCCGGATTGAGATTGGAAGTGCATTCCACCACTGGGGAACGGTAAGCGTGAAGGTTCTGGAAAGGGACCTTACGCCACGCTGAGTGGGAACTACTAAAGGTCGGTCGCTAGTCGATCGCAGATTGCGAGAGGGCACGTAGGCCTTCAGGAGAGAGTTGAGGTAAGAGGGTGCTGTTCCTGACAAGTTCTTGTAGGTGAGCATCAAGGCCTTGAACTTGATGCGGGCAGCTACAGGAAGCCAGTGGAGGGAGATGAAGAGGGGTGTAACATGGGTTGTCTTGGGCTGGTTGAAGACGAGGCACGCTGCAGCATTCTGAATCATCTGAAGGACTTTGATGGAGCTGGCTGGGAGGCCTGAAAGCAGTGAGTTGCAGTAGTCCAGTTTAGAGATAACAGGAGCCTGGACTAGTATCTGTTTAGTGAGGTAGGGTCGGATTTTCTTGATGTTGTACAGGATGAACCTACAGGACCTTGCAGTTACTGAGATGTGGTCTGTAAAGGTCAAGCCATCATCAAGAATCAAGTAACCCTAAAAATGCTAACCCCCACATTATTTAAAATAATAATAATAATTTAATTACACTGTGCACTTTGCTTCTCTAGAACTCAATTACAATCTTGCATGGTAACACTACTTGTATTCTCCACTTGATATAATTGCTTTGCTTGTATTTCATCATTTGTAAGTCGCTTTGGATAAACACGTCTACTAAATGAATAAATGTAAATTTAAATGTATTTGTAACATGAACACACCAGAACGGCTGTCCCAGAATGCACTGAGTAGCTCTTAACATTACAAAGCAGCTAATTCCAGCAACTGAACACACCTACCTAACAGAAAATTAGAAAAAGAAACACAACTGGTTTCAGAATTTAGGCCAAGCCATGTCATGCTTTCAGATATGTGTCATTTAAATTTACTTACCTTGGCCCAAAGACAATGTATTTACGTAATGCATAGCATCTGCTTCAAGAGCTCAACTTGACTAAATAGGGGTTATTTTTTCAGCTGGCCAGAGATGCCAGAATGGTTTCCTTTATTTTGTCCCAGAGACCTATACCTGCCACTTACTCATTGTACTAGAGCTTTAAAAAATTATACTACAATAGCTGACTATAAAAATTGCTTTAGTTCTCCCACCAAATACAAATATTTCAATGCAGTAGTTCTAAATCATCAATGTAAGTTTTTTTTCTCTTTCCTCAAAAAGTCTAACTGTAAAAGTGGCAAATGTATTTTTACAGTTTGTGTTGTTACTTTGTGTTTGGAAAGATGACAGCACTGTGTTTAGCAAAGGACATAAATGTCACTAAAACCTTAACCTTGTGATGATAAACTTGACCTTAGATCGTGGCAAATGTTGTGTTCTGTGGTTGTGCTGGAGTAAAGTTATTAAACAAAGAAATATTGAGACAGAGAGAGAACGTGAGAGAGATTTTTATGCAGCATTGCAGCCCCTTCTGAGCCCAGGGACCCAAGTCCAAAGCTCCACCTCTGAATTACTCGTTCTCCCTTGTGCGCTTGCTCTCTCTCTTTCCTAAACACACACACACACAGAGACAGAGTGAAGGAAATCATTCTCGTGCTGATCTGCTCATAAAGCATGCATATACTAGTATTTTCCATAATCATTTTGCACGAAGGTATTGCACGTTTGGCCTGACTGGTTTCTTTTCGCCACTTATTTGGATTAAGCTTGACATACTTGCATTCCGAATTTTGTCTGAACAAATTCTGCTTTCAGCACTGCTTTTATTACCTCTCATTGTGAATTGCCTTCCATAATTAAGAGAAAATACTTATTACAAAGCCAGTGTGAGAGTGAAGATAATGAGTGATGTAAAGTAAATCAGTTATGATATTTTCATCGGCAGATCATGAATACATACAACTACAACAATGTACTTGTCCTATATGCAGTCAGTTCCATAAGTATTTGAACAGTGACATTTTGCCTCTGTACACAACCACAATAGATTTGAAATGAAGCAATCAAAATTTGATTGATGTAGACTTTCAGTTTTAATTAAAGGGGATTAACAACAATTATTGCATTAACCATTTAGGAATTACAGCCATATTTATAGAGTCCCCCAGGCTCAAAATTAATTGGACAATTAACTGATAAGCAGTTTCATGGCCAGGTGTGGCCTGTTTCCTCATTATTTTATGACAAATTAACAAGATAAACGGTCTGGAGTTGATTCCAAGCATTGAAGTTGCATTTGGTAGCTGTTCATCAGAACTCTCAATATGCTGTACAAAGAGGTGGTAAAGTAAAGTAAAGCAGGTCAACATTAGGCTGGAAAAAAACAGACCTATAAGACAGATAGCAGTAAATTTAAGAGTGGCCAAATCAACAAGTTGGTACATTCTTAAACACAAGGAATGAACTGGTGAGCTGAGCAACACCAAAAGGCCTGGAAGATCATGAAAGACAACTAAAGTGTATGCAGAATTCTTTCTTGCTGAAGAAAAAACCGCTTCACAACATCTAGCCAAGTAAAGAACACTAGAGGAGGTAGGCGTTTCTTTTAAATGTCTACAATCAAGAGACACCTTCATGAATGTAAATACTTTTACCTCAAGATGCAAACCACTGGTAACACTCACTCAAAAACAGAAAGGCCAGATTAGACTTTGCTAAAAATAAAAAAATAAAAAACGGACTAGTTCTGATGCCAGATTAACTTGTACCAGAAAGATGAGAAGAGTATGGAGAAGGAAAGGAAGGACTCATGATCCAAAGCATATCCCATCATCTGTCAAACATGCAGAGGTAATGTTATGGCATAGGCATGTATGGCTGCCAATGGAGCTGGGTCACAGGTGTTTACTGATGATGTGACTGCTGATAGAAGTAGCAGCTTGTATTGTGTATGAAGTGTACTGAACGGTACTTTCTGTTAAGATTTAGTCAAATGCTTCAAAACTGAATCAAAACATACCGTAAAAGCAACCCAAGGGCTTCTTAAGGCAAAGAAATGAAATATTCTTAAATATCCAATGACCTCAACCAATGATTTGAGCATGATTTTAACTTACTGAAGACAAAGCTGAAGGCAGAAAGACCCACAAACAAGCAGCAACTGAAGGTGCTATAGTAAAGGCCTGGCAAAGCATCTCAGGGGAGAATACTCCGCATTTGGCGATGTCCATGGGTTTTAGACCTCAGGCAGTCATTGACTGCAAAGGATTTGCATCCAAATATTTAAAAAATAATCCTTATATTTGTAATTGTTAGTTTGTCCAACTTTTGAGCTTGTAAAAATAAAAAAAAGGCTGTAATTCCTAAACAGTTAATGCAATATTTTTGTTAAACCATGTGAATTAAAGCTGAATGTCTACACTTTTACATCTTGATTGTTTGATTTCAAATCCATTGTGGTGGTGTACAGAGGCAAATGTACCACAATTCTGTCCAAATACTTATGGACCTGACCTGTAAATACCAAAATAAAGAGCAGCTGTTCTTATGCAGCTGTTGCTACTGAGATTGTTCAATTGGTTCTTTCAAGTTTTATTCTTTACCCAAGTGCTGCTGTCACTGGCATCAGTGTCACTCACAAATCGATGAATAGTAAAGTCAATCCCAAACAAATTTTTGGGATTGACCTACATTTAATATTTGTTGTTGCAGCCATTTTTTCATGCAGCATAAAGACTTTAATTATCACTCGTAATTTGGAACAACCCTATAAATAACTGCTGTGGGTAGCCCTGCTTTGAATCACCTTGCGTAAGGTTCATAACTTCTCAATGAACTGTAGCGTCTGAGGTTTTCATGACTATGCCCTATTCACTCTGAAAGCTCCCACATCTACAGTGAACACTCTGAAGGGTCCCTTCTGTAGGGATCAAAATTGATAGCCATGTGGAACTCTTTGTCCACCATTTGATCAAATATGAGGCCTGTGTATTTTGTTCTACAACCAGCAACACTTACGTACCGAAAACAATTATAAAAATTTCAATTCATCTTCACAGATTAATATATATATATATATATATATATATATATTGTTTATATATATATATATATATATATATATATATATATATATATATATATATATATATATATATATATATATATATATATAAATGCTTTTACCTTATGTAACAATAATAATAATAAAAAAAACCCGTGCAAAAAAATAGCCGTGCAGCCTCTTTAGAGTGGCAGCTACTAATAGTCCTACTCTTAGAGCTTGGGTGTTAAAAGACTTTCTACCAGAGAAGACTTTCAGCCATGATAAAGATCTCTCTTGAGATTAGTGACAAGATCAGATCTATGTGGAGAGGCAGACACTTCATGACTGACATCAGGGGTTTCTTGTTGCAGTCAGGTATGTGCATCACCGACAGCATGATTAAACGACATTGTAAGCGTCAGACTGATAAAACAAAAAAACAACTGTACTGAAAATGAACAGGTAAGGGTATGCTTCTTTTCTCAATCCATCTGATCTGTAAACAATCTCGATCTTTGTGTGTGTTTGCTTATAGTACTATAAGCTCTTGATGATCTACTGAATGAGGATGATGAGCAGTCTGCTAGAAATATTCAGTTGCAATCGCGAGAATCAACAAGCACCATTAGGAGATGTGTAAAGAAACTTGGGTGCACATACGGCAAAGCCCGGTGAGCAGAATGTTACTGTGCAATGCAGCTTATAGATTTGTAGGACAGACCCTATGATCCTTGACAAGAACAAGGTCCTGTATATTACCTAAGTGTAGCACTGAATGGCTGCCAAAGAGACCTTTGACAATGTAACCTTCTTTGACACATCAACAGTGGCATTGGAATGCTTTGCTTTGATGTGCTATATGGAAAAAAAAAAAGAGTCTGAGTCGTGAAACCAAAAGCTAAGCATCATATTAAGCTTAACATTTGGGGATCCATATCCCATGAGCGGGACCATTAGTTGTCACTGAATGTTAGTTCAACTCAATACAGCAACGTTGAATCATTTCGTGTTAACTACTGTAATATTATTAATTTAGAACTGCATCTCTGATATATCCTCAGGAATTACTGACTGAATTTGACCAAGAATGCATCATCAAATCCAACTTGACGTCACACGTATGGCAACATTTCTAAGGGCCTCATCGCTTCTTTCATGTTCATGATTACACAACTGACCACGATGAGCAGTTCCTGTGTATTTTTTATTATTATTATTATTATTTCAATTATATTAAAAGAATCAATTACGTATTTTCTAATGTTTCTCTGTGATAAAGACAATGACCAGAAACATACAGCATTCAGACAGTGTATTGCTGAGAACAGAGTTAACTGGATGAAAACACCAGCTGAGAATGTTTCTTATCTGTCTGTCTTTCTTGAGTAGCCAATTAAGTGAACTCATTTGAGCGAATAAATAAATAACTTATATAACTTTAACTTCAAATAAATAACTTGTTTGAAGATCACCAGATCTCAACCCAACTGAGCTGGTTTGGCACACACTGAAGGAGTTTGTCAGACGCGAAGACATGCCAAGTAGTAAAGATAAGCTACTTCAGGCCATTGTGACTTTCTGGACAGATCACCTGACTAAAGCAAGAGGCTCATCTGGAATGTTTATTCAAAATTATTTTACTGTTGCCATTAATTAGCAAATAAACTACTTGACCACAATAGCCTACTATCTCTCATTTCTATAAGTACAACAAAGAATAGGAAAACCTAATGCTTGTTATCGAGTTATGCGCTAACATTGATTAGTCAGCTCAAGCTTTACATTAAATAGGTGCGTGGTGCTTACAATAATTAAAGAACAGAAAACACACAAAGTAATGAATGTATTGTACGTGGGTCAGTGATGGCAAACAAAATCTAAAATGGCAAATTAATTTATATTAGGGCTGTCAAAGTTAAGATGTTAATGGTGCATAAAAACAATTGCATTTCAGCAACAAATATATTCCATTTTCACTCTTTGTTTGTTTGAAGCAAACAAATAAACCCACAGAGATATTGGTTTAAGCTTCTATTTTTATTTTTTTTTTAAAGTTGGCTTTTGTTCAGCACCATGTTCTTCGTAATGAATGGCATTAGTTAGGATGATCAGTTCGAATTGTATATTATATATAACTATATATATCCATCCATCCATCTTCTATACCGCTTATCCTTTTCAGGGTCACGGGGAACCTGGAGCCTATCCCCAGGGAGCATCGGGCACAAGATGGAGTACACCCTGTACAGGGTGCCAGTCCATCGCAGGGCACAATATAACTATATATATTACATAAAAAATGTGACTTTTCATTCTTAGGAACTTTTGTAGTTATAAAAAATAATATACAATATTATAATAATAAAACTTACAAATGACCATAAATGAATCTTTTGTGTAAGTTCTTATAAGGCTGTCAACAAGCATTCTGTATGAGTAACTACTGTACCTCCACGAATCCAATCACACATTTCACCAGGTTTGCTGTGTTTTCAGCCCATCTTAAAGATTTTAGGACTGATCTCACATGCTATGTGGTTGTATGTGCACGTTTCAACTATCCAAAACAAACAAAATTAAGAGAGAAGGAGAGACAAAAAGCCTGTTAATATAACCCACACACAAATAAGCAACAGATGTGCCATATTAAATGTCCACTCCTCCATGCTCTTGCTGCAGAGTCACATTAAATTATGCCCCCACCTGCCTGAAAGAATGTTATCGTCTTTAAAGGTCTGCATTTTGTAGTTCTTGATTTCCTGGCACATCTACTGAAAAAGCAAATATGAATTGCCTACAAAGTCATTCGTACACTACGGACACTTTGGACATGCCAATCAGCATACCATGCATGTCTTTGGACTGGGGGAGGAAACTGGAGTACCCAGAGGATATATATATATATATATATATATATATATATATATATATATATATATATATATATATATATATATATATATATATATTATTTCAATAAACAGATGGTATCTGCAAATTTTGTATTACAGAGGCAGTAAATATATTGGTTGTTTCTCAAGGTCATTAATATTAAAAAATTATAAACTCACAGTTCTCTTTATCCATTTCCAAAAGACCCACCTTACCTACCATCCACCAATCTAATAATTTGATTCAAGATTCTTTATGATAATAATCTTATCAATAATAGTCTTTATTGGTCATATATATATATATTCTTCGCATACCCCAGCCTGTCAGGAAGCTGGGGCCAGAGCACAGGGTACAGCCATGATACAGCGCCCCTGGAGCGGAGAGGGTTAAGGGCCTTGCTCAAGGGCCCAACAGTAGCAGCTTGGCAGTGCTGGGACTTCGACCCCTGACCTTCCGATCAGTAACCTAGAGTCTTAACCACCAAGCCACCACTGCCCTTGTATATACCATATGTCCATGCTTCATATTTTATTTTGTATTTTTATTTGTAAGAAGAGACTGGTTACAAAAGTGTAAAGTATTGGAGATTTCTAAACCATGTTATTCTTGTTATTGCTGTAAGCAAAGAATTATAGAATGTCACTTAATATCTTAATATGTAACCTTTTTCAGTCTACTCTGTTCATACAATACAATATTAGAATATGTTGATCATGGATTATGATCTACAATTTCATTTAAAAAAATTGTTATGTATATTTTATCAATAAATTGTTATGTTAATTCTATCTATCTATCTATCTATCTATCTATCTATCTATCTATCTATCTATCTATCTATCTGTCTGTCTGTCTGTCTGTCTGTCTGTCTATGGAAAAAAATTTTTACCAAACATGTTATTAAAAATGATTTCCAATCAGTCTTGAAAAGGGCTGTCATGCTCCTTTCTTCAAATTTAAATAGTCAACACGTTGAGAATTTTTACATAATACAGTATATCATGCATATTGTTTTATTTACTTTACACATAGCTCAGACAATGTAGAAATTCTGTCTAATTCAAACCAACCCAATATAAATGAATTCACATCCATGTCATAAGTAAACCTAGTCTGTACATGATCATGTCTGAACAGTAGTCCAAAAGGCTGTTTTTGTTTATGCAGAAACTACCGTGAAGCCATAGCCTACTGATTAGGAGCTCGTATGGCGCAGTATTAATTAGTAGCCTATATTTTTCAGAACGGTAGTGCGCCTTTAAGTCGCCTTCGTGTTCCTTTCATGCTCCTCCTTCAATAAGACTTCCCAAAGATGAATGTGTTATTGGATACAGTAGGAGGGAGCCAAACCGTAGTGGGCTTTGGGTTTATTATAATATCGGAATTACGAAAGCTCTACAGTACACGCAGATTCCACATACCTCCAACTGGCGTGCCCTGTTCACACTGTATATAAGACGGGTCGATGACGCTCAGTGCATTCCCTCACCCCTGCGCACATGTGGATTTAGTCGACTTCTTGGATTTTGTATGTGAGGCATCGGTATTTTTATATAAAGGCTGAGCTGTTACTTTTTGTGTATTCTGGATAACATTTTGTGTCTACTGCATAACTTCTCTTAGTCCGTTTTTAACTTTCGGTTTTTTTCTTATCTTGGTTTATCAAGCCTATATTTATTTTAAAAGTATTATATATATATTAAAAAAAACAAAACAAAACAAAAAAAAACCTAAATGACTATCTATATTTTTTAGTAGAACATATATATGTTCTCATTTCTCCCCCCCTCAGAGGATAATTTGCCTTTTTTGGGATTTCATTTTTAACAGGTATATGGATTTTTATATATATTTTTCCAACTATCATTGCTGAGGTTTTTTTCCAGCTTGTACATCAAATGTCATTTCTTGATAAATATATGAGACTACAACGATTTAGTAGAGGCATAGATATTACTCACTATTGCATGACATTATTATTTCCTCAATGACTACGTTTACATGGACAGCAGTGATCTAATTATTGACCTTACTCTGATGAAGATAGTAATGTGATTAAGGTGTTTACATGTCTGTAATACACGTCTGTAATGCGACTGAAACAGGAGTACTCCACCTGTCTTAATTCCAGTATGACCTTAATTAGATTACGGTAAGTAAAAATGGCTGTTTACATTGTAGTTTCTTAATCAATGTATGGTCTTAATCGGGTTAAGAGTGGATTATTGTTGTCCGTGTAAACGCAGCTATTGTTGTACTTAGAACACAACTTGAACAAGTGGTTAATATTCACCCGGAAATGCTGAATATTTGAAGAAATCTAATTAGAAAAAAAAATCAATCTGTTCTTTTAAGGAGTAATGATACTCAGGATAATTCATATCTTGCTACCAGTGCTGTTACTGCGCACCACAGCAATACCACAAGGTAAATGTATAACCTACTTATTTTCCATATCATTATGACAATATATTCTAAAGAGTTTTCCACTATTAAAACAAAGTTTTCCATTATTCTTTGTTGGTATGGTTGGCATATGGTTCCTATTTATGAACTGTATGCTTTATGTGATGATATATATATATATATATATATATATATATATATATATATATATATATATATATATATATATATATATCTATATCAATAACTCAATGGTTCAGTCTAGGATTTTTAGATGTTTAGAATGATTTTACTGAATGCATGATGAGCTGTTGAGCCAGTATCTTAGAGTATTTGCTTCGATAATCTTAGTATCGTGGAGCATTTGCTTAGTAAATGGTAAGAGGTCTAAATTATATTTACTCCCAAGGAGGCCAGGTGGACAATGAATCCAGTTTTAACTTGTTTGAGATCAGCAACATCACCAGAAAGACGATTGGCACTAAAGTCTTCAAGGGTCATGAATGGGATTCTCCAGCGTACCGCTTCATCCGCTTTGACCACATTCCTCCAGTCAGCCCCCCTGTTCTTCAGCAGCTCCTAAGACAGATACAGAACAATGACGGCTTTGTGTTTGTGGCTTCCATACGTCAGGATCGAGCGTCTCGTGGCACTCTTGTGGGCTTAGAGGATTCTGGTGGTCGTCGACATTTCGAGATCATCTCGAATGGACGTGCCAACAGTTTGGACCTAGTCTACTGGGTGGAGGGCTCCCAGAACGTATTGTCCTTTGAGGATGTGGATCTATCAGACTCACAATGGAAGAACATCACATTGCATGTGCATGGAGAGAATGCCAACCTTTATGTGGACTGCAGCCTCATTGATAGCTTTACCCTGGATGAGTCTTTTTATGACCCCTTGCAAGCTGACGGCAGTTTCATGTATGTGGCCAAGGGATCTAACAGGGAGAGTCACTTCAGGGTAAGAGTCATTTCTCTTATTCTCAGATAATGTCTTTCCTCCAGCACCCATTTCTGTGAAGTCTTATTTTTGCTTCTACCTAGTTCATTCATTCATTCATTCATGCTTTATCCTGGTCAGAGTTAATCTCAATCTGGAATTTATTCTAGGAATAGTAGGTGGCATTCAAGAACACACCCCACAGATGGGACACCATTCTATTGTAGGGCATGCTACCTTGATTTGTTACTATTTATTCCACACTTGAATTAATCACCCCACATATAAAATCTACAGAAGCATAGTTTCATTCTCATCTGGCCAATCAGTTTACAACATGGATAGAGTCCTCATTATCTCTACAGTCTTGATTGAAAGTTAGTGAACCCTTTCTATTTTTTCTAATTTCTATATTCCTGTATACGTATGACCTAAAACATCATCAGATTTTCACACAAGTCTTAAAAGTAGACAAAGAGAACACAAATATACAAATGAGACAAAAATTATTATACTTGGGCATTTATTTATTGATGAAAATGATCCAATATTTCATATCTGTGAGTGATAAAAAGTATGTGAATTAGCAGTTTAATTTAAAGATGACATTAGAGTCAGGTGATTTCAATCAATGGGATGACATCAGTTGTGAGTGAGTGTGCTGTTTTACTTAAAGAACAGGGATCTATCAAAGTCTGATCGTCACAACTAATGTTTGTGGAAGTGTATCATGGCACGAACAAAAGAGATTTCTGAGGACCCCAGAAAAAGAGTTGTTGATGCTCATCAGGCTGGGAAAGGTTAAAAAAACATCTCTAAAGAGTTTGGACTCCACCAATCTACACTCAGACAGATTGTGTACAAATGAACGAAATTCAAGACCATTGTTACCCTCTACAGGAGTAAAGACCCACAAAGATCACTCCAAGAGTAAGACATGTAATAATCCACGAGGTCACAAAGGAACCCAGGGTTCCTGTGTGACCTAATTATGCTAAAGGCTTCTCTCACAATTGTTAATGTTCATGAGTCCACCATCAGGAGAACACTGAACAACAACGGTGTGCATGGCAGTGTTGCAAGGAGAAAACCACTGCTCTCCAAAATGAACGTTGCTGCTTATCTGCAGTTCAAAGATCATGTGAACAAGCCAGAATGCTATTGGAAAGGTTTTTGTCGATGGATGAGACCAAAATAGAACTTTTTAAGAATTGTCATGTTTGGGGAAAGGAAAACACTGCGTTCCAGCATAAAAACCTTATTCCATGAAACACAGTGGTGGTAGTATCATGGTTTGGGCCTGTTTTGATGCAGCTGGGCCAGGACGACTTGCCATCATTGATGGAACAATGAGATCTAAATTATACCAGCAATATTTAAAGGAAAATGTCATTCAAACCCTTTAGATTTCTCACACTTTTTTTGTGTTATAGATTTGATTTAAAAATTGATTCATTGACTTTTTTGTCTATTAATCTACACACAATAATTAATAATAACAAAGCTAAAAAAAAAGGTCTAGTTTATTTTTTGCAAATGTATAAAAAAAACCTGACATCTGATTTATATAAGTAACTTATATAGTTACTTGCTTGTATAGTACCTTGACCTTCATTTATGAAAATATTCAGTACTTTGTAGAAGCACCTCTTACATCAGCATTTACATCTTCGAACCCTCTTCACTCTGTACAAGCTTTGTACACCTGGATTTGGGCAATTTCTCCCATTCTTCCTGGAAGATTGACTCAAGCTCAATGTGACTGGATGGAGAGTGTGTGATCTGCTATCTTCCAATCTCCTGAAGTCCTTCATGTGCCTCCTTTTTACTCATGAGTGGCCTCCATCAACTCACTCTACCATAAAGGCATGATTGATGGAGTATTTCTGAGATGGTCGTTTTTCCAGCATGTTCTACTATCTCTGCAAAGGACTTCTGAAGCTCTGTTAGAGTGGTAATTAGGATCATGGTCACCTCTCTTACTCTTGGCTTGTATTCTGGTAACTGGATGGCCAGAAGTAGGAAGTAGTTTGTGGTAGTTTGGTGGTTCCAACCTGCTTTGATTTTACAATGATGGAGCCCACTGTGCTCTTGGGAACATTCCAAAATTAGGAAATGCTTTTATACCCTTGCTCAGGTCCATCTCTCACCACAATTTGATTGTGGCAGTCTACAGAGAGTTACTTGGACATGCACTGTGAATTGTGGGATCTTATACACATATGTTTGTGCCATGAATGTACTACAAGTGGCATTTTGACTGCGGTGACAAACGATAATCAAAGCACATGAGTACTTTATTAAAGGGTCAGATGCTTAGTTAAATTGGATATTTTAATTTATGGTTGTTAATACAGTTGCAAGAATAAAAATGTGTATTTGATTTGTGATTGTGGATTGTTGTGTGTAGCTTAATGGGCAAAAAATTACATTCATCTATTTAAATCTATAGCTTAACGAAGTATGCAAAAACTGACAGGGTCTTAGTACTTTTCAAAACCACTATAACTAAAGATGACATATTCCCTTATCAGAGTTGCTCAGTTGCTCACAGCTTTACATCATAGTCTTAGAATTGCTAGTGGTTTAAACTCCATTCATACACATTTGTTTCAGGCAATTCTGCTACAGTATGTACTTTGAACTTTCTGTTCAGAATGACTGATAGATTGTCCTTGTAGAAAATGTATTATATTTTTTTCTCTACTGAAAAGACTAATAGTAATTTAACAGAAAATTATATAAAGAATATTGGTGTAATAGATTACCCCAGTACTAACACCTCTAACATCTTGCAGGGTTTGTTGCAGAATGTTTGTTTCATCTTTGATACACCGGTCGAAGATATTCTGAGAAAAAAGGGCTGCGAGATTTCCAAGCCTGGTAAGAATGGAGTAACAATGCCTAAAAGATTTTAAAAATGTTAATGAGACTAACCATATGGAAATGTTTATTAGTATAAATTAGTATGTGCTTATTTGCAGAATATTGATTTGCTTCAAGATTTTTGGGCCTATAAACAGCCTATAACTGCTTGATCAAGGAAAATGATCAAAGGCTACATAATTCCTTTACTTTTATCATGCAGTTCTTTGATTGTTTTGTGTTTTGTTTTGTTTTTTGTGATGAAGATTGTTTGTTTTACTTTACATGTTTTTTTTTTGTTTTTTTTTTGCTGGACTGTTTCCATTCTAAATCTTATGGGCATTTGCAAAAGTGTTTCACAAAGCTTGTGGATCAGCCTGTATAATGTCAAGTATATTGGAATTGACTGTCGCTGTGAACTACACTGAGGTCAACCAGGGTGCACATACTGTAAAGAAGTTTTAAGAAGAGTTTTATTCCAAAGATTTATATTACAATTATGTGCTATAGCCATTTTGGGGAAAAGCCACTGAATATTATAGAGTTAAGATTCCTTTTACTTACCCTTTATACATGCTCACAGATAAACACACAGGCAGTGACATCATGCATTGGCAGACTCCATGCTAAGACTTTACACTGGGCATTATGCCTTGTGGTCCTTTGCTCACATTTGGAGCAGGCCAGGAAAGTCCATACACCCAGCTAAATCAATACCATTTGGATTTGCCTTCCCTTTTGTCCAAAAAACATCATCTGACATGGATTTAATTTCCTTTTAATGCAATTTAGACTGTCTTACTATAACTACATGAAGAATTGTACATGGGGGTGCTTATAGTACAGTTAACGCTGCATTGAATGTCTCTGCATTGAGCATTTAAAGTAACAGTGGCTTCTAGTTTCCTTCCGCTAAATATATAGATGTGAAGGTTTCCTAAACCCTTTTTTCAGGTACCTTGCAGTGGTCCAGTTAACAGTGCCACGTCAAACTGTGGATCAGACTGGCTGACAATACACTTACATTGTTTCTTAAAGATGAACACTAGTCTGCACAACATGCAAATTTTTTTTTTTGCTGTCTTTAATTGTCTTTATTTTAGTATTTTAGCACCCTGTATACACGCCATAATAACAAGCCTTGTGGTCAAAGATATATTTAGCAGTGCCTTCTTCATATAAACATGTCTTTCAAGAATAACAGACTTTGAGTACCTCCAAAGATAGCTGTGAAGCTGTGCTCACACATACACAAACACACATATTGGTATCTGGCTGTGTGAACTAAAGTTTCCTGTTTCCCATTTTCTTGGATTGCTTCCTCAAATAATGCAAGTCTTGGAGTAGTGATCATAATTCCTTAACTTTTTCATATTCTCCATCTCTTAGGCCAGGCCTTTGGTCTCGTGGTTAATTAAAAAATGCTTCTACAAAGCTTCTACAGAATATTTATCATGCGTAAGCTGGAGGTGAAAAGGAGTAATAAATCTGGGAGTCTGAATTATTTCCAAATATTGTCAGGGTGTTTATTTTGGTACTATCAAATCCTCACTTGTAAATTCTCACTTGTCATTCTAGCATCTGCAGTTGTTACTCTTGTTTGGTCCCCTGCCCAAGTTGCCAAAAGGAAATGATAAATCAGCCAGTTACCAAGTGCAATACTGCTGACTTTTAGGTCTAGATTTGTACAGCCTAACGGAAAAATATGGTTTACACCTATTCACCAGAGTGAGACACGTGCCACTGTTATTTCTGAGAGATCGTGAAAGAACAAAAGTATTCTATCACACTACAAAAATTACATTCATCTCTAGCTGGTGATTTTTTTTATGTCTATATCTATCTATCTTTCTGTCTGTCTCTTTGTGTATGTGTGTGTGTGTGTGTGTGTGTGTGTGTGTGTGTGTGTGTGTGTGTGTGTATGTGGGTGTGTCTATATGTGTATATATGTGCGTGTATGTTTGGGTATGTGTGCGTGTGCATAAATTGGAAATCTCTCAGATGACATGCACATGGTAGGCAAGGGTGAAGACATCATGGAAGTCAGTCCAGCCATCTCTACTAACTTTATCAGGCAAGACATGGAGGAAATAAACACGTGTAAGCACTCCTGCGAACAGCTCGGCTCCATGTTGCAGGAGCTCAACGGACTCCGCATAGTGGTCGGAAACCTAATGGATGGCCTACAGAAAGTGGTAAGCTGCCTTCTCAACCCTCAATTGTGAATGATCTTCTTCTAACTGTCATGAGAATTCTCTTGTCTAAATTATGATTTTGGTGTCTTCAGCCATTACACAATTCTTTAAATGTAAGTGCATTAAGAGAAAGAATTAGAGTTATAAAAATAATTTCTTTATTGTTATAACAGGACAGAACATATTAAGTAACTAATAGTTCCTAACTAATAGGTTTTGTCCTGATGTTTACTGGATACATGCACACATATTAATGCTTATATATAGTTATGCCCATTAAAATGTAAACATTAATATTGAATTTGATTACTTCTGTATGAGTTAATGGAGCTCTCATAATTTTATTGAGTGTAGAGAACAAAACCACATTAAACCTCACCCAGAAATGACTCATGGCATGTGTAAGCAGAAATATGTTAATCTGCTTTTATTCAGAGTTTTCACTGAACAGTACTTGAGGTTAACTAAACTTAAATAATAGAATTCCAGCAGCAGTTGGGTTTTTATGATTTATTTAATCAGGACAGTGTAAGTGTTCCCCTGTTTGTGAGTGGGAGCCGAGACATGTCTGGCTGTGTTTAAACATCACTCTCTTTTTTTTTTTTCCTTTGGGAGCATCCCAGCAGTGAAAGAGTTTTGGCACGATCTCTGGGAAATTTCAGCTGCTGCTGAACACACTTGGTCCCTGAGGCTCTTGTAGACCAAGTGGTGTGCCACTTTGGATTCACACCACTCTCTGTCTTTCTCTCTCTATGTTATTCTTTTTCTAACATGTCCCCTCTAAAACACATGCTGTTAAATTCTTAAGTCGTTTTCCACAAAATTATACACACATGCCTGTTTTGGCATATACTCGCTCATAAACCTGCATCTATCACAGAGTAAATAACTACAGATTAGAAGTGGATATTACAACCAGCATCTCTCTGATTATTCACATTTCTCAGTCTTTTATTCCTTTATCCACCAGATATATACTCAAATGTGTCAGAGAAATATATACAGTGCCCATTAGATGCCTATTAGATTCCTCTGTTATAAATTACCAAGGAAATAATTTATCTCCATTATTTGTGTGGACCTTATATTCTACAGAACTGTCAGATATTTCTGTCAGATTTTGTGATTATTAGCGATATTAGCTATAAATCCAGTCACACACCCACAGTTCCCAGTTTTTATCAAAATCATTATGTTTTCTATGCCATTGTGCTTGTCTTTCTCTCAGAGTGAGGAAAACACAGTCATGAAGAAAGCTCTGGGCAACATTAAGAATATCAAAAACAACCGTATGTGCTGGCAAGATGGCCGCTTGTTTGAGGACAAAGAAGACTGGGTGGTGGATAGCTGCACCAAATGCACTTGTCAGGTAGAAGACATAGATGTTGGAGATTTGGCATATATAGGCTTTAAATGTCATTGTTCTGAGCCTTTCTTTTTGTTGGTAGGAGTCGAAGATTGTGTGTCACCAGATTACTTGTCCTCCTGTGGCCTGTGCCGTTCCAGTTTTCCTGGATGGAGAGTGCTGTCCAATGTGTTTACGTGAGTAGAATTATTTTTCATAAGTTGGACACAACAGAATCTGTTTCCTTTCACACTCTGAGGTAGGCCTTCAGTATATCAACCGTACCATCTGTTCAGACTAGAGTGTGAAATTGAAGATATTAAGTTAGCTAGCAGGGTGTCATGGTGGCATAGCGGGAAGCATTGGCACTTCCAGCTCCTGGATTCGATCCTGGATGACCTACATTCTGTGTGGAGTTCTCCCCATGTTCCTGTGGGTTCTCCAGTTTCCTCCCATAGTCCAAAACATGCAGTTAGGTGGATTGTCTAAGATAAATTGTCCCTAGGTGTGAATGAGTGTGTGAATATGTGTGTGAATGGTGCCCTGTGATGGACTGGTGTCCCATCCAATGTGAACTGTCCTATCCTGTGCCCAGTGTTAACGAGATAGGCTCCCACATTCCCACAATGAAAAGGACTGCAGAGGCTGAGGTGAGGTCAACATTATCCAACCTCTGCCTGGGTTTGGTTGCACTAATAGTTATACTGTTAGCAGGATCTGAAAAAAACATGATAGATTTGTATTGTTTCTTGTGTGTGACTGTTTGCAGCAAAGGACAGTGAGGATGGCTGGTCACCCTGGTCTGAGTGGACAGAATGTACAGTTACATGTGGTATGGGCACCCAGCAGAGAGGCAGGTCCTGTGATGCGACCAGCAACCCCTGTAGTGGTCCTTCTATCCAGACGCGCACATGTAACTTGGCTAAATGTGACAGTAGAGGTGAGAAAGTACATTCTTTGTTATTACTTTTCTGAAGATTGCAGATATACGCAGACTGGTATTAATGCATCCATATTACTTTCCATATTCCATTCCCACATTCAAGTCACTCAACCAGACAGCTGATCATTACTGTTCAATCAGTCTCGTTAAAAACACTCAGGTAGGTAGGAATATAAAACCTCAGTTTACCTCACTGATCTTTCAGTGCTAACAGTGGTGCTAGTGGGTCATTTTTTCTTTTTTTCTTTTTTTTTATCTCTGCTTTAATACTGACTCTGGCATGCAGAGTTGATAGATATAAATATATAAATACTCAAAATGCAAACAAATATTGTACAAACGTGTGTAAAGAAATGCTGTAAAGCAAATATTTTCCAAAAATGGTTAAATTACATTTTTTCTACTTTAAAAAAGTTTAGCTGAGGAGCAGTAAACACTAAATTACACAAAGTCAATATTTTGGGATGTCAACCATTAGTCTTTAAAAAGGCATCAGTAATCTCAGGTACATATTGGGCAGATTTTGTTTCTAAGCATCTTGGAGAGTCAACCACAGTTCTTCTGGAGACTTTGCCACATCTGTTTTTGCAATTAATTTCTCTACACGCAATAAAAAGTGTGTTCTGGATTGTCTAATGTATTGGAAATAATAAATGCTACTGCGGTGTTCAGTTCGTCAGGATGGAGGATGGAGCCTGTGGTCCCCTTGGTCCTCCTGTTCAGCAACATGTGGTGAAGGCCAGATTACCAGAATTCGCCACTGCAACTCACCAGTGCCCCAGTTGGGGGGGAAGGACTGTGAAGGAAGTGGCAGAGAGACACAACGTTGTGATTCCAAGCCATGCCCTAGTGAGTGACAGCATTCACACTTATGTTTCATATTATCTGGCTTTACATATTCAGTGAAGAAAATTATTAGTTTTTGATGAGCTCTTCCTTTGCTTTTAACTCTTGACATCCCAAATATAGTCAATATGCTGAGTGAGTCACTGATTAAAATAATGATACATTTATATGGAGATAATATTAAATATTGCCTTGTATACACTGATCAGCCATAACATTAAAACATAACACCTGTCTAATATTGTGTAGGTCCACTTTGGGCCACCAAAACAGCTCTGACCCTTCAAGGCTTGGACTCCACAAGACCTCTGAATGTCTGCTATGGCATGTGGCACAAAGACGTTAGCAGTAGATACTTTAAGTCCTGTAAGTTGCGAGGAGGGGTCTCCATGGATCAGACTTGTTTGTCCAGCACATCCCACAGATGCTCAATCAGATTGAGATCTGGGGAATTTGGAGGCCAAGTCAACTTGAACCCTTTGTTCAAACCATTCTGGAACAATATTTGCAGTGTAACAGGCGCATTATCCTGCAGAAAGAGGCCACTGCCATTAGGGAACACTGTTGCCAAGAAGGGGTATTCTTGGTCTGCAGCAATGTTTAGGTAGGTAGTACATGTCAAAGTTACATCCACATGAATGCCAGGGCCCAAGGTTTCTCAGCAGAACATTGCCCAGAGCATCACACTGCCTCTGCTGGCTTGTCTTCTTCCCCTAGTGCATCCTGGTGCCATCTCTTTCCCAAGTAAGCGATGCACACGCACCTGCTGTCCACATGAAAATTAAAGGAAAATGTGATTCATCAGACCAGGCCACCTTCTTCCATTGCTCCATGGTCCAGTTCTGATGCTCACATGCCCACTGTAGGTAATTTGGCTGGGGTCAGGGGTCAGCATGGGCACTCTGATTGGTCTGCAGACCTATGCTCTGCTCTGCTACCATTGGTGTGTGAGTGTGTGTGTGTGTGTGTGTGAATGGGTGAATGAGACACAGTGTAAAGTGCTTTGGATAAAAGCGCTATATAATATATATATTTTACCATTTACCATTTACCTAATATATATATATATATATATATATATATATATATATATATATATATATATATATATATATATCACTATAACAAGATAATCAGTGTTATTCACTTCACCTGTAAGTGTTTTTAATGTTGATTTTAATGCTAATGCTGATTGGTGTACGCACATGACTAGATATACAGTACACTATATGGCCAAAAGTATGTGGACACTTGACCATCACACCCATGTGTGAGCCTTCCCCAAACTGTTGTCACAATGTTTGAAGCACACAAATGTCTAGAATGTCTTTGTATTATGTAGCATTGATAATTACCTTTACTGGAACTAAGAGGCCTAGCCCAAACCTGTTCAGGAATGTCAATGCCCTTGTGCAC
This sequence comes from Ameiurus melas, assembly GCA_012411365.1. Taxonomy (NCBI): domain Eukaryota; kingdom Metazoa; phylum Chordata; class Actinopteri; order Siluriformes; family Ictaluridae; genus Ameiurus; species Ameiurus melas. Next base: position 12,817,017 of record CM022778.1, on the reverse strand, counting down.
AAAACTAGGTCATTATTTGCCAAGGTTGTGTGGAAGAACTTGAGTGGCCTGCACAGAGCCTAGACCTCAACACTGAACACATTTGATGAATTAGAGTGCTGACTGTGCACCAGGACTTCTTGTCCAACATCTGTGTCTGACCTCACTAATGATCTTGTGGCCGTATGGGCACAAATCCCCATAAACATGCTCCAAAATATAGTGGAAGTCTACAAAAGAAGAAAGGTTCTTATAACAGCAAAAGGGGACTGTGCGGTTGTGGTTGATTGAGGGACAGGTTGGGATGACGAGAAGCGCAGATTTTGCCAGGTTGAGCTTAAGATGGTGTTCTCTCATCCAGACCGAGATGTCCGACAGGCAAGTAAAGATACGTGCAGAGACAGATGGATCGTCAGACTGGAAGGACAAATAGAGTCATCAGCATAGCAATGATATGAGAAGCCATACTCAATCACCTGCCCCAGAGATATAGTGTAGATAGAAAAGAGCAGTAGACACAGAACTGACCCCTGTGGAACACCAGATGTGAGTTGCTGAGTTTCAGAAATATCTCCCCTCCCTGATACCTTGAAGGATCTGTCTGAGAAATAGGATTCCACCCAGTGCAGAACCGTTTCAGTGATGCCCAGGCTGGAGAGAGTTGACGGGAGGATCTGATGGTTCACAGTGTTGAAAGAAACAGAGAGGTCGAGTAGGATGAGTACAGATGATTTTGAGGTTGATCTTTCTAGTCGTAGGGTTTCCGTGGAGTGATTGCTCTTGTTGCTCTGTTTGAGAAAATTGGAGAGTTCATTAAAAACGGCTCTTTCAAGAGTTTTGGAAAGAAAAGGGAGGAGGGAAACAGGTCTGTAGTTGTTAACCACAGCAGGGTTAAGTGATGGTTTTTTTAAGCAGTGGGGTAACCCGGGCCTGCTTAAATGAGGTAGGGTATGTGCCAGTAGAGAGCGATGTGTTAAAGATGTGTGTGAGTGCAGGTAATAGTGTAAGCTGTAAGCAATTGTGCTACATTACACAACAGCTTACAGTTTACAGACTATGTTCTGCATATTTACTGTCCTGTAAATTTATTGTTTTGGTCTGTGTATTTATTGTTTTGCACTTGTCTGACACTGTTGTGTATTGTACTTTATGTAGTCTTGCATACTGTTCTGTGTTGCACCACGGTCCTGAAGAAACGTCAATTTGTTCCAATGTATACAGGCTATATAGAGGAATGACAATAAAAACCCATTCGACTTGACTTGACTTGTACATAAACATAAAGGTTGTAATGGTCAGGTGTCCACATAATTTGGCAATTGCTACTACTGGACATTGAAAAGAACTGGAACACTGGAAACCATTCACAGACATATATACACACAAACTAATGCATTATTAAAGAACTTTTTTGACCTCACATTCTTGCAGTTGATGGAAGATGGGGCCCATGGTCCCCATGGGCTATATGTTCAGTGACATGTGGTGGAGGAGTGCGGAGTCGAATACGTATGTGTAATAGCCCTCTGCCACAGTATGGAGGAAAATGGTGCTCAGGAGAAGCCGAACAGACGGGGACATGCAACAAGCAGGATTGCCCTGTTGGTATGTTAATGGTGGTGACTTCTGTTTGCTATCTAGTTTATCCTGACACTGCTCCTGTTGTTCTCTGTTGTCATTTTGTACAATCCAATTACCTGTACTGTGCATGGAATTTATTGCATGTTTCATATGTTCCTGTCATATACTGTTCACACTACGTACACATTAGGTAATAACCTGAAAAAAGGTATTGTATGTTAAACCATATTCCTGGACACATGGATTTCTGATAAAAATGTTTTTATGTCTATTTAAAAGGCTTTCTTATTGTTTCTCTCTTTATCAGATGGCTGTCTGTCCAATCCCTGCTTTGGAGGAGTGGAATGCACCAGCACACCTGATGGTTCATGGGAATGTGGTCCCTGCCCCGTTGGTTTCTGGGGCAATGGAACATTTTGTGAGGATTTGAATGAGGTAAGGTGAGAGACAAAGGAAGCTGGAAAGAATGTGTTAATGCAATCTGCATGGTGTGAAAGACCTTGTATTTTTCCAGTATGCACCTATCAGTACACTTTGATAAACAGTCTGTTCTTTGCAGGAGAAAAGTGGCAAGTGCAACAAAATGCCTATGAATAATATCACACTTTTGTTTTATTTTGTCCAAAATGTTCCTGATTTCACTGCCATCTCCGTGTGTGTGTGTGTGTGTGTGTGTGTGTGTGTGTGTGTGTTTGTGCGCACATGCATGTGTTTCATCTGTAGTGTGATCTGGTGCCTGATTTGTGCTTTAAAGTCACTGGGAAACAACGCTGCATGAACACCGACCCAGGATTCCACTGCCTTCCTTGTCCTGCCCGTTACAAAGGAAACCAGCCGTTTGGCATGGGAGTGGAAGTTGCCAGGAACAATAAGCAGGTAAGGAATGCACCATTGTATAGTGGTAGTAACTGGACTTTCACCACAGGTGACTGTGCTGTTAGAATCTTGAATTTCCACTCATGAGTGGGTAAGCTGTTAATGGCCCTCAGTTAAGAGAAGAAACCAATCAAACATGGGTCTTTTGGCACTGCGGTGTCATATTTTCACTTCCCCATAATAACCATCCCTTGCTAAATAGTCAAAATAATTTTTTTTTAATATGGCTATAAATAAAATTACATTTTTTAAATACATTCGTAAAATAGCACCCCTGACAAAAGAATTTATTAAAGGGATTAATATGCTGACACAAATGATATAAAACATGCAGTTTACTACATGGTATACACTTGCACATAAAGAAAATAACTTGAAGGATTAAAAATGTTTCTTAATGTGCATGTAAGTAAAAATATTTTATTCCCTAAATGTATTATTCCCTAATCATTTTTTCATTACACATAAAAGTACACTAGCATTATATGTTAGCACTTTGCATATCAATATAGAAAACATTTAAAAAACCAAGTGATAAACCAAGTGCAATTCCAAACATAAACTGAGTTTTTAATTGATCAAATTTGCTAGAACAGATGCATAAAAATGGTACCAAATACAATTCCTATATTATAAGGGGCAGGTTGCAACGCTAATTAAATACAAATGCTATTTGAAAAGTTTTATTAAAATAATTAAGGTATAATAGTTTTTTCAGTATTAACAGATTTGTTTTGTCAGGGTTTGTTGTTGTTGTTTTTTTTTTTTTTTCCTGTACACCTGTAACCTTTAATCATAAAGACCATCATGCTTCATACTGAACATATTTTCAGACTTCTTTAAAGCTGGTTTATGACCATTTCTGTACAAATAAAATTGAATTAACTGAAGACAGAAGTATGTAATTAAAAAATTAACAAGCACATACTTGTGGTTTAAGCCTCAGTAGCTGTCCCGTGAATAAAAAGAAGGCAACAAGGGCCCTACCTCACCATTTTTATAGACAAAAGGCAAGAATTTACTTTGAATAATCCAGAGATTACAATTTACAGCTGAATGTTATTTTGTATGGTTCATGGTTTACAGTGGTTGTCAAGTAGGGGAGAGTGGGGTCACCTGTAACAGGGGTCTGTTATAACATTAACAATTGCTCCAATCAGCAAAAAGACAGTGATGACACTCACTCTGCACATGTTCAGTAGCTTCTTCTGTTCTTCTACAAAAGAACAGCAACTTAATCACAGCTCTGAAGTATTCATTGTCAAAAGACCTATATTGAGCTATAAAAGTAATTTTCTGATTTTGACAATCAGTTAATATGATTGATAGTTGATAATGGTAGAATGGTTAGATAGCATATCAGATTTCGTGATGGTTGACAGTGTGTGGTCAGCGGAAACAGTGTTATTTAGTGATATTTAACAAAATAAAAAGATTCCACTGACTTGAAAATGGTTTCCTTTCTGGAAAACCCTTGGCACAAGGATAGTGTAATGTAGAGGACTCGGGGGCAAGATTAAGATCCATAAATGCACAATCTGAGGCTGCATATACATTAATCTAGGTAAATTTGAAAATTCATCTGTTCTCTACGTTTTGGCATTCTATCTATGTTGAGCATTTTTTTTTTCCAATGAAAACAGAGCTTTTCAAAAACGCCCTCCCAAGTGGATGAATTTGAAAATGGCATTTTCCGTTTGAGAAAACTGAGATATTAAAAAAAGGATCATGTATTTTTAATCATTGGATGCAGTCATGTGACCGATTCAGCTCAAAACAAACAAGATAGTGGACGATGTTGTAATGCACTTGTTGTGCCTGCTATCTAGTTTGATAGCATTGTTAAAGATTAATGTCACTTTATACAACCTTCAGATTGCATTTTTAACGCCTGATGGAAATGACGCAGGCCAACGCTTCTTATGTTTTTATGAGCACTATAGGGATTTAAGTGTTTTCGGACATTTCAGTGTGGATGAGCAATTTTTGGAAATTTTTGGAGAGTGTTTTAAAATGAAAATGCAGTTTTCAGATCTATCCGGATTAATGAAGATGTAGCCCTAAACTCAGTGTCAAATAGCAGGTCAGTGTCATTACACAGATATATCTCAGTGTAAACTGTACCAACAGGGAGAGCCAAAAAATAGTGAGAAGCCGGGCACAGGTCAAAACACCATAAAAACACAGACAAATTGCCAAATCCAGAAGGATAATCCAAATGGCATATCAGAGAGATACAAAGCAAGGTCATACACATAGATCAAGGTAAAATTCAGTGTCTCAGAACTCACATGACTGAGAACAAACAGCAAGGCTTTCTGTGTTCGAGTCTACATCATGTGCTTTCTATCCTCCTTATCTTCCAATGGAGAAGTAAATACTTGCTTGTATTTCCTCTTTGAGACAACTGTTTCAATTCATAAGCGCTTGCTTATAAATGTAGTAAAGTAACAAAAGTGCTGTGAAAACACATTTACCCCATCCTGATTTCTTCTGTTTTTGTGTAGCTCATACTAAATTGTTTCAGAAATTCAAACAAAATCTAAGATAAAACAAAGCGACCAGTGTAAGCACAAAATACAGTTTTTAAATGATAATGTTTATTGAAGAAAAAAAAAAGTTATCCAGTACCAACTGTGCCTGTGTGAAGGTCTCTTGGTGAGGTCATATCCTCAAATGGGTTTTCATACCATTCAACCTTGGTGTAACAATGGACAATCAACTGTCCTTTTCCTCTCACACTGTTAATCTGACATGCACATGCTCAAAGTCATCCATTTCTATCCATACAGGCCACTGGTTTTCACCCTTCCTAAGTTCTCCCACACCACCCCATTGCTGTGTTCTCTCCACTGGCTTCCAATGGCTACCTGCATCATATGCATCATATTTAAAACACTGATGCTTGCCTACAAAGCCACAAATAGACCCACTTACCTCAAAACACTTATCACACCTTCCATTGCACCATGCTCCCTCCGATCCTCTAGCATGGCCTGACAGATCCTACTATCTCTCAGGGTAAAATGAAGGCATGCATCAAGACTGTTCTGGCATCTATGTGGTGGAATGAACCTCCCCTAGATGTCCAAATGGCTGAGTCACTGGTGGTCATCATCTAAACATCTAAAGACCTACCTCCTCCTAAAGTACTTAAATTATCACTTTAAAATAATGTGTCTGTGTGCCTTTTGTTATATATATATATATATATATATATATATATATATATATATATATATATACAGTGCCTTGCGAAAGTATTCGGCCCCCTTGAACTTTTCAACCTTTTGCCACATTTCAGGCTTCAAATATAAAGATATAAAATTTAAATTTTTTGTGAAGAATCACCAACAAGTGGGACACAATAGTGAAGTGGAACGAAATCTATTGGATATTTTAAACTTTTTTAGCAAATAAAAAACTGAAAAGTGGTGCGTGCAAAATTATTTGGCCCCTTTACTTTCAGTGCAGCAAACTCACTCCAGAAGTTCAGCGAGGATCTCTGAATGATCCAATGTTGTCCTAAATGACTGATGGTGATAAATAGAATCCACCTGTGTGTAATCAAGTCTCTGTATAAATGCACCTGCTCTGTGATAGTCTCAGGGTTCTGTTGAAAGCGCAGAGAGCATCATGAAGACCAGGCAGGTCCGTAATACTGTTATATATATATATATATATATATATATATATATAAATATAAGCAGTCAAGCATGATGGTGGCAGTGTAATGGTGTGGGGATGCTTTGCTACTTCAGGGCCTGGGCAACTTGCAATAATTGAGGGAAATATGAATTCTGCTCTCTACCAGAAAATCCAAAAGGAGAATGAAGTTTTCTTAAAGTCTTCAGAACTAAAGCAGTTCTGCAATGAAGTATAGGCCAAAATTCCACCACAGCGCTGTGAAAGACTGATCTCCAGTTATTGCAAGCATTTGGTTGTAGCTATTGCTGCTAAAGGTGGCACAACCAGATTTTAAGTTAATGGGGGAAATTTGTTTTTCACATGGGTGATGGGTGTTGGATAATTTTTTTGCATCAAAAAAATAAATTAATAATAATTGTATTATGTGTTTACTCAGGTTGCCATTTGATTTATGTTGTATTTGAAAATCTAAAACTATTTAGCATGAGATATACACAAAAAATGGAAAATGTCAGGAAAAAATATTTTTCACAGCACTGCATGGTCTCTAATGTATCTTGGCAAGAACTGGCCATTGTAGGTGCTATTTGCGAGGAGTGCTTGGACCCCATGGATTGCCTCTTGCAGCTATATTTATTAGTTTATTTATTTATTTTATTTTTTTATTTTTGTTTGTTAAAGAGGTGTGGGGGCTTCCCCAAACATCTTCCAGCATGATAATGGAAAATGCATAAAGCAAGGCCTGTGAAGACATGGTTTGCCAAGGTTGGAGTGGAACTAAACCACACTAAATACCTTTGGGATTATTTGGAATGTTGACTGCACCCCTTCTTGTCTGGCATCAGTGCCTAACCTCACTAATCCTCTTGGGCTGAATGAACAGGCAAGTCCCCACAGCCACTCTCCAAAATCTAGTGGAAAGCCTTCTCAGAAGAGTGGAGGCTATAAAAACAGCAAAGGGGGTCTAAATCTGAAATGAGATATGTGAGACCAAGGCTGCTGTGGGATGGGTAGAGGCTCCAGGAGTCCTTGGGGGTACGCAACAGTAGCAGAGTGTGCAAAGCTTGGCAAATCTTGAGACATCCTTGACAACCTTCAGAAATCATGACCACCAGAATTTGTTTTACATGAACTTGATGTTTCTATGAATGCTTGGATGTCCAAAATGAGTGAGGTATCGCCTAACTCTGGGGAGACTGGGTCCTCTTGTTTTGCATGTTGGATGTCCTTCATGATGTCTCAGGTAATGAGACTGACTATAAATGATGATGGAAGCTTTAATATTCTTACATCCTGGTCTGTAAGTAAGAAAAACATAAAGTAGGTAAAAAAAAAAAAGAGGGTCCACCTGGCTTATTGAGGATTCAGTGTTTTGGAAGATATTCAGACAGATATCCAGATTTTGAAGGCTTTGATTACCAGGAGTTCTGCTTTGATTGCTAGGAGTTTCATAATTTCTTTCTGCAGGACTGAAATGAATGATTTTTGTGCAGATTATCTTGTCTTGAGAGGATGGCTCCAATTTCAATTTTGGAGTCATCTACTTTGACAATAAATAGGAGCAAAGGATCTGGGTGATGGAGAATTGTTGCTGGTAAATAATACCATCAGATTATTTAATGCTTACATGGCTTCTTTGGTCCATCTCAAAGTTCTCGCTATACCCTTTAGGAATGAAGTCAACAGAGTGATCACCGAGCTGAAACCCCAGTAAAAGTTGGCACACCCCAGGAGTTTTTGACGTTCCTTCAGGTGATGGGTTGAGACTGATATGTTAGAGTATTGACCTTCAATTTGTCCATCTCCACTCCATTCTTGGAGAGGATATAACCACAGGACTTTACTGAGGGATGATGAAACTCACTCCTGCCTTATGAAGACCTGGATTTCATGACATACATGACTCCTTTTCTGAGGATTAAAAAAAAAATTAGAATAATGTAAATGTACGCTATCACAAACAGGGTTAGGAATTAATGTACATCTGGAAGACACCTCGTTAATGAACATGTGGAAGACCGAAGGAGCCTTTGTGAGTCCATATGGCATGGCCGCATGGTGGACTTCTATTCATCACCTTCTCTAATGTAATGCAATTACAAGACCACTGAGGTGGTAATTCGTTTTGAGGAACTCCATATTTGCAACTTCACAACATTCAATCTGGGTTGCATGGCAAAAGAGAGATAGACAGGAATTAAACAATGTAGATGATGAACTCACCATGATGCTAGCTCACCATGTTTCCAGGAGATGATTTAGTTGTTCATTGTGAGCCAAGGTGAGCATAGGATCACCAGGTTCTGGGAAGACTTGGTGATCATGAATGAGATGGTTCAGTAGAGGAATGGTAATTTAGGTATTATTTCCTGGACCCAGTGGCAAACCATCCAGTGTATGCATTGCTGTTGAACCTTTCAGTGGGACAAGAAGAATTTCATTTGTGAATAAATTATTTTTTTTTTTCATTCAAGAAGTTGCCTGGCAATTCAAAAATTGATGAGTGGTGGGAAGAAATTAGATTGTAAACACCAGGACAAAAAAAACAAAACCAAACAACTTGATTTAAAAATTTTCTAGCATGGGGGTTATCAAGTGCTCACTTTGCCACGTTGTGTTTTCTCAAAATGCAATTCACTCCAAAATATACATTTCTTCCACAATAAAGACATAGTCCATATTATCTGCGGCTTTCTTTATCCTCAAGTCACAGAATGACATGTCCAGCCGCCGTGTGTTCAGACTATGGTGCGTTTTCTTCTGATATTAAGAAAAACTTTGTGCATTTATACTGTGGCTGTGACTGCGATGTGAATTGGATGCAGGTGTGAGTGATTACAATGAAGGAGAGATCGTGAGAGTGTAGACCGTAGTGCAGGCTGGAAGTGGAGTTCATGATGTGAGTAGACCTAATACCTGACATCTTTTTAATCTCACAGATTTGTGAACCTGACAACCCTTGCAAGGACAAGACACATAATTGTCATAGATCTGCCGAGTGCATCTACCTGAGCCACTTCAGTGACCCTATGTATAAATGTCAATGTAAGATTGGCTACGCAGGAGATGGCTTTATCTGTGGAGAAGATTCTGATCTGGATGGTTGGCCCAACCAGAACTTGGTGTGTAGAGCTAATGCCACCTACCACTGCAAGAAGGTAAGCGGATAATACATGATACATGGCAATATACTGATTTTGAGGAGATATGATTCACTGATGGTTTTGATTACTTGTTCCCTTTCATCCTCTAGGATAATTGTCCCAGCCTTCCAAATTCTGGCCAGGAGGACTTTGACAAGGATGGCCAAGGAGATGCATGTGACAAGGACGATGATAACGATGGAATTATGGATGAGAGAGTGAGAGATCTTGTCAGCTAGTCTTTTAAAGATATAAATCTGTTTTAATTCATTGTAATGTTAGTGCACTGCTATTACATAATTCCAAGATGTGCATGCATGGAATGGGTAAAGCCTAGGAATATATTTTGCTTTATAACTTTCACAACTGTTTGCCATTTTTCTTACATACAGATTTACTTACCTACATCAAGTATTGAAGATTGTCAGCAAGTCACCCAGTTTCTAGTCATGATATTTTAATATGATCTTTCCTTCAGCTCGGTAAATCTGTGTTTCCTCTTTGTTTGTGAACTGAAATTTCTTGCTCCCAACAGGACAACTGCCCTCTGCTGTTTAATCCCAGGCAGTTTGATTATGATAAGGATGATGTGGGTGATCGGTGTGATAACTGCCCATATGAACACAATCCAGCTCAAATAGATACAGATAACAATGGAGAAGGAGATGCCTGTGCTGTGGACATTGATGGGGATGGTATGGCCTAACCCTGTAATTTACAATAAAGTCCAATATAATTGGAAAACCAACAAAAAATCATATTACTGATTGATGATGTAAGAATGGCATAGTTTTATGTAATGTAAGTAAAGAATTTTCTTTAATCACAGGTCTATCATTAGAGGGTCTTCAGCGTATAATCTGACATGGAGAACAGATTATCGCCCAGTTTGTTATTGAATTATTAGTATAATCTCATACATTGTTACAAGTAATAAATCTTAAAAGTCAGCTGTAATCACACCATCTAAAACTGGTTTTATAAGCATTGCCAAGATTACAGACAGCTTTGGTTATGATATTCCTAAATCTTGAACGTCATCTATGAGTATGACAAAGTAAATCTTTATTGCATGTGGACTCTTACTCTTTGTGTTCCAGGCATCCTAAATGAAAATGACAACTGCGCGTATACATACAACAGTGATCAGAAGGACACCGACATGGATGGAGTGGGAGACCAGTGTGACAATTGTCCTCTGCTTCATAATCCTGATCAGGTACTAATGGCACATTTACATCAGAGTAAATACAGAGTGACTTTCAGATTTGCATTTCATTAGGTATGTTCACTAGGTCAGGGATCTGAGATTGAGTCAAGAATGAGGGTTAGAGTTTAGCAGAGATCAAGTCAAGACAGAGTCTTAAGAGGGTTGAGATATAATAATCTTCTCAGCCACTCTCATACATTAACTGTACCTGATTAAAATTTTTAAAGGCATTTTTGGCCTTAAAAAATTCTTATTCTAATTATTTCCAACTGAACAATTAAGCTAATCAAATTACAATAATTGTTTTAAGTCACTTGTGCTCTGATCAGCCATAACAGTAAAACTACTGACAGATGAAGTGAATAATATTGATTATCTCTTTACAATGGCACATGTCAAGATATATTAAGGTATATTAGCCTATATATTATATAATTACATAATGTAATATAATATATAACCCGTCCCCGTAAAAACCCTAACCGCTATGGAAACGACGGGAGGGATTTCTCTCTCGTTACCCGATATGCTACTTAGCGTGGGTGGAAAAGTTGATGAATAATATAATATATTATATTAGGGTGAGATATATTAAGCAGCAAGTGAACAGTCAGTTCTTGGGGTTGATGTGTTGGAAGCATGAAAAATGGACAAGCGTAAAGTTCTGAGCAACGTTGACAAGGGCATAATTGTGATGGCTCAACTTCTGGGGGAGTGTTCCTGGTTTGCAGGGGTTTGTACTTACCAAATGTGGTCCAAGGAAGGACAACCAGTGAACCGGTGACATCCAAGGTTCATTGATGTGTGTAGGGGTGAAGGCTAGCCTGTCTGATCCGATCCCACAGAAGAAATACTGTAGCACAAATTGCTGAAATAGTTCGTGCTGACCATGATGGAAAGTTTTCAGAACACACAGTGCATTGCAGCTATGCTGCGTTTTGGGCTGAGTAGTCACAGAGTGGTCAGAGTGCCCATGTTGAACCATGGAGCAATGGAAGAAGCTGGCCTGGTCTGACAAATCACATTTTCTTTTACATCATGTGGAAGGCCACGTGTGTATGCATCACTTACGTAAACATTGTTGCAGATGGGGTTTTTTTTTAGGTATTAATTGGCATTATCAGCAGGATAATGTGCCCTGCAATGAGCCTTGGGTGCCCATGACCCTGTCGCCAGTTCCTTGGACCACTTTTGGTAGGTACTAACCACTTCATACCGGGAAATCCCCACACGACCGGCCATTTTGGAGATGCTCTAACAGTCATCTAGCCATCACAATTTTGGCCTCGCTCAGATACGTACGCTTGGCCATTTTTCCTGTTTCTAACACATCAACTTCAAGAAATTACTTAACTTCTTAACTTCTTTACTTGCTTCTTAATACAGTATCTCACAAAAGTGAGTACACCCCTCACATTTTTGTAAATATTAGATTATATCTTTTCATGTGACAACAGTGAAGAAATGACACTTGTCACTACAGCTTGTGTAATAGTGTAAATTTGCTGTCCCCTCAAAATAACTCAACACACAGCCATTAATGTCTAAACTGCTGGCAAAAAAAGTGAGTACACCCCTAAGTGAAATTGTCCAAATTGCGCCCAATTAGCCATTTTCCCTCCCCGGTGTCATGTGACTTGTTAGTGTTACAAGGTCTCAGGTGTGAATGGGGAGCAGGTGTGTTAAATTTGGTGTCATTGCTCTCACACTCCCTCATACTGGTCACTGGAAGTTGAACATGGCACCTCATGGCAAAGAACTCTCTGAGGATCTGAAAAAAAGAATTGTTGTTCTACATAAAGATGGCCTAAGCCATAAGAAGATTGCCAAGACCCTGATACTAAGCTGCAGCACGGTGGCCAAGACCATACAGCGTTTTAACAGAACAGGTTCCACTCAGAACAGGCCTCACCATGGTCGACCAAAGAAGTTGAGTGCACGTGCTCAGTGTCATATCCAGAGGTTGTGTTTGGGAAATAGACATATGAGTGCTGCCAGCATTACTGCAGAGGTTGAAGGGGTGGGGGGTCAGCCTGTCAGTGCTCAGACCATACGCCACACACTGCATCAAATTGGTCTGCATGGCTGTTGTACCAGAAGGAAGCCTCTTCTTTTTTTTTTTTTTTAATATTTTTATTGGAAGAGATGGCACATTGGAAAGACAAACAAACAGACTTTAGTGCACTGAGACCCAAGCATAAGAGGAGAAGAGGAAAAAAAATAAAAAAATAAAAGAAGGCACAGAAATTTGTGTCGTCTCAGTGACTAGACAAATTGGGAGCCAACCCCCCCCCTTTTTTTTTTTTTTTTTTTTGTACAAATTAGAACACATGCATACGTCCAAACTCACCAAATAGAAACTAAGATAAAAGTAATAAAAATAAATAATAAAAAACAAAAATGACGGAGAGAAGAAAAGAAAAAATAAGAAATAAGAAAAAATAAATAAATAAATAAATAAAAGAATAATATAAAAAATTAAGGGGATAAACAAAATAGTTAAACTAACCAAAATAAACTGGGGGAGGGGGGGAGTATTCTCTCAATCTGAAGGCAAAGATGGCAAAGATTTGAAGAAAGTTAAGAAAGGCTGCCACTTTCTGTGAAACTTGTCAGAATCGGCCCCCGAGAGTACCTAATCTTTTCCAACTTTAGAAGAGACATAACATCCCTAAACCACTGAGTACTGGAGGGGGCCGCGTCGGATTTCCAATTGAAAAGAAGGCACCGTCTTGCTATTAAGGAAGTGAACGCCAAGAGATCTAGTTGGGGCGAATTGTACCTGTCATAATCCTCCGGATACCCAAATATGGCAATATGGGGAGAGGGTTTAACAGTAATGGACAGTATTTCTGAGATGCTATCAAAATAATTCTGGCAAAAGGAGAATAACAATGGGCAAGAGTAGAACATGTGAGTGAGATTGCAGGGAGAGGCGTGACATTTATCACAGCGGTCAATGACGGGGGATAAATCTGTGACAGACGTGTTTTGAGAAAAAAATCCTGTGTAACACCTTAAACTGTATCAAAGAAAGACGAGCACAAACTGTGCTCTTGTGGATCTTGCTAAGGGCACCGTCCCACCAGTCTTCATGTAGTGTCAGCCCCAATTCGCCCTCCCAAGCAACCTTGATTTTAATGATAGGTGAGCTGTCGTAGGATAGAAGTTTATTGTAAATTCCTGAAATACGAGATTTCTGAAGAGGATCAGATGAGAGAAAATCATCCCACAGTTGGATTAGGGGTAAGGAGGGAAAGGTAGGAAACAACGATTTTGCACAATGTCTAACTTGGAAATAACGAAAAAGATGTGACGGTGGAAGTTGAAATTCGCTCGACAGATCTGCAAAACTACGAAAAGCCCCCTCCTTATAGAGATCTTTGAAAGTTTTGAGACCTTTGTCATGCCAGATAGCAAATGTGGGGTCTGATATTGCCGGTTGAAATGAGTGATTTTTCAGTAATGGAGTTAAGGGAGACGTGGAGACAAATTTGAAATTCTTCCTGAACTGGTACCAAATTTTTAGAGTTGCACGAACCACAGGGTTGTCTGTAAAGCCAGAGAAGTTGGTAGAAGTGGAAGAGGTGAGCAGAGCCATTGGAGAGGACGAGCCGCATGAATGTACCTCTAATGTACACCATGGGGATTGCGCTGGTCTCAACCAAAATAAGATTTTATGAATATGTGATGCCCAGTAATACAACTGGAAATTTGGAAGAGAGAGTCCAGAATTGAGCTTACATCTCTGAAGCATAGACTTACTTATTCTGGGTGTCTTACCACACCACAAAAAGCTAGAAATGTCCTGATCTATAGTCTTAAAAAATCGCTTTGGTAAGAATAGAGGGAGACATTGGAACAAAAAGAGGAACTTAGGCAGGATATTCATTTTTACGGTGTTAATCCTTCCTATCAGCGACAGAGGTAAAGACCTCCATCGCTGAAAGTCAGTTTTGATTTCAGACATCAATGGGGAGAAGTTAGCAGAGTAAAGTGAAGTCAGAGACCTGGTTATGTTAATTCCTAAATACTTAAAGCCAGAGGGGCTCATTCTGAAGGGAATATCAGATTGAGTCATTTGTAATGCCAAAGTATTAACCGGGTAGCACTCACTCTTGGAAACATTAACTTTATAACCTGAAAACGAGCCAAATCTTTGGAGAAAGGACAGAATTCCAGGTAGAGATTGACATGGGTTGGAAACATACAGTAATAAATCATCCGCATAAAGAGAAAGTTTAAATTCCATGCCCAACCGAGATATCCCAGTGAAAGAGGAGGAGGACCTCAGATAAATTGACAAGGGCTCTATAGCTACGCAAACAATAAAGGAGACAAGGGACAACCCTGTCGAGTGCACGCGGATAAAGTAAAATAAGTTGACTGGATACCATTAGTGGAGATACTAGCTTGCGGGGATGTATACAGAAGGCGTATCCAAGAAATAAATGTGTCCCCCAATCCAAATTTGTGCAATACTGTAAGCAGGTAGTCCCATTCAACTCTGTCAAACGCTTTTTCAGCATCGACTGAGATTACCACTTCGGGGGAAATAGTAGAGCATTTGAAGTAGATAATGTTCAAAAGGGTGCGAACGTTATAAAATAACTGACGCCCTTTTATAAATCCAGTTTGTTCTCCTGAAACTATGACTGGAAGAATTTTTTCCAAACGATTAGCCAAAGCCTTAGCAAGAATCTTAGCATCTACATTTATCAAAGAGAGGGGTCTGTAAGAGCTGCAGAAATTCGGGTCTTTGTCCTTCTTTAAAAGTAGATTTATAGAGGCTTGTCGCAAAGTAAGAGGGAGAGCGCCACTCTGCAGCGATTCCCTATATACAGAGTGCAATATAGGGGACAGTTTAGATTCAAATCTTTTGAAAAATTCTACCGGGAATCCATCAGGGCCAGGAGCTTTATTGTTTTGCATGCTATTCACGGCTAGGTTGATTTCCTCTAAAGTTAATGGAGAGTCAAGATCTTTAGCAACTTCTGGGTTAATGGTAGGGAAATTGAGACCGTCTAAGAAAGCATTCATATCAGAAGTCCCCGCTGGAAAGTCAGACATATACAGAGAAGAATAGAATGAGCGGAAGACTGAATTAATGGTATTGGGGTCCGTGTGTAGTATACGCAGATGAATCCTTTATTTGAGGGATTATTCGTGAGGCAGCTTGACGTCTCAATTGATGGGCCAAGAGTCGGCTCGGTTTGTCACCATGTTCATAATATGTGGAACGTGAACGTAGCAGAAGGCGCTGCATCTGCACACCGATGTAATAAGGTCAAATTCAGCCTGCAATACAACCCGATCTTTAAGTAAAGCAGAAGAGGGACCAGAGAGGCCCAATTGCCTATCTAGTTCGTCAATTCTACGCGATAGCTCATGTAGTTTGGCCATACGAGTGTTGTTCAGATGTGCAGAGTAGGAAATTATTTGGCCCCGCAAGTATGCTTTTAGTGATTCCCACAGCAGGGAACAGGAAATAGGTTCAAGCTCGTTCTGATTGATTTCAATAAAATCGTCAATTGAAGTTGCAATGAATGTGTTAAATTTGTTGTCTGACAGGAGCAGAGTGTTAAACCTCCACGGTGTTGAATATCGAGGGTGGGGGGAAAGCTGAATATCCAGAGAAAGCGGGGCATGGTCAGAAATCACAATAGGGTGATATTTAACCATCGACACTTTGGAGATAAGTTTGGCGTCAATAAAGAAATAATCAATTCTAGAGAAGGACTTATGCACCTGCGAAAAGAAAGAATATTCCTTGATACTGGGATTATGGAATCTCCAGGGATCCACACAACCATTCTTAGACATGAAATCAGAAAGTGTACTCGACATTAGTGAGGGTGTCAAGGTCTTGGAAGAAGAGCGGTCCAACCTAGGATCGATAACGCAATTCATATCTCCTCCAAATATAAGGACTGTATTATGTAGTGAAGGGAGGCGCTCCAAGAGCTTATTCATGAAGTGTGGGTCATCACAATTTGGGGCGTAAACATTAACCAGTAATACCGGGACATGCAACAATTTACCTGATATTATTAAGTATCTCCCATTTTCATCTGATATTACATTGGAGGATGAAAAGTGAATTGATCTACCAATTAAAATGGCAACCCCCCTGGCCTTAGAATTGAAATTAGAGTGAATATATCTCAGAAATCCAGGGCCATTTAAGCGTCACACTGGTCTGTGCGGCATATGAGTTTCTTGTCGAAACACTATGTCCGGCATTGAGCCGTTTCAGATGGGCAAATACTCTGGATCTCTTCATAGGACTCCCCATACCTTTAATGTTCCAGCTCACAAAGTTCACATGCGAGCCAGATTTTCCAGTATTAGTGGACATCTATCAAGTGTTTATGGCAGGAAGAGAATGAAAGTGAAGCCTCACCTCTGAGAGAAGGAAAAGGGGACAGGAAACAGGAGGGGGAGAAAAAGGACAAAAACAAAGATAAAATAAGAAAAAGTAAAAAGTGAAAAGAAAAAAAAGAAAAAATAAATACAATAAAAGTAAGTGATAAACCAAAACAAAAGAAAACACACTCCAAACATACAGTGAACCACCCCATCCCACCCCCCTCCCCATTGCACTTACCCGTCCCCATCCCCAAACGATGGAGAACCCAGTGCAGACTCCACAAGGAGTCAAATCCCCAACAGGAAAGCTAACAGCTGTTGACCCGATAGTAATAAACCCCCCAGGCCGGGCCCCTGCAAACTAAACGAAGATAAATGTCAAGGCACATAAACAGTCAATACTCCCTCATGTGTTGTAGAGTCAGTAGTGGTCCATTTCACTTCTGGAGACGGATTATCAGTGTTCTCACTTGATCAGTGTCTTAATAAACACCCCGGCGGCCTCCGCGGATTTAAACTCCCTCTCGATTCCGTCGTGTGTAACGCGGAGGCGCGCCGGATAAAGCAGACCGAACCGTATTCCCGGTATCTCACGGAGCTGGCGGCGGCAGTCATTGAAGGCAGCACGAGCGCAGGCTACCTTCGCGGTATGATCGGGAAAGATAGAAATGACCATGTCACCAACCTTCACCCGTTGTTGGGCTCTGGCCCGCCGCAGGATGTCCACACAGTCCGCGTGGTAATGGAGTCGGGCGATTATAGGCCGGGGGCGTTCACCGGGTTTGGGCCTCAGCTGCAGAGTGCGGCGAACGCGGTCCAAAAGTGGCTCTTTGTCCAGCCCAAAAACCTCCTTAAGCAGAGTGGAAACGGCTGCCGGTGTAGACGCGCAGGTCGAGTCTTCAGGGACACCTACGATCCTCACATTGTTGCGCCGTGATCTAGCCTCGAGATCCTCACACTTGTTTTCCACCCTCCCCAGCTCGGCAGATAGGCGCTCCACTTTAGCCTGTGGCGTAGCTATGTCATCGCAACAGGTAGAGAGCGAAGTTTCCATTTCCCCCACTGTATGCTTCAAAGTGCTCACCTCTGACTGGATAACCGCAATACTGGCCGATAATTCTGCCTTTACGGTCTGTAGCTCTCCCTTAATCGATATTAAGTTTTCACCCATGGCCACCTGGAGCTCAGATTTAAAAATGGCCGCCATTTCATGGCGGAGCGCATCGAGGAGCTCATCCTTGAAACCGGGGGGGATAGCGGGCATAGAGGGGTCACTACGCGGCGGGGATGCAGCGTGTGGAGCAGGCCGCAGAGGTGTAGCAGCCAAAGCATTCGCGCCTTTGAGGAAGCCTCTTCTAAAGATGATGCACAAGAAAGCCCGCAAACAGTTTGCTGAAGACAAGCAGACTAAGGACATGGATTACTGGTCTGATGAGACCAAGATAAACTTATTTGATTCAGATGGTGTCAAGCGTGTGTGGCGGACTGGGCCGCAGGACCTGCGTGAAGTTGGCCCCCCCACCAACGCAAAACGTCAGCAAAATAGTCTCAATCGTTTGTGCTTCGTTTGTGCTGGTTTGTGCCGTTAAAATTTTCGTTTGTGCTGCTTCGGTTCCGGAGATATTAAAGGAATATTCAAAGGTCATTCTGGGGTCACCCAGCCCCCCCACATGCTCCAAATTCACCCGAAATGGTCTCAATCGTTTGTGCTTCGTTTGTGCTGGTTTGTGCCGTTAAAAGTTTCGTTTGTGCTGCTTTCGTTTTTAAGATATTAGATTAGATATTAGATATTAGATATTAGTATTCCTGCATGATAACAAATTTAACCTTGCTAAAGAAGCTGAGGGTGAAGGTGATGGATTGGCCAAGCATATCTCCAGACGTAAACCCTATTGAGCATCTGTGGGGAATCCTAAAATGGAACGTAGAGAAGCACAAGGTCTCTAACATCCACCAGCTCCGTGATGTCGTCATGGAGGAGTGGAAGAGACTCCAGTGGCAACCTGTGAAGCTCTGGTGAACTCCCTGCCCAAGAGGGTTAAGGCAGTGCTGGAAAATAATGGTGGCCACACAAAATATTGACACTTTTGGCCCAATTTGGACATTTTCACTGTACTTTTGTTGCCAGCGGTTTAGACATTAACGGCATTTACACTGTTATACAAGCTGTACACTCACTACTTTACATTGTAGCAAAGTGTAATTTCTTCAGTGTTGTCACATTAAAAGATATAATTGGATATTTAAAAAAATGTGAGTGATGTACTCATATTTGTGAGATACTGTATATATCCCACCTTTTGACAGATGCCACTGTACTGAGATAATCAATGTTATTCACTTCACCTGCCTGTGGCTTTAATGTTATGGCTGATCATTAGATTGTAATATGTAAAATATTCTTATGTAATAGTTATTAGTTTATTTAGTTAATAGTTAATAGTTATTTTTTTGTATGTACATTCTCACAGAAGTGAGATATGACCACTTTAGTTGATGTATTTTTAATGCCCAACAGGCTGATACAGATAATGACCTTGTAGGAGATCAGTGTGACAACAACCAGGATATTGATGAGGACGGCCATCAGAACAACCTAGACAATTGCCCTTACGTTCCTAATGCCAACCAGGCAGATCATGACAAGGATGGAAAAGGAGATGCTTGTGACTTTGATGATGATAACGATGGAATTCCTGATGACAAAGATAACTGCAGGCTGGTAGCCAACAAAGAACAGATGGACTCAGATGGTGGGTCAAAGTGTCATCGAGACTTTCAGCAATCCTTCTATTATTCACAGCATTAGCAGTTCTATAAAGGCTTAACTTTAAAAAAAATGTCCAAAACAATCATAGCATAACTCAATGGACTATAAATGATTAGCTCTAAGAGCTTTAAGTTAGACATTCAGTGTAAGTCTATGGCTATAACACAAGGTTCACTTTCACACTCCACACATGTCTGAGTGTGTGCATTTGATGTTCTTCATTTCTATCTGTTTACCTGACCTCATGGTCGACTTCTCCAACTCACCGTGTGACCTGGTGCAAAATCCCATATTTGAATACCCCTGTCGTACAATCAGAGATGTCATTTTTGGGCTTGACACAAATTCTCCTATGTTAGTTGACTTAAGGTATGAAGTTTTGCACTCAGGTCCAAAAGGTATAGAATTTTGTTTTTGCTTTTAGAAAGTACCTCCTCCCAGTTTTTATTGATGTTATCTAAGATGCCACAAGGCTTGTGCCAATACAATAATTCAAATGGGGAAAGTAGAACCTCTAATACTCAAACAACAGAGGTTTGAGCCATTTATCCCAATTCTTAGCATCATAGTGAACAAACTTGCAAATCATATTTTTAAGCATTTGATTAAACCATTTGACATGCCCAGTCATCTTCAGATAGTAAACACTGGTGCAAATTTTTTAAATCTCTAATAATTCAGTCAATTTGTGAATAGTGCTTGACGTAAAGGACAGGCCCTGGTCAGTAAGAGTCTCTTTTGGGATCCAGACTCAGTAGATAACACTGAAGAGTGCCTCTGCAATGCTGGATGCTGAGCTGTTGCAAAGATCCATGGCTTCTGGGTATTGTGTAGTCCACTAAATTACAAAGGAATGCGCTCCTGCAGTCAATTCTAATGGCCATATGAGGTCCATTCAAATTCATTTGAAAGAGATATCAGAGGTGAAGTGGAAGGGGGGAGGAAAAGCAGGGAGGAAACTGGGTTAGGGGGCCGGTTTTGTGGTCCCTGCACCTCTATTCAGTGAAGCTGGAACCGAGGGAGAAGTGGGGTGGGGGGTCCTCTGCCAACTGAATGGCTTCATCCAGAGATGTAGGATGGATGTAGGATTGCTCCAGTACCACCAGCTTGATGATCTGTTCCATGTCCCAGCTGGTGCATGAACGGGCGGCCAACTTCAGGGAGCAATCGCGAATTGTCAGTGGTATTCCTCAAGTGTCCAGCCGAAGCACTGCAGAATTGCCCTCTTGACGTTTGAATACTCCAGCTGTGTCTGAGGCAGCAGCTGTTGGGCGCCAATCTGGGCTTCTCACATGTAGCATTGTTGCAGGAGACACAGCTGGAGACATGGTGGGCTACAGAAACTTCTGGATAGCCCACTGGCTCTCGGCTTACTCCTGCATGAGGGCTTTGAAGTGCAGCTGTTGCTTGTGGTGCAGGTTGAGAAGCATTTGGTGTTGAGTTTGTTGGAGGCTGGCGAGGGACTTGACAATCTCACAAGTAGGGAAGCGCCAATGCCAGAGCCTGGGTTTCGGCACCACTGTAAAACCCCGGTGTGGATGTGTGGGGACCAAGACTTGGCTAGAGCTCAGGGCTTACGATTATTGTCAGCAGACTTTCCAAAAATCATAAATTTGGGACCAACAGAAAACGGGCCGTCACTATGGGCTGCTCACAGCTTTCATTCAAGTTCAAGGTTCATATTTACGCTGTGTGTGTGAGCATGTCTTGCAAGCTCTGTCAGCTATGCCACTCTCTCGCCCTGAAAGCACAAACAGACACAAATATGTTGCCTGATGGTAAAGAGACACAGGTGAGAATCATAACCTACCTCCTCACAGTCCACAGCTGATGCTCAACCATATCCCTGCTGCCACAAAATGTCTGATGAGGAAAATAGTTTCTATAGAGGCACTTTGCTTTCAAGAATTTCATGTCATTTTAACCTATAATACCTTACCTTACTTGATGTCAAGCTCTGGACCTATTATGATTTTGGCTAAAGGCATATTTTTTTGTTAGTGTGTTAAATTTTTTGCTTAAGTATTTAGCAAATATATAATTTATAATATAATGTTTGACAAAATGTAACTTTTTATAGGTGATGGTCGAGGTGATGACTGCCAGGATGATTTTGATAATGACAGCATCCCTGACATTTTGGACATGTGCCCAGAGAACAATGCTATAAGTATAACCGACTTCAGAAAGTTCCAGATGGTGCATTTGGATCCCAAAGGGACCACTCAAATTGATCCAAACTGGGTAGTCAAGCATCAGGGCAAGGAACTGGTCCAGACTGCCAATTCAGACCCTGGAATTGCAGTAGGTAAGTTCAAAAGTCCTCATATAGCACCTCATAGCCTCAATGTGGGCTGGTATCTTCAAATTGTGGGATTTCTTCTCTAGGCTATGATGAGTTCAATGCTGTGGACTTCAGTGGCACCTTCTATGTGAACACAGACAGAGATGATGACTATGCTGGTTTTGTGTTCGGTTACCAGTCAAGTGGGCGCTTCTATGTGGTTATGTGGAAGCAGATCACCCAAACGTACTGGGAAGATAAGCCATCAAAGGCCTTTGGAATCTCAGGTGTCTCCCTCAAAGTGGTTAACTCCACCACAGGCACTGGGGAAAACTTACGCAATGCCCTCTGGCACACTGGTGACACCCCTGGCCAGGTGAGCCGTATGTACTAATTTTCTCAAGACAGAAATTACACTGAAAAGTCTAATTATCTGATTTTTTGTCTTGGTATATTTGCTAATCTAAAAGCCCCTTTAGTGTTTATGGAATGTCATAATACACGTGTCAAAGACAAGTCCAAATGCTGCCTGCAGCCTTGTTTTATTCAACCTGCATGAATTTGAAAAAAATAATACTGAAACTGAAATTTTTTTAAATTTATTTTTTTACACTATCTAGTATTGACTGCAGATTTAGAGCCCATGTTATTGGTATTAACTGATAGAATAAGTAAAGAAAAATAATAAATTATAGACTGTGATTATGACCTTTGAAGTTCTCATAAAATGCTGATTTGGCCCAGGCAGAATTTGACTTTGACACTCCTGCCATAATTTGTACTGGTATGGCAAAAAATTAGTTGTGTTTAGTAATGTAAACAATTTCAAAGAAAACACCTGAACCAACACATTTGTGGACACCTGACCATACGCACCCATATGTGAACCATCCCCTAACTGTTTGCACAAATTTGGAAGTAAACAATGTAGAATATATCTCTGCATGATGTAGCACTACAATTTCAATTCTCTGGAACTATGGGGCATAGTCCAAACATGTTCCTGCATGATAGTGCCCCTGTACACAGTTTGTGCTTTCCAGTTTTTTAGTAACATGACAAGTTGCCTTTTTTTGTCCAATTAAATTCAAGAGAGAGAAAAAAGATGAGGGAATGACTGTGTATAGCTACTATAACAATCAAGAACAGGAATTAACCTCCATGTTATTGTCAGTGCTCTGCTCTTATATAAAATTAATTCATGCCTTCTGATTCGATAATTTCAGCATGCTGTAGTATATATCGTTGTAATCACACATTCTCTGTTAAAAGAAAAATGATTTGACTATCATTTGGTTGTAAGGTCATAGAACACACCACATGTCTGGTGCTTAAAATTCCAGCACCCCCAATGTAAAATGCCTTCCCATGTCCCTGGATCCCAGGAGGCATGGGGCACAAGGCAGGGTACACTCTGGACAGGGTGCTAATCCATGACAGGGCACAAACACATACACATTCACACACCTATTCATACACTATGGACAATTTGGACATGTGAATCAGCCTACCATGCATGTGTTTGGACTGGGGGAGGAAACCAGAGTACCCAGAGGAAACCCCACAGCACGGGGTGAACATGCAAACTCTGCACACACAGGGCAGTGGCAGGAATCGAGCCCCCAACCAGTGTGCGATGAAAATTCAACTCTTAAAACATGCAATAAGGTACCACAAATCAGTGAATTTGAGTTTTATTTGGGTTTATTATCAATAATGAAGTAATCAAAGAAATCACTCAAATAAACACTGTAATGTTGCCTAAACAATAGCCAGTAGTTATTACTGCTTCAAAATAAATTTTGCCCTTGATTTCTACTGCCAATCCTGTTGCCTACAGCTAGCTTTTCAGCAATGCTAAGCTTCCCCCCAAAAAATTACCTCATAGCATTGTCAAGATGGCTGCGGCTACTTTTTTGCTGTTGCATTTTTCGGAAAGATGTTTTAAATCTCGTATCCCCGTCATTGTCCACTACGTTCCGTGCCAGGAAACGACAAACAAGGAAATCAATAAAATGCATGACTATATTGCGAGAAACCCCGGGTGTAAGCTCGTCTGTGATCACTTGTCACTTGTTGGATCAATCTGGTCCAAGCACCTTTATCTTCTTTTTCTTCATATGAAAGCCTTGTGAAAGGGGTTTTTTTTTTGTAAAGATAAAACTGAATTTTCTTTCATCTGGAAGAAATGTTGCGCCTACTTCTAATAATGGCTTTGAACATCTACTCTTGGTTTTAGCCTTCAGTTTCACCTGTGAAGACTGCATTTGTTCTTTAAAAGGATTAGCCAACATGAAGATCAGAGAGCTGTCTATGGGAGAAAATCAAGCCATTTGAATCTGAGAAAAGATGGAAAATCAGAGACGTTGCACAAACATTGGATATGGCCAAAACAACAATTTGGAATGATCTGAAAAAGAAAGAAAACACTAATGTTCAGACCACGAATGGGTAGGCCAAGGACACAAGCAACAGCTGATGACAGAAACATTGTAAGCTGTAAAGAAAAATCCAAAAACAACAGTCAGTGATATCACCCAGAACCTCCACAGGACAGGGGTGAAGGTATCACAATCCACCTATCGAAAAGACTTCGAGAGCAGAAATATAGAGGTCATTCAACAAGATGCAACCATTCATCAACAGTAAGAACCAGAAAGCCAGATTGGAATTCGCAAAGAAATACAGAGAGCACTACAGTGACATCACCAAGAACAGGTGTCTTTTAAAAATTTATAAAGGCAAATACTGCTGCTAAGAGACTTATGGCAACATTAAAGGAGCTGCAGGAATATCTGACAAGTACTGATTACACTCTGCATGTGACAACAATCTCTCGCATGTCTGGGATATACGGGTAGGGTGTCTAGACGGACATTCTCACAAAAAACTTCCAACCGCAACTAAATCATTCCAAACCCTGTGGCAAAATGTGTTGATTTCTGATTAGACCAAATGAATGACTTAATCAAAAGAAGTCAATGTTTTTGAATGACCTACCCACTTCAAGATGCGATTGCAGTGTAGACTTTCACCTTAATTCAAGGAGTTTAACAAAAGTATTGCATTAACCATGTAGTAATTATGGAGTCCCTCCATTTTCACAGGCTCAAAAGTAACTGGACAAACTAACAATCATAAATATTAGGATTATTTTTAATACTTGGATGCAAATCCTTTGCAGTGAAATCTGGAACACATGGACTTCATCAAATGTTGAGTTTCCTCTCTTGAGATGCTTGGCCAGGCTTTCACTGCAGCTGCCTTCAGTTGCTGCTTGTTTGTGGGTCTTTCTGTCTTCAGTTGTGTCTTCAGTAACTGAAAAGCATGCCCAAAGTGGTTGAGGTCATTGGACATTTAAAAACTTTTTTTTTTTTGCCTTAAGAAGCGAGTGGGTTGCTTTCACAGTATGTTTTGGGTCATTGTCCATCTGTACTGTGAAGTGGCATCCTCTCAATTTTGAAGCATTTGATTGAATCTGAGCAGAAGGTATAGTTCTATACACTTTAGAGTTCATCCTCCTAATTCTATCAGCAGTCACCTCACCAATAAACACCAGTGACCCAGTTCCATTGGCAGCCATACATGACCATGCTATAACACTGGCTCAATGTGGTTGACAGATGATTTGGTATGCTTTGGAACATGAGCCCTTCCAGTCCATCTCCATAGTCTTCGTTCCCATCATTCTTGTACAAGTTAATCTTACATCAGAACTGGTCAGGCTCTAGTTTTTTTTTTTTGTTTCTTTAGCAAAATCTAATCGGCTCTTAAGTGTTACTAGTGGTTTGCATCTTGAGGTAAACTAACTGTATTTACATTCATGAAGGTATCTCTTCATTGTAGACTTTGACAATGGTACACCTACCTATTCCAGAGTGTTCCTGACTTGGCTAGATGTTGTGAAGCTTCTTTCTTCAACATGGAAAGAATTCAGCATTCATCAACTTTAATTGTCTCCATGATCTGCCAGGCCTTTTGGTGTTGCTGAGCTCGCCAGTGCATTTTTTCTTTTTAAGAATGTACCAAATTATGATCTCTGATAGGTCTGTTTTGGGTTTTTTTTCAGCTTAATGATGGCCTCTGTCATGATCAACATCTCGTTGGACCGCATATTGACAGTTCCCAAATGCAATTTCAAGGCTTGGAATCAACTCCATACATTTTATCTACTTAATTTGTCATGAAATAATGAGGAAATCAGCCATGCCTGGCCATGAAACTGCTTATCGGTGGATTGTCCAATTACTTTTGAGTCTGTGAAAATGGAGGGACTCTGAAAAATGGCTGTATTTCTTAAACAGTTAATGAAATATTTTTGTTAACTCCTTGAATTAAAGCTTAACCCTCTTACCCCTTAGTTCCAACAGTATTATGTCCCACAACCCTATATTCCCTATAGAAACATTATGCCAACCCTGAGTTCCCTTTTAGGCCTCTAAACAACTTATAATTATGTATTTGTGTAATATTACGTTGAAAATGAAGCAGTTGAGTGTTTTTACTCCACTGAGAGCACAATTCTTAAGTAGAGAAATGACGAAAAATGCTTGCTAAAATCCTTCTACTCATTTAGAAGTACCATACGAGCATGAGCGTGGTCGATGCCTTTTAATAAATTCAAGTAAATCATAAATAAAAAAAATTATGGATTTTAGCGCCAAAAGTCAAGTTTCTGGTGATAATCAGACCAGCAGGTAGTGTTTTCACGAATGCAAAGAAATGGTCAGGATATGACTCCAAACCCCTGCAGTGTCAGTCGCACTGGTTGATGCTGGAGATGAAGACGGATCAGGGTCTGAATCAGGAGATTTTGCGGCACTATCACTTTCGGTTACGGTTTCAACATCGCCTGAACTTTCACTGCTGTCACTATCTAGAATCCTCGCTCTCGCCTGTGTAACTGTGTATGTTTTCTTTTTTTCACTGTTTTAGATGTACCTGTGTTCACTGTAGGTGTAACTTTCGCCGCAACACGATTAGCTTTTTGCTTTGGCATTTTTAGTTCACTTCTACTATTACACCAATATTCATGCTTGGATCAGCTTCATCGTAATGACGGCGTAATAACGTAATCACCTCGTGACGTCATCAACCTTCCGGGTCAATAGATAATAATGAAATAAGTAAGGAATCATAGCAGAGTAATGCCGGTATACCGGACTTATGGGGATAACGTTTACACTGTAAGACCACTATATCGTCCTTACGGGAATAGATCAAAGACGGGCAAGCCGGTTTTTCGGCCATACAAGGTAAGAGGGTTAAAGTGTACACATCAATGAAATCTTGATTGCTTTATTTCAAATCCATTGTGCAAACATTGAGTCACTGTCCACCAAATACTTATGGACTACTTATGACTGTGTGTGTGTGATTAACTTTATTCATGTATGACTTATTATTCATGTGCTTAATAGACTGAATATCATTAGATAATTAGAAGTTAAAATGTTGTTTAATAAATGATAATCAAATTCTTCCAGGTTCGCACACTGTGGCATGACCCTAAGAACATTGGCTGGAAGGACTATACTGCATATAGGTGGCATCTCATTCATAGACCTAAGACTGGATTCATTAGGTGAGAAAAACACCAAATAATATATAATTAATATCATATATATACGGTGACCTCCACTAATATTGGCACCCTTGGTATATATGAGCAAAGAAGATTGTGAAAAATTGTCTACTCTTCTTTTGATAAAAATAAATACTCTGCTCTCATGGATATCAAACAATTGCAAACAAAACACAGGTTTATCCAAAAAAAATAAAAAAAATAAATATATATATATATATATATATATATATATATATATATATATATATTCTTTGTTAAATATAGCTGTGCAACAATTATTGGCACCCTTTTAGGCAATACTTGTGCAACCTCCCTTTGCCAAAATCATCCCTTTCAGACCCTGACTCATTTTTCCTCCATACCATTGCAGTTAGCCACAGACACTTTCCTCTCCTCACTTTCTCACCCATGGACCTCCTCTGCCCTCTATGTTCTAAACCCTGGAGAATTTCTTACCCTGTTCCTTGGCTGTGTTATGCCGCAATCGGAGAGAACAGCAGAGAGAAAGTGGAAGAAATCACAACTCGACACAGATCTTGAGTCTTACAACACTCTCCTGTCCAAAATCTCATCTGAAGTTACTTCTGATAAGACTGAAAAAAAAAAGCTGGAAACTTCTACACAAGACCCTTGCAAGCTCCACAACATATTTTCTTCACTACTCAACCCGCCGGCTCCTCCTGCTCCATCCTCCTTGACTGCTGAAGACTTTGCCACCTTTTATGATGGGAAGACCTTCACTTCTACCCCAACTCCTACATTACCCAATGAGGATTCCCCTTCTCCTTCACTGGCACATTCTTCTAATCTAATACCTGAAGAGATCCTGCAGGTCATCTTGTCCTGCAATCCTACCACCTGCCCGTTGGATTCAATCCCTTCCACAATGCTCCAGACCATCTTATAAGACCTCCTCCCCTTCATCACGACTATCATCAATGGCTCCATTTCATCTGGTCATGTATCAACTGCATTCAAGAGAGCAAGGCTCATTCCCATCCAGAAGAAACCCACTCTGGATTCCTCTGACCTCGGCAACTACCAACCGGTATCACTTCTCTCTTTTCTTTTTAAAATCCTCAAATGCATTGTGTACAATCAACTGTCTTTCTACCTCTCACATAACAATCTCCAAGATCCTAACCAGTCCAGCTTCAAAGCGGCACATTCCAGAGAGACTACCTTTTTGGCTGTCACTGAGAAGGTACATGCTGCTAGATTAGCCATGCTGTCATCAGTCCTCATCCTTCTCTACCTTTCAGCAGCGTTTGACATAGGCAACCCCAAGACTCTCTTGACTACCCTCATGAGTCTCAGAATTCAGGGTGCAGCATGGCAGTGGTTTGCTTCCTACCTGTAAGGTTGCTCATACCAGGTGACCTGGATGGGATCCACATCTGCTCCCCACAGACTCTCCACTGGTGTCCCACAAGGCTCCTCTTCTGTTATCCCTCTATACTCAATCTCTTGGTGAGGTCATATCGTCAAATGGGTTCTCATAACTCTGCTATGTGGATGACACTCAACTCATCCTCTCCTTCACTCCCTCAGATCCTCTTGTTTCTGCTCAGATCTCAGCATGTCTAGCAGACATCTCATAATGGATGGCAGCTCATCAGTTAAAAATTAATCCAAGCAAAACTGAACTGCAGTTCATCCCAGGTGATTCATCACCATGTCAGGATCTTGTGATCTCCCTGGACAACTCTCTGATCCCAACTGGACAGCTCTCTGATCCCACTAGACTGCTAATCTGACATGCTCATGTCGATTTCTCCTTTACAACACCAGAAGGATTTGTCCAAATCTATCCATACTGGCCACTCAGGTGCTGGTTCAGTCTCTTGTCATTTCGAGACTGGACAGTTGCAACTCCCTCCATGTAGCGCCATTCGACCTCTGCAACTGGTCCAGAATGCAGCTGCTAAACTTGTTTTCGACCTTAAATTAGCACTTTTCATTTAAAAAAGTTGTGTTGTTTGTTAGTTTTTCTTACTAAAGTTTTTAGACCGAAGGTATTCTTATTCCGTGACCTAGTGAACTAGTATCAGGAGGTATTTATTGATAATGACTTCAAAGCACTTCTGTAAGTTGCTCTGGATAAGCATGCTTGCCGACTACCTATATATGTATATGTATCCAATACCTATCAACCATGTAAAAAACTAATTGCCCAATTAATCTTAAAATCAGGTTGTGCGACTTTTAGCAGCAATAAATGCAACCAAACGCTTCCAATAACTGAGATTAGTCTTTCACATACTTAATCCAGTTGTGCTTGAGTTTCAACTGACGGACTGAAGAGTGGATATTCTCCTTTAGGATTTTCTGGTAGAGAGCAGAATTCATGTTTCCCTAAATTATTGCAAGTTGCCCAGGCCCTGAAGCAGCAAAGCATCCCCACACCATCACTCTTCCACCACCATGCTTTACTGTGTTTGGTTTACACCAGATGTAACAGGACCCCTGTCTTCCAAACAGTTCCACTTTTGACTCGTTAATCCACAGAACATTCTCCCAAAAGGTTTGAGGATTATCATGGTGTGTTTTGGCAAAATTCAGAGAAACCTTAATGTTCTTCTGGGTTAGCAGTGGTTTTCACCTTGCCACTCTTCCATGGATGCCATTTTTGTGTCTTTCTGATAGAGTCATGAAGAGTGACCTTTATTGATGTTCATCTTTTGATGATGTCCTTGGCTCTTTTTTTGACTTCCTGGATGAGTCATTGCTGTGCTCTTGGAGTAATTTTGGAAGGTCGGCCACTTCTGGGAAGGTTCACTACTGTGCTGACTTTTTTCACTTGGAGATAACAGTTCTCACTGTTGTCCTTTGGAGTGCCAGAGCAGTTGAAATAGCTTTAGATCCCTTTCCAGACTGATTTATTTCAGTCACCTTCCTCATCTTTCTGGAATTTCTTAAAATTTTGGCATAGTGTGTTACTTGGTAAGACCTTTTAACCAACTTCATGCTGTTGAAAATGTTCTAGTTAAAGGTTCATTTGATTGAACAGGGTTTGCAGTAATCGGGCCTGGTTGTATCTAGTCCAGCTGAATCCCATTATGAATGCAGTTTCATATATTTGGGGAATTAGTAGCTATGGGCCAAATACATTTTCACACAGGCCCAGTTGGTATAGGATAACTTTTTTGCATATACATATATATTTTGCTATACTTTTTATACAAACACACACACACACACACACACACACACACACACACACACACACCAATCAGTCATAACATTAAAACTACTGAAAGGTAAAATGAATATCATTGATTATCAATGTTATTCATGTTATTCAATGGCATCTGTCAAGGAGTGGGATATAGTAGGCAGAAAGTGAACAGTGTGTCCATGCTGACCCCTGTCCACTTCCAAAAACGCCATGAATCACGTTTTCTTTTACATCATATGGACTGGGTGTGTGCACGTTGCTTACCTGGGGAAGAGATGGGAACAGGAAACACTATGGGAAGAAGGCAAGCCAGTAAAGGCATTGTGATGCTCATTGCAATTTTATGCTGAGAATCTTTGGGTCCTGGCATTCATGTGGATGTTTGACACATACCACCTACCTAAACATTGTTGCAGACCAAGTACACCCCTTCATAGCACCGGTATTCCCTAATAGCAGTGGTCACTTTCAACAGTATAATATGCCCTGCCACACTGGAGAAATTGTATAATTATTTATTATTTATGTATTATTTTATTTTATTTATTATATTATTTATTATTTTTAAAAATGTTTTTTCAAAAACATTGTTTATGCCTTTTTTCAGAGTGGTAGTATATGAGGGGAAACAGATCATGGCAGACTCTGGCTCAGTCTATGATAAGACATTTGCAGGAGGACGATTGGGGTTATTTGTCTTCTCGCAGGAACTGGTTTTCTTTTCTGACCTTAAATATGAATGTCATGGTAAGTAATTCACTACCTTGCAATTATATCTGAGTTATATAATATGAAGCTAACTTTACGCATGTAACAGACCCAGCAGTGATACATACCAGCATGGAGTAGAAATGGGGAAAACTGAGGGATGTGTTAAAATTTTCAAACCTTTCCATGTCCATCAGACATGCAGCAGTGCTCGAAAGTTTGTGAACCGATGTTGAGTTTTCTATATTTCTGCATAAATATGACCCAAAACATCACTAGATTTTCACACATGTTTTAAAAGTAGATAAAGAGAACCAAATTAAACAAATAAGACAAAAATATTATACTTGGTCATGTATTTATTTGAGGAAAATGATCCAATATTTCACATCTGTGAGTGACAAAAATACGTGAAGCTTTGCTTTCAGTATCTGGCATGACCCCCTTGTGCAGCAGTAACTACAACTAAAAGTTTATGGTAACTGTGGTTCAGTCCTGCAAATTGGCTTAGAGGAATTTTAGCCCACTGTTCAGAACAGCTTCAACTCTGGGATGTTGGTGGGTTTGCTCACATGAACTGCTTGCTTCCACAACATTTCTATTTTATTAATGTCAGGACTTTGACTTGGCCATTCCAAAACATTCACTTTATTCTTCTTTAACCGTTCTTTAGTAGAATCACTTGTGTGTTTAGGGTCGTTGTCTTGCTACGTGACCAACTTTCTCTTGAGAATCAGCTCATGAACAAATGTCCTGATGTTTTCCTTTAGAATTCGTTGGAATAATTCAGAATTCATTGTTCCATAAATGATGGCAAGTTGTCCTGGCCAAGATGCAGCAAAACAGGCCCAAGCCATGTTTCACAGATGGGATAAAGTTCTTAAGCTGGAATGCAGTGTTTTACTTTCTCCAAACATAACACATCATTTAAATAAAAAACTTCCATTTTGCCTTCTTTAGTATACTGCTGACAGGCATCAATGTTCTTCTTAAAGAACGGTGGCCTTGCAACCCTGTCATGCACACCGTTGTTGTCCAGTGTTCTCCTGATGGTGGACTCATGAACATTAACATTTGCCAATGTGAGAGAGGCCTTTTGCTCCTTAGAAGTTACCCTGGGTTCCTTTGTGTCCTCATGGATTATTACACATCTGCTCTTAGAGTGATTTTTGTTGTGCAACCCTTTCCTGGGAGGGTAGCAATGGTCTTGAATTTCCTCCATTTGTACATAATCTGTCTGGCTGTAGATTGGTGGAGTCCAAACACTTTAGAGATGGTTTTGTAACTTTTTCCAGCCTGATGATCATCAACAACTCTTTTTCTGAGGTCCTCAGAAATCTCCTTTATTCATGCCATGATACACCTCCCCAAACATGTGTTGTGAAGATCAGACGTTGATAGATCCTGTTCTTTAAATAAAACAGGGCACTCACTCACATCTGATTGTCATCTCACTGATTGAAATCACCTGCCTCTAATTTCACTTTCAATTAACTGTTAATATTTGAATGTTCACATACTTTCTCCACTCACAGATATGTAATATTGGATAATTTTCCTTAATGAATAAATGATCACGTATAATATTTTTGTCTTATTTATTTAATTGGGTTCTCTTTGTCTACAGATTTGTGTTAAATGTCATCAGACATATGATGATGTTTTATGTCATATTTATGCAGAAATATAGAAAACTCTACAAGGGTTCCCAAATTTTCAAGCACCACCATAAGTTAATTTAAAGGGCTTCCTGTCTGCTAATAATCAAGAAGAACATTTCAGTATGAGCCATAATTCATTATGCCAACAATTGCAATATAAACTTAGAGCTTTTTTCCTCCCTAGATAATTGAAGACGACAAGTCATGGTTACTAAGGATTTTTTCAGCTACATGAAATGTCTGTGTTTATATGAGTAGAACTGATGGAAAGAGGTGGAGTACAATGTGATGGAACCAAAATTCACACAGGACATAGAAACTTGCACCACTACTACACCATCTTTACAAACCTTCAAATCAGCACCCATAAAAAAATCAGTATTCTGCTTCACACCCAGTCTTGAGCACATGAAGCAAGTTTTTCTTGCTTCAGAACTATTTTTATGTGTTATATGGTTCTTTCACCTGTTTGCCACTGAAAATACATGTAAATTGCTAGCTTTTAGGCCAATAGCATTTCTGAAATATCTTTTCATCTTGTATCCATAATCTGTATCATTAAATTATTCATAAACTAGTCATCTAATAAACACCTGAATAATAATTAAAATGTGTTTATAAAAGAAAAAGGTTGTTTTTTGAGTCAGTATTATGTTTACAGCACATCCGTTTTTCCAACTTGCTCCAACAGGCTTTATGAGATTTTTCTAAAGGGCAAATACTCAGTAGATTGGCTTTCGAGTTCAAAGTGTCAGGTTTAAGTTTCTGTCTGCTAAGGCAGAACTAAACAAATCAGTCGCCACACTACTCACAAGATGTTTTTGTATTAGAAATTTTCTTTTTTTTTTAGGTTTATCTAGATTTTTTTAGTTTGTAGTTTACATTGTTTATTCTGTAAGTTTCAGAGCATGTACATTCTAGCAAGGACCTTATGAATATTTTAGTGCCTTTTGCAATGGAGATGTTAATATTAAGATTTTTTTTTTTCTTTTGTAAATTATTTATGTGGCAACTTCATGAGTATATGTCTAGGTGTTGCAGGGTATTGTATAGAATTATTTATTTGTTTACACCAACTGCAGACATTTGAAATTTTAATAGTAACTATTATTTTCTTTCTTTTAGATATGCATTAAACAGTTCTATATATACACAGTTCTATGTATACATTCAGTGCTTGATTAGTATGTCCACCACAATGTAAGATAGAATGTGAGTTTTAAGGCACACCATCTGTATTTTGTTGTGTTATTTCTTGGAAGAACTTTTATAGTCACTATTTTCCAAACTATAATAGGATGCACACTGCAAGTCATATACATTGCAAATTGTTAGCGTTTGACTTGCATCTGTTAGGTAATAAACCAAAGATTGTTTTGAAATGATTTTAATCCAAAAGGCCATTTACCAGTGTTCGTACTTTATGGATGGGTAGTAATATATCAGATATATTTTGGGTTTGGTTTCCAAGCCTCCTGTTTATTCTTTTGTTAAATCTTGTCATTTTTATGCCTCACTATTTTTATTACATTGTTCCTTGAATAAAGATTTGTAGACTAATTTATACACATGCTGACTGTATGCATTTAATACTACATCAGTATAGAAAGATCTACAGTAGGTCAAATATCTTTCCATATTAAACCTGAATGATAAAATCTAATAAACACATTAAAGACCGATGTGAACATCTAACACATTTAAAAGACAAACATCACGTTCAATAATAAAAACTGGATTCCAGCAATACAAGTAAAATGATAAAAGTAGACATGTAGCACGATGACTTTTCATGTCATACTCAGCAAAAAAAAAAGCAACGTCCTCTCATATTCAACTGCTTTTATTTCCAGCAAATTTCTTAACATGTGTCAATATTTGTATTAACATAAAAAAGTTCAACAACTGAGACATAAACTGAACAAGTTTCACAGACGTTTGACGAACGGAAATGAAATCCATGAACAAAGGGGGGGGGGGGGTACATCAAAAGCAACAGTCGGTATGTGGTGCTTCCACCGGCTGCTTTGAGTACTTCAGTGCATCTCATCCTCATGAACTGCGGCAGATTTGTCAGTTCTTGTTGCGAGATGTTCCTCCACGCTTCACCAAGGCATTTGCAAGTTCTCAATCACGTCTGAGGAGACACGTGGTTACACGTAATTTTCCACTGCAAGGACAATCAGCTGTCCTTCCTGTCTCCCTGTAGCATTGTCTTAGTCGTCTTATATTACAGACATTGCGGTTTATTGCTCTGGACACACCTGCAGTCCTCATTTCTCCCTGCAGCTGGACTATGGCATGTTCACGCAGGTGAGCAGGAACCCTAGACATCTTTCTTCTGGTGTTTTTCAGAGTCAGTAGAAAGGTCTATTTAGTGTCCTACATTATTGTAACTGTGATCTTAATTACCTACTGTCTGTAAACTGTTCGTGTCGTAAGGACTGTTCTACATGTGCATGTACAATAAGTGTTTATGGTTCATTGAACAAGCATGGAAAACATCGTTTAAACCCTTTCCAATAACGGTCTGTAAAGCATATTTGAATTTTACAAAATTATCTTTAAAATACAGACTCCTGAAAAAGGGTCATTTCTTTTTTTTTTTTGTTGCTGAGAATAGTTGGAACTTCACTTGCTTTGAAGGGAAAAGTTACTCTAATGCAGATTACTCTTTTTTTTTGCTTTGCTTTCACTTGATATAAGAACTTATGAAAGGAGCAGTCTTGCATCAAGCATTCTTTACCAGTCTGTGGAAAGAGATTAAGGGAGGGTGAGGATTGTTGAAGTTGAGGGTGGGTGTAGATGGCAGGGTGAATAAACATGATGATAAATTATTAATCATTTAACACCAAGGAGTATTACAGATGATCTACAAATATACACAAACAGTGTAAGGAAGTAACATGCTTTCTCAGTGCAACATAAAATTCAAGACATGGATTCTGCATACAAGAATACAAATAAAGGCTTAGAGAAGACTACTGGAGGAGACAGTAACCCACATAATTATTATACCATTATATGCCAACAGTGAAATATGTGTTACCAGAACACATCGCGCACATCTAAGTAATTGTAAACCGTACTTTTATGTTTATCAAAGATGGAAGTAGAAATCAAAACATTCTGATTGACTGTGATTACTTTAAATGCAGTCTGTTCATTCGTTATTGTCACGATTTACCCTCGTGCTAAGAGCTGGAGCACACAGTGCGATCCGAAGAGCAAGCTTCTGTGTTTTCACTGACATTGGCTTTGTGTACTTTCTACACATGCATCTGTTATGGTTCATGTCCTGTCTCCACCCTTGTATTGTCTTTTGTTGTTTCCTGTATGTATAATTAGTGTCAGCTGTTTTGTGTTTCACATCTGATTATGTTTGGTATTTAAACCATTCATGTCTCTTTGTTCGTCGCAAAGTATTGCGTGAGATTTCCACGTACCAAACCTCTGTACCTTGTTCGGTTATATTGTCTGTGATCTTGTTTCTCATTTCTCGTTTCATGCTGTTGCCTTGACTGTTGACTGCAGATCGACCTGACCCATTGCCTGTTTTTGACCCTGCTATTGTCTCACGTTTTGGATTTGTCCACCTATCTCTACTCTAATAAAGCTTTTATCTGCATCAGCATCCGTCCTAACCCCCATTACCTGCTACAACATGACAATTATTTGCATGTATACTTGTACACATCTTTCAGAATTTCCATTTTATCACACCAAGGATGACAATAACACAATAATCTCCAGGACTTTGCACCAGAAAATACAGAAGTATCTTCAATCTTCAACCGCTTATTCCTTCTTCAGGGTCACGGATAACCTGGAGCCTATCCCGGGAGGGATCGGGCACAAGGCGGGGTACACCCTGGACAGGGTGCCAGTCCATCACATACACATACACTATGGACAATGTAGACACGCCAGGACTCAAGGAGGAAACCGGAGGAAACCCCCACAGCACGGGGAGAACATGTAAACTCCGCACACACATGGCCCCGGCGGGAATCGAATCCCGGACCCTAGAGGTGTGAGGCGAACGTGGTAACCACTAAGCCACCATGCGCCCCCCTTAACAAACAACAATGATGAAATAAACATGAGATACATGTTATCTAGACTGTAGACTTTGATTCCAGCAAAAAGAATTCACTGTTTTCAACATGAGAGCCTTTTTCCTTTAGATAACAAAAGCAAAAGTATACCAGTCATACCAGTATATCTCACAAAAGTGAGTACACCCCTCACATTTGTGTAAATATTTGATTGTCTTTTCATGTGACAACAGTGAAGAAATGACACTTTTCTACAATGTAAAGTAGTGAGTGTACAGCTTGTGTAACAGTGTACATTTGCTGTCCCCTTAAAATAACTCAACACACAGCCATTAATGTCTAAACCGCTTTCAATAAAAGTGAGTAAACCCCTAAGTGAAAATGTCCAAATTGGGCCCAGAGTGTAAATGTTTTGTGTGGCCACCATTATTTTCCTGCTCTGCCTTAACCCTCTTGGGCATGGAGTTCACCAGAGCTTCACAGGTTGCCACTGGAGTCCTCTTCCACTCCTCCACGACGACGTCACTGAGCTGGTGGATGTTAGAGACATTGTGCTCCTCTACCTTCTGTTTGAGGATGCCCCACAGATGCTCAATAGGGTTTAGGTCTGGAGATATGCTTGGATGCTTGGCCAATCCATCACCTTCACCCTCATCTTCTTTAGCAAGGCAGAGGTCGTCTTGGAGGTGTGTTTGGGGTCCTTATCATGCCGGAATACTGCATACTGATCATGCTCTGCTTCAGTATGTCACAGTACATGTTGGGATACATTATATATAATGTGTATAAATATATATATATATATATATATATATATATATATATATATATATATATATATATATATATATATATATATATATATATATATATATATATATATATATATATGGATAGATGAGCTGAATCCCACTTTAGGATGAATGATTGAAGTATTTATGTATGTCAGATGTATTTAGCACATGTGGTCATGACAGTAGAATAAGACATGATTAATGGTTTTATATACAGTATACTGTGCAGGGGGTATGGGGCGGTCACGGGAAGAACGAACGACTCGAACGACGGAGATGAACTAATCATTTATGTTTCCTGTACAGAACCCATGGGGATGTTGCTGCGCATGCGCGTTCAAAAAAAAATAAAAAATGAACGAATCAATCTCTGAGACGACTCGTTGTTCCCGAGTCATATAAAAGATTCATTCAAAATGAATGACATCATTTCCCGCATCATTCTCCCATTCCCAGTCGCCACAGCTGATCATCCGTCACCCGTCCGCATATTTTGATTCTTTGAAACTTCAGCAAACTACTTCACCAGCTCTCACCTCTATATGTCTGTGTTTATAGCGTACAATATTGCTAGTAGCGGGATAAATATATTATCCCAAGTGGGTAATCCCGTCTCTCATCAGATAATAAAATGTAATTAAACGAAGGAATGCATTTATTTAAAAACAAAATAAACAAACATAGTATTGTATAAGTAGTAAGGTTAATATCATTGTGCACTTTATTGTTTCCTGTGAGCCTCTTCTTTAAGTAAGTATATATATATATATATATATATATATATATATATATATATATATATATATATATATATATATATATATATATATATATATATATATACACTTACTTAAAAGAGGGGCTCACAGGAACTATTAAAGTGCACTGAGTAAAATAAATAACAATATATATATGTTTGTTTGTTTTGTTTTTAAATAAATGCATTCCTTCGTTTAATTACATTTTATTATCTGATTATATAATATATATAAAAAAATATATATATATATATATATATATATATATATATATATATATATATATATATATATATAAAGACCTATAACATATTCCGGCCACACGGGGTCTAACGAAAGTGCTGATTGGCTATTCAAAGACACTCCGATACGCCCCTTTTACTGTCGTCGACCAATCAGAAGTCAATATGTCTCTAACTTAATGGTCCAATAAGCGTCGCAGTCTTTCTGACAGGACCTCAGTAGAGTGTTGGCAAACCAACCCATCCGGATACCGCTTGAACTTGCTTG
Source organism: Ameiurus melas (assembly GCA_012411365.1). Classification (NCBI taxonomy): domain Eukaryota; kingdom Metazoa; phylum Chordata; class Actinopteri; order Siluriformes; family Ictaluridae; genus Ameiurus; species Ameiurus melas. The sequence continues at coordinate 12,777,903 of CM022778.1, read as the reverse complement.
CGAGGGGATGAACTACTCCGTGCTTTGTTCTACAAAGCCATCACTTACATCAAGTGACCTTTCTTTCGGGTTTTTTGATATGACCTCCGTGTCTTCTTTTTCCACCTAAAAGTTCGATTTTCTGACGTTCTCCGCGTCGGTGTGCGGCTTTTTCCCCCCAAACTCCTTCGTTCATTCTGTTGCTAGCTGTAGCGGTTTGGCTATTGTTCCCCAAGTATTATTGAGTTTCCTCCCTACTGACAAATCAGACTTTTATTTTGTTTTATTTTTTTTTTTTACTTTTTTTTTTTTATTTTTTAATCTGACCAAGATAGGCGGCTCGGGTACCAAGATGTCGAACCGAATGGTGTGCAGAGAAGCGAGCCACGCCGGCAGCTGGTACACCGCCTCAGGTAGAGCCAGGGGAGAGGGGGCCGATGTCCTGCGAAGCTAGCTAACATTAGCTAGCATTAGCTAGCTGGCGCTGCACGGGTGGGGGCTGTGTGATCAGCTGGGAATGTTTCAGTAGCTCGGTCTACAGAACGAGGCCTTGGCTTGCGTTCGAGAGCTCGCCGCTGTTATTACTCAGTCCGCAAGTATCATTAACGCCAACTTTTGAGTTCCTAGAGCCAGCTGATCGGGTCACGTGTCGTGATTCGCTGAACGAGGCGTTTTGTTCCGGCCGTCTTACCGAGTGAGTTCAGGGACAAAGCCGCTGGCTAGCTTAGAACGTATCTGGCTAACCAGTCGGCTGAAAATGCCTTGATCTATTACATTAGTGGATCTAGTTAGTAAAGCAATGTCCGATTTATTTATTCATTTTTTTTTTTTTACAAAAACATCCAGCATCAATTGATGGCTATAGTGCTGCGGATCTCTTTAAAAACAACAACAATGATTTCCTGTTCGTATCCACAGCAGCTAGTTGTTCTAGCGAACTAGCCATTCTTCGATTGAAAACACACACGTTAGCTACGATTATTAACTTCCTCGATCGTACACTGCCGAGATATCGAGGTGAGCGCACTAAAAACACAACCCGATTGTCTAGACGTGCCAACCAAGTCTAAGCTCTCCAGTTGGGTTCTTGGCCAGCTGTGCTCTTTCCAAACCGGCATCTGATCAGTCAGCAGATTTTTTTTTTGAAGCTGGCTTTAAAGGGTCAGCTTGCTGGCACTGGCGAATCAGAATGAATTTGACCACCGGGACGACTTCGTCTACACGCTCGTGCCGAGCCAGACCTGCATCCCTCTGACCTGACGTGCACATCTGGTCAGATGTTAAGCCGCGTAAAAACATCTCTTCTCTCCGTTCTGTGACCCGTGTGCGCTCTGATCACCGGTGTGACGAATCGTTATTCGCGTCTCTTTGACGTTTCAGTACGCTGGGGTAGCGCGCCGTTGACGGAGGTGTTTTGGCGTCGATGCAGATTCGTTCCGGACTAAATCAGAAACGTTCGGTTATGGTGCTGAATGGCGAGAACACACCGGTGAGCTCTTGTAGAGAGAGCGGTACACCGGTACGTCCTTTAAGAGTTTGCCACAAGATGCGAAACAACTGGTGAACCATAAGAACGTTAAAACCAGGGCTGCAGTCCGCTTAAGGATGTACGTAATGGCCCGTAAAAGTCTGGGACCCGGACCGTATTGAACGTGCGTGCATGCGTTCCGCTTTCTGAAGACACAGCAATTAAAAGATGGCATGAGATACTTCGAGAAGGCATTCGGTCCAGACGTTCATCAGACGAGACGCCGATTGATTCGACGTCCGTGTTGCTTACGAGTGCAAAGTAGTAAGCGTCACAGTAAGGGTTTTGATTCTTCCGGCTCTCGGTCATTAGCGGCTGTGTGTAAGTGTTTACGTGAGAGAGTCATCTTTGGAGGAAAATATGTGAAGAGGATTTTGTTGTCCGATTCCCTGGTGTCTGGACTGTTTAAAATGTGCAAGACGTTCGTGGGATTTGGCAAATACGCTGTTCTATAGAGACCGTAATGTGGAATGTTGGATCATGTTCAGGTGAACTGTCTTGCTCCAGTCCCATGTCCAATTAAGTAGGGTAAAAGCCACAAAACCGGGGGAAACAGTCTGGCTAGTGTTTTTATATGTTCTGTTAGTTCTCTAGTGTATGCTATTATAGTATTTGTGCTGCACTGTACTGTATTTTGCTTAGTGTTTCCATGTCTACGTGTGTTCCTGTTTTTAGAAAGATCTAGCATTTGTTTAAGTCTGCTGTCACCAACCCTCTGCCTTGAGCTCTCCCTTTCTGCAGGTTTCATCTCCGACCGAAATCCAACAAATCAGAACTTCTTAAGGCAATGATTAGATGGTCGGGTGGGCACGAGTATGGTTGTATCGGCAGTCTTCAGGAAGGTAGATCTCCAGGAACAGGCTTGGTGACCATTGGTTAAAGTTAATTAATATGCATAGTAAAATAGTTGCTAGCAACAGCCAGACCAAGCCCGCGGTTCACGTGTGTAGTGCAGCAGGTGGTGGGATGTGGGGAAACTGTAGCACGTGCCACAGCACTGAACTGCAGCAGGCTTCATTTCAGTAGGGAGTAGAATTGCCACATTCACAAAGTACTTCGTTTCCATCAGTCATCTTGTAATAATGCGCATGAGAATTCAACCCCAAGATTTTTTTTTAAACGTAATTATTATTTACATAACTATTTACAACTGAGCAGTCGAGGGTTAAGGGCTTTTGCTCAGGGGCCCAGCAGTGGCGGTGTAATTTCAAATGCATGCATCATAAGCAAGCTTCTATAGAACTAACATCGCTGCACCTGAAAGAAGTATGGCTAAAGACATGCTTCCAAATTGTTGGTATGATTTTGCAGAGCTGGCATCGTAACAGAATCCTTTCCCTTTTTAACTGTTTTAAAGCCAGATAGCCCATGATGATGATGATGATGAAGACACTCGGAGCCCTGGGGAAATCGAGTAAACTCGCTCCACAAACCTGCACAATCTTAACTAGTGCACTAGAATTAGTCAGCTAGATTCTTGTTATTGGCTTTGTGTTCAGCAATAGTCAAATTGACGTGTACAATAACCTTTTTATCGTCATAATACTTGGGAGACCTCAATAATAGCAACAGATAATTTATTTTAGGGCTGCAAAACTAATCCACAAAATAGAGACATCACTGCCGTGGCGCATTACATCACTTGATTTAGACTAAAAATGCATTTGATGGAAATGGCGGCGCACATAACAGCACTCTAAAGTATTGGAGCTGTCTCTACATTATGCTTCACTGTTGGCTTAATGACATTGTGTTTTCATGTGAGTAATATTTTGATTCGTAATCATTTGTTTGTGGGAATGTGGGAAAGCGGTGCAAGCACAATGTACTAGTTTGAATCATGCTTATTAACTGCTGATTTGCACTACCATGTCTGGTTTTTCTAGCTGTTTTGCACATTTATGGCCATCATTAATCATTCATGCTCTATTAGAAAACATCTCGACCTACTTTGGCCAAGTAGTAGTTCGTATGAGAACTGGATGGGATGAAAATGAACATGATCTCAAATGAATGATTGATTAGTTTATGAGACAGAAGTTTTCTCGTTTCAAAATATCATGACGCATATAGTGGGTATAAAAGTCTACACACCCCTGATAAAATGGCACGTTTTTGTGATTAAAATTTTTTTAAACCACAATAAATGTCAACATTTCCTACCCTCCATGTGAAGTTTCAACGTATAATAAAAATTAAGGGGAAATACAAACATTGTATTAAGTGTTCCATTGACTTTGTTGCATAAGAGTGCACAACATTTTGTAATTTGGGACATGGCTGTGTTCCGAATGAACCAAATGCATTCGAGAGTAGTTATCATACAGCTGACATCAATTCAATTGTTCTGATTAACCCCAAATAAAGACCAGCTGTTTCTGTAGGATTTTCTTGACATCATCTTGGTTTCATCTGACTGCTGAAGCCATGGTCTGCAAAGAGCTGACAAAGCCTGTACAGGATCTCACTGGCGAAAGGAATCGATTAGGAGAGGGATACACACACATTTTCAAAATGTTCCATGTAGAGTAAAGACAATGGAGCACCACAATGACATGACCAAGAAAAGGACGTCCCTCCAAGATTTACAAGACAAAAACTTACTGGGAGGCCAAAAGACAAGTGACAACATTAAAGCAGCTGCAGGAATGTCTGACAAGAACCGATTACTCTCTGAATTTCAATTTGGGAAAATATTGCCAAGTTAGGTTATGCCATGCTGATGGACTCTTACCCAAAACGACTGAGCGGTGTAATAAAATAAAAAGGTGCTTCGACAAAGTATTAGTTCAGGGGTGTGCACACTTTTGCAACTAGGTTATTGCCGGTGCTTTACCCCCCCAGCCACCCCCCCGATTTTAACTATTTGTATATTGCTTTTGCTCATTAAAGATGGGAAAAGATCTGACATGATTTATCTTTGCGTCATTCTATTGCTTCTCAAAAACCTGCCATTTTAACGGGTGTGTATACTTTTATGTCCATTGTATGCAATGACAAGCCAAATGAATTTACCACTGGAGTGTTTCAGTTAGACAGCCAGTGGGTATTGGACTTTACATAATATTAGTTGAATAAAAGTGTCTGAAACCAGGAATGCTGTCACCTTTGGTTAGTTTGGAAGACTCATTTGGTCTCCATATGCACTCTAATGTTGTGACAGATTAATATCAGTCATTTTGGATGGCAATTAATGACTTATTTAATTAAGCCTTAAGAATTCAGTAGTAATGGTAGTTTAAATCTTTTTAAAAAATGTAGCATTTAATTAGTATTTTGAAATGTAATCCAAGGAATTGACTAGTCAGTGGGAAAAATCAGTAAATTAATTGATTATAATTAATTTACTGATTTTATGATTTATTTACTGAATTTAATGATTATAAAAAAATAGTTGATTAATCTTATGTACTTGTGTTTTTCCACTCCTGTCAGGCATCCGATAAATAGTGCTCATGATATGTTTGGGGATACAGCCCTGAGGGGAACATTATAAATGTTCCAGAACTCAGAAAGTTCTCCTTTATTTAGGTACTTCATGCTGGAAAAATTAATTAATTAAATAAATATCACAAAAAATTAGCAAGTACGGTAATAGAGATGTTGGTAATGCAGTGGTTTACAGATGTATGAATAAGTATGATTTTGTAGTTTTAAGATGTCTTCACCTGTTCTCAGAGCAAGGTGAGTAATCAAGAACATGAGGTGCGATCATTTTCACTGTGGGTATTATGGTAAATATAACTAATATACCAGTGTTTACTTATATTTGCTTAGTAAATCTTTAGATTGTCGAATTGGGAAGTTTAATATGCAGATATTGATCATTTAAGTAATGGACATATTATATTATGCATGTGGGCAGAAGCCTTTCAAATTAAAGTAGAAAAGAATGCCAAAGACAAAAACAAGAACAAATGAACTGTTTAAGTAAAAGAGTTTTTCACAAGAACAAATTAACTGTTTTAAGTAGAAGAGTTTTCACCCATTTCTTAAAAGAATAAAAGGATAAGAGTTTATGATAGAATTTATTTTGAGCCCTATTTTAATTCTGTATTTAGAGCACCAAATTCGATCTTGAACTTTTGTCAGTTAAGCTGTTGTTATTTAATGAGTTTTATTTTTTCTTTCTTTAGGATCGCAGCTGAATGCACAGCTGGAGGGCTGGTTATCTCAAGCACAATCTACATTAGGACCTGCTAGAGCCATAATAGCACCGTATGTGACTGTGTATATATATAATAATAATTTGCAGACTTCTGATTTATAATGTCCTGCATTCGTTTTGCTTAGTTGGTTTTACTTTGGTTTTCTAATGCAACTGTCTTTTAGTCGCTTTACACTGAAAATGGTGACCAATTACAAACGGGTTAATGTAGATATAAATTAGTGCTGGATTCTTACTGAAGAGCCTTAAGCCCCACCATCTCTTTCTGCAGACATGCTGGTTATACATATTGCGGCGCTTGTGCAGCACATGCCTACAAGCAAGTGGACCCTTCTGTTACGTGAGTTTAAATGACTATGTAGTGCAATATCGAGCTGGAATGTGAATAATTTGAGAATAATGTTCGAATAATTGACAGCGTTCTTGTTTGGTAGCCGGAGGGTATTTATTCTTGGACCTTCCCACCATGTGCCCCTGTCTCGATGTGCTCTCTCCCCTGCTGAGGTCTACAGAACGCCACTGTATGACCTGAGGATCGACCAGAAGGGTAAAGCTCTGTTCATTAGTTATAGTTAGAATGTTATATTATTCCTAATGAATGTACATGCAATTGTATGCATTCGTTTAGAGTCCCATTAGGATCTGAGAGCTTGCTTTTAATAAGTTTAAAAATGTAGGTTTCCTTATTTAGCAGAGCTACGCTTGTCACAACACCCTCCCTGAATACTGTTTTAACTAGGTATTCTCAAACTAGGCAACTAACCATCTATTAAAACCTGTACTTCATGAATATCAACCTATAGCATCGCTAATCTGGATTGGTGCCACAAAAAAACTGCGTTACAGCTGCCCCTGCACCACACACCAAAAATTTATTTGTATTTCACCCCCCCCTTTTAGTGTATGCTGATCTCTGGAAAACAGGCATGTTTGAGAGGATGACTTTGCAAACAGATGAGGATGAGCACAGCATTGAGATGCACCTGCCTTACACTGCCAAAGCAATGGAAAGGTAGTGATCACATGGCTTGCAATCATGAACCTCCATAGCTCATGGGTACATCAAATAAGGTCCTAAAACATCATGTTTAATAATGCAGTAATGTATACTACATTGTTGTATATGTAATGCCGTCCTGAAAAGTACAGTGCAGGCATCCCACATCACATAGATATACTGCATCCATTATTATCTCTTGCTCATTTCAGGGATTAATGGCAATCGTTGACTACGTTTACATGGACAGCAGTAATCTAATTATCGACCGTATTGTGAATAAGACAATATTGTGATTAAGGTGTTTACATGGGTTGCCTTTTCTATGTTATAGAACATAGATTGGTTAATGGCACACGTCATTACGTCACCGCGCCACGCCGTCCGACGTCCCTCCAGAATTTCACGTATCGACATACAGTTGGTCTTCGTTATGCTACCGTATACAGTTTTGGGTGTTTTTATTTAAAATTTCACGAAAGCTTCAAGTGCGGTTAATTTTGTCATGCTGTACATGCAAACAGACGACTGTTTGAATCCGTGGGCTGCGTCCCAAACCGCGTACTTACCACCTATATAGTAGCTCAGATACATGTATATCTCGTACTATATACTCTATAGTAAGTACGCTATTTCGGACGCAGCCGTGCGATCTTGTTTGCCGTGTGTGTACGTGTCCTGTCACAAAATGCGGTGAAAACTCCCACACGTCATTAATAACGAGATTAAGGTGTGACCATGTCTGTAACACACGTCAATAATGCGACTAAAACAGGAAATACTCCACACGTCTTAATTCCATTTGTGTTTACTTCGAGTGGGACTTTAATCAGATGCTGTTTACATGCTAGTTTCTTAATCAGAGTATCGGGTTAATATTGAATTACTGTTGTCCGTGTAAATGTACTGACTGTTTACCAGTTTTGGCAGGTTTTTTTTTTTTTCTTTCCTTTAAAAATGATTTTAGCATACTGTTTCCTGAAGATAGGGAAGTCAGTTTTAGTGCTGGAGACAGGTCCTTGTTAGAATAGGACTTCATATACATTATTCAGAAACGTAAAGATATTGAGAAACACTTGGATGGAAAAAATCCTTTTACAATGTCTGAACCTTATAAAATGTTAAACTGTTATGCCCAGATGAATAAAAGAGTACATTGGACTATACACTCTATATCCTTTCTGGCAGCTTGAAAAAATCTGGATATTTTCATTTGGCTTTATCTTATCAACAAGGCATTTCCACTCACAGAACTGTCGCTCACTCCGAGTTTATTTCGATTAGATTTGTGCACAATTCTGTGTGAACTCGAGAGATTATTGTGTGTGAAATTCCCAGGAGATCAGCAGTTTCTGAAATACTCGAGTCAGTCCATCTGGTACTAACAACCATGCCACAGTTACTCACAGAGATCACATTTTCCCCATTCTAACTTCTGATGTGAACATTAACTGAAGTTTGAAGATGCACCTGTATATTTCATATAAATGAGACATGTATTAATTAATAGTAATGGTTGTTTTCCTTCTAAATCACAGCTGCAAAGATGAGTTCAGCATTGTTCCTGTGCTGGTGGGAGCTCTGAGTGAATCTAAAGAGCAGGAATATGGCAAGCTGCTGAGCAAATACCTTGCTGATCCATCCAACCTTTTTATTATTTCATCAGATTTTTGCCACTGGGGTGGGTTCTCTCTCTCTCACACACACACTCACACACATACACACAACCCTTCTGAATTTAGTTAAGTATAATTCGTGACCTAAATGTGTGTGTGTTAAAATTTAGATATGCAAAATGGGTCTGTTAATTACCAGGGACTGATCCTGACTTTATAATTCCTGTTGCTTTTGCTTTCTCAGCAAAAGTCCACTGTGTTTGCACCTATTTTCGTTGATCGTAAACAAAACGAGATGCACATGCATCATTGTTGCACAAAGACCTGACAAGAATCTATGAAGAATGTTTGGAATTTAGGAATCAGATGGACATGAGCTAAAATATTATCCACTAATTATTATGGAATACCACCAAGACCGCGAGTGCTATTCTGCTAAACTAACACTTTCAAATGGTGTAACTTTAGAAGATCCTTATTGCTTGGTGCCCTGTCAGTGGTTAAATGATCTTAAGCGGTGGTCTAGCCTGCAATAGCTACAAACATACACATCTCATAGAAACTCTTGAGTGTTTATACTAGAGAGAAATGGCGCCATACAAGTTTCCTGATACTTACTTGAGAGCGATTGCTGAGGGCCTGATATTTTCAGGCATGTTTGATTTTCTTCATGTTGTGTTGTGTAAAACCCTCTCCGACTAACTGCAATATCATAGCTGAGAAACGGCAAATGGGAGTCTTCAGAGAAATCAAATTCATCAATTCCTGAATCCAGTTGCTCATCCATCTATTTGTGTGGGAGAGCACGGGCAAAGTGGAAACGTAATATTGCTTCTATAAGAATTTTTAGCATGTCATACTCAAATGGTTTGTTAGGAACAGAAGAAATGAAAACAAAAGTGATGTGATTCCTGGGTGCTTTCAGTTTAAAGAGAACTGCATTTCTTTTCACTTTACCTTCACGTCTCTTTTTGCAGATCAGACAGTACTCAGTGCTTGCGTCTTCAACAAATATTTTTTCTCGTTTCCATACAAAATGGTGAAAAAATCACACGATTTATTTGTGAGAAAGTGGGATTTGAGGTTCTGGCTCACTTTGGAAGTGAGCACTCCAGGTGAAAGATTGCCATCCACCAAACCACAGATTGCTAATCATTAATGTCGTGTGATGTGAAGGGATCAGACATTCTGAGACTTAAAGTCGTGTAGTGTGCCTTAAACCTGTACTTGGATTCCTCTATGAGCCAAATATGTCTTCACAAAAATGCATTTGGCTTTTTTTTCTTTTATTTTTAAATCCTCTGTTTTCATTTGCTGGTAATTTCCTTTAACTTTAAGATTTCAAATCTATTCTGGAAACCAAGATGGCTCAAACTATTAAGTGTTTAATCCAGGCATTTCTTTACTATTGCAACTCTCCTCCTTCATTAAAATTATACTCAAAACCTGATAATATATTCATAGACCACGGTATTTCTTCCCTCTGTATTTTACACTCCGCTGTGATTAATACGTCTGCCTCATGCACCCGTTATAAATCCATTTATCAGTGTTTCATGGATGAAGGCTTTTAAAACTCTAAATGTGCTTTGGTTAAGTCCGTCTACTCAGTTGATTAACCTTGATCACAGGACTAGAAATGTCAACAGTTTACGTTGAAGGTTCCCCCAGGTGCTGCTCTTGGAAACGAGCCATAATGTCTGCAACACAATGGAACAAACTTGGTAGTTGTTATTGGTACCAAGAACTTTGCTGTTATTCTGCCACATGGTAAATGCATCACCAGTACAGTAGTTAAGGTCATGTATCAGTAATGCTTAACACCACCTTCTGACCATGCATTGGAGACCACACCTTGGCCATAGACATGGATTTTCAGTCTTGTTTGTTGGCCAGAACATGGTAAATGGCATATGTTTCTGGCCCTTTGACCTGAGGATACCCAAGTACCATTGGTATTTAAACCCTTGGTAGCAGTATTTCTACCAGGACGAGAGGCCAGCACAGAAGGTTTTTTCTGTGTTGTTAAAGAATGACTGCTATCTTGGACCATGATCTGACAATATAAGCTGTAGCATAAATGGGCCTAAATCTCTGCAATACCTTTGGGGAGTTTTTGGGCACCAAACTATATCTGTTAACAAACTCGTGGCACTTGTCCTATACATCAAACAAATGTCAACAAAAAAAGTAATTGCTGTCATTGCCATGGTTTTTGGAACAATATCCTATAATCTACCAATTACACAATCTAGCTATAAAGTTGTTAGAGGGGAAATGATTTAACTAACCAGATGAATTACTACTTATCCAATAAATGGATCTTATTAAAACATGTTAAAATATATGCTAATGCTATTTTAACTAAGGTTAGAAAGTTTTGAAAAATGATATGATCTTCTCTAGGCCTAGCCTAGTTACCATATAATCACTCTGGTGTTGTGTGCGTCTGTGACAGATTGACCGAGGTACAAAATTCCTAGGCTGTACTGCACCCATAACCCCAGCTGGCCCAACTTACTAGCTATATTCCCACACCATTGTGCATGGTGAACACAGATCTTGGACAGTGAGAGCTGTTTTTTAGGCAAAGCATTTTGTGTTGTGTGATGCCTGTAGGCCATACAAAATTGAATTATTCTACACATTCCCGAAGAGGGCACTCATTAAACTTGTGGTCTATCAGTGTATGCGCCTGCTGCTAGTAATTAGTCATTTGTAGTAATGATACGAATGTAAAGTTTGTGTGTGTAGTGTAATATATGATGGCAAGGTTAAATGCACAAATCTCTTCAGAGGTTTAGAAGGTATGCATTATTTTTATATAACAGCATGGGTAGTTTCAGCTGTAACATGAATGTTAATATTTTAATGTTCTAATATGTTATGTCTATAGCAACTGCTTATACACATGCAATTGATCAGCAGGGATGAGTTTATGTTTTCAGGTTTCTTAGTAAAACGACATACGAGAGACAGAGACACTCTGACTGTTTATTTCAGCTATAACATAAGTTAGAATAGGAACTCGCTTGTCTCTCGGATATTCCAGAACATTAAAGCTAAACAAAAACCATTAATACTTACAGCGTTGTACATGAAATTAAACATTGTAATTGTTGCCAAATCATCACGGTATAAGCGGAATAACACACTCCAAACTGTGCCGTTATAAAAAAATAATGAACATCACGATTGTAAATTGCAAGTTAATTAGTAGATTTGCCTTTTGGGGTAACAATGAGAGAACCTATATAATGTGAACAGATTTATCATTGAGTCTTGTCAGAATTTCTCAACATTTTTGCCATCTTTTCAGGTCAACGGTTCCGTTACACATACTATGATGAAAATCAGGGTGAAATCTATAGATCCATTGAGCATCTGGACAAGATGGTAAACCTATTTCTATTTGTATTAAGTCATTGTTTTGGAGTTTACACACCGGGTAATGGAAGTTTGGACGATTTCTATTATTAAAAACTCATTTTGCTTGATCAAAGAATGTGAGAATCCATGGGTTTCTTTTTGTTATTAGTTTCATTAAATGCATATCTAAATTTTTTGCTCTTTGAAAAAGCCTGTAACAAAAAGTTTAGTGTTAATGTGAACATTTTATTCCCTTTAGGGTATGGGAATTATAGAACAGCTGGACCCTGTCTCCTTCAGTAACTACTTGAGAAAATATCACAATACTATTTGTGGTCGCCACCCCATTGGAGTTCTACTAAATGCAAGTTGCTTTTCCTCTTTTTATAGTATAGTAGAGTATAGGACTACATTCAAAATGAGACTGTAGCCTTGAGTAACATCGTGCAAATGAAGCTGTATATTAAAGTGTGTATGTGTGAAATATACATACACACAGTACTGTTATAGATTTTTATTTGATCACTTCTACATTATTGAGTCAGTAGAAAAACATTTTATATTCCCAAACATTAGTTTTCCAGTACAAAATGTTACAGAAAAATTTCAGTAAAGAAAGCAGCGTATTATGTAGGAGACACTTTTCAGACAAAAGACATAATGAAGGCTGCCGGGTTTTTTTGTAAAAATAAGAAGGAAGTGCAATAGTGAAAGTCTCCAGAAGAACTGTGACTGGCTCTGGAAGATGGTCAATAAAACTTGCAGCTAATTTCCTTATAAAACTGCAGAAAGTGTGCACGAGACTACAAATTTTTATTTAAAGAGAAGGGTTGTTCGAACTAAATATTGAAAGTAATAAAGTTTCATTTATTACTGTTTATTACTTCACTTATTTTATATATAAATATCAATCTCACAAAAGTGAGTACACCCCTCATATTTTTGTAAATATTTGATGATATCTTTTCATGTGACAACACTGAAGAAATGACACTTTGCTACAATTTAGTAGTACAAAGTAGTGAGTGTACAGCTTGTGTAACAGTGTAAATGTGCTGTCCCCTCAAAATAACTCAACACACAGCCATTAATGTCTAAACCGCTGGCAACAAAAGTGAGTACACCCCTAAGTGAAATGTCCAAATTGTTCCCAATTAGCCATTTTCCTTCCCTGGTGTCATGTGACTTGTTAGTGTTACAAGGTCTCAGGTGTGAATGGGGAAGCAGGTGTGTTAAATTTGGTGACCACTGGAAGTTGAACATGACACCTCATGACAAAGAACTCTCTGAGGATCTGAAAGAAAGAATTGTTGCTCTACAAGATTGCCAAGACCCTGACACTGAGCTGCAGCATGGTGGCCAAGATCATACAGCAGTTTAACAGAACAGGTTCCACTCAGAACAGGCCTCGCCATGGTCGACCAAAGAAGTTGAGTGCACGTGCTCAGCGTCATATCCAGAGGTTGTCTTTGGGGGAAATAGACATGAGTGCTGCCAGCATTGCTGAAGAGGTTGAAGGGGTGGGGGTCAGCCTGTCAGTGCTCAGACCATACGCCACACACTGCATCAAATTGGTCTGCATGGCTGTCGTCCCAGAAGGGTTAAGGCAGTGCTGGAAAATAATGGTGTCCACACAAAATATTGACTCTTTGGGCCCATTTTGGACATTTTCACTTAGGGGTGTACTCACTTTTGTTGCCAGCGGTTTAGACATTAATGGCTGTGTGTTGAGTTATGTTGAGGGGACAGCAAATTTACACTGTTACACAAGCTGTACACTCACTACTTTACATTGTAGCAAAGTGTCCTTTCTTCAGTGTTGACACATGAAAAGATATCATCAAATATTTACACAAATGTGAGGGGTGTACTCACTTTTGTGAGATACTGTGTGTGTGTATATTAGAATTTTTGTTTTTAGATGACCTTATCTCTTGATCTACAATACCTGTTAAATGGCATGAGGTTTCTCCATTTCATGAAATTAAGTTCTGAAAGATTACTCTCTTGTGTTTTCTTTAGGCTGTGGCAGAGCTGAAAAAGAATGGTTTAGACATGAACTTTTCTTTCCTCAATTACGCTCAGTCCAGCCAGTGCAGAAACTGGTCTGACAGCTCAGTGAGTTATGCTGCTGGAGCTCTTGTAGTTCATTGAGGTGAATTCACCCAGGAGCAACTTCCATGGCTTTCGTTGAAGACCCCAGAAACTTCCCCAACTATTTTAAACAGCCCAAACACCCTCATCCTCTCTATCTTCTAACCCTGTTACCTTATTTTCTTCTTGAATTTTCCAGTGGAAGGACCTTAGATTTGCTGAGATGAGCTAAAAGCATTAAATACGAATTAAATATCCAACTATTGCATCCCCTCCATTTTTTTATTTCTTACTCAACTTGGTCAATGTTCTAGTTTTAAGTTCAATTGCAGCCTGTGCTGCTGTGGATGGTTTTTGGTTTTTAGTTTCTTGCAAACTTTCCAGCAGTGGATTTTGTAGCGTGATGGGATCTGCAAGGACTTTACGTGTCAAGTTCTTAAATATCTGTAAGAACATTTGATTCCGTTAAAGTTGAAATAAAGTAAACGATATATCCATCTTGACATCGCCCTCTTTGCAGATATCTGTTAATGTAACCTACCTAATAAATAAAAATATATTATTATAATGCTCCAGTTTTGAAAAGAAAGAAAAAGGATGTGCCGGACTACTTTGCTACATTCTTGTAGACGCTGAGA
>CM022778.1:12551014-12758514 GCA_012411365.1 Ameiurus melas | reverse complement strand
TGAGAGACACCAGACCCAACAATACAGACGAGCTGAAGGCCGCTATCAAAGCAACCTGGTCTTCCAGAACACCTCAGCAGTGCCACAGTCTGATTGCCTCCATGTCACGCCGCATCGATGCAGTAAATCATGCAAAAGGATTAAAATCCTGACCATGTACTGAGCGCATAAATTAACATACTTTTCTGAACAGATATTTCTGTATTATAAATTCTTTATTCTACTATTTTGAGATACTGGATGTTTGATTTCTGTGAGCTATAAGCTGTAATCATCAAGATTAAAACAAAAAAAGGCTTGAAATATTTCACTTTATGTGTAATGAATCTAGAATATACGAAAGTTCCACTTCTAATAGTCTAATTTTTTGAGATGCACCTTTATAAGATATTTTTTGTCACAGTTCTGTTGTTCATGGCGGTCATGATGCAGCATGCATCAAGCTGCATCATTCTATGTAACAAAAGAATAGTATCTAATGGGTACTGTAAGTGTTATTACTGTTTCTTCATACTCAACACATTATGAAAATAGATTTGTCCTGATTTTCTTCTGTAGGGATCACAGGGCCAGTATGTACATGCTGTGAGAGATTGGTAGACCAAGATGCAACTGCTTCTGTGCACGCGTCATGGAGAAAGCGATAAAATCAACAGGGTGCAAAGGGAACGTGTCCCCAATAAATTGTTTAAGAACAATACAGAACAGCAAAGAGCAAACTATGCAGATCTCCAGCAAAGAGGGCAAAGCTGTCGGCTTTGTATTGGTGCACGCAGGTATGTGTTTACATTTTCTGAATTTAAATTTGAACATGAAAAAGCAGATTCAGTAGGCATCATGTTTAGGTAGGTTTTAAGCATGGGATCCATGGCTAGGTGTCATTTTAATGCATGATGTGGAGGCAAAGCACCTCCGTAGAGTGCATTAAAATCATGCACTGCACACCTAGCCATGAATTATCCCACGTATTTCGTGGTCACTTGCCAGCAGTGACAAGTTAAAGCTGTGATTTATTTATGTTTGCAGTGCAAAATTTGACTGAAAGGATAAAAATAACTGGTCATTTTCGTTAGTTATTTTATACACGGCCCTTCAATCTAGAATACTGTACGCTGTAAATCATACACCGAGATAAAGTAGTGCGATAAGATTGCATTTATTTGAATGAATTATAATCAATAGTTATGAGTGAGAGATCGTGTGTGTGTGAATTACCTGCATCTGTGCTGCTGTATGCAACTGTAACTGTATGTTACTATGGTTACAGTTGTTTATAGGCAGCACGTTAATTTAATACGGGGATTAAACTGACTGGAACCACCCGTGCATTATACTCTTTGAACGCGCACCTTCCACCCAATCAGAATCAAGTATTCAGACAGACCATGGTGCAAAGGCCTTTACTATCATCTCATTCTGAACAAAAAAAAGACACTTCCCTCCCCTCTTTTCAGAACATTCTTAGGTGTGTGCATACATACCTGCACCTCATATTTATTACTTTTTGTCAAAGCTATCTATAACCCACCATTATCAAATAATTGGCTAATCTATTTTGGCAGGTTAAAAAAAAATCCTACACAGTATCAACTGCAGACTTATCATGACTATTACAGAACAAACATTTTTTAGCTAAATACACATTTAAGAGAATCACATCACATGGTGTTTGCCATCAGGTTTGCCACGTTTTCCACATTTTCATGGAACCATTTGGTGTCTATGGATGTCTATGTATTATGATTTGCTTGGGCCATGTGTGTGTGTGTGTGTGTGTGTGTGTGTGTGTGTGTGCAGAGTTTGCATGTTCTCCCTGTGTTGTGGGGGTTTCCTCTCCCAGTCCAAAGACGTGCATGGTAGGCTGATTGGCGTGTCTAAAGTGTCCGTAGTGTGTGAATGGGTGTGTATGTGATTGTGCCTTGTGATGGACTGGCACCCTGTCCAGGGTGTACCCCGCCTTGTGCCCGATGCTTCCTGGGATAGGCTCCAGGTTCCCCGCGACCCTCAAAAGGAGTAAGCGGTTGAAGATGGATGGATGATCATACATTTGTATTAATGTCCATGTTTGCCGTTCTTGAATCCACCTTTACAAATAGTGAAAAATGTGTGCATCAAGCACTTTATTAGGAACACTATACCATTACTGTGTAGGGTCTCCCTTTGCTCTTAAAGCAGCCTCAATTCTTGTGGCATGGAATCCATAAGATGTTGGAAACATTCCTTTTGAGATTCTGGTCCGTGTTGCACAATTCCTGCAGATTGTTCAGGTGCATTTTTATGCTGCGAATCTCCCATTCTACCAACGGTGTTTTATTGGATTCAGATCCGGTGACTGGGAAGGCCACTGAAGAACATTGAACTCCTTGTCATGTTCATGAAACCATTTTGAGATGACTTTTCATAATTCAAGAGTTTATTGTCAAATGTACAGGAAACAGTCTGTTATATTCTTACTCTGTAAATCCTCCGAGCAACCTCTGACATAATTTAAACAGGACGTAAGGAATGCACAAAAGCATAAATTACAAATAGTGCAAGAGGAAAAAAGCAATATACATGCATGTGCAAGAAAAATATACAAGAAATGAATGTGCAAAGGCCTGCAGAGGTAGGCTCAGTGGTTAAAATGCTGGATTACTGATCAGAAGGTTTAGTTCAAATCCCAGCACTGCTGAGCTGTCACTGCTGGGCCCTTGAGCAAGGCCCTTAACCCTTAACTGCTCAGTTGTATAAATGACATTCATGTTAGTCGCTCTGGATAAAGGCATCTGCCAAATACTGTAAATATAACCTGTCTGCGAGGTGGGGGGAGGGGCAGTGGATGAGAGTTATTCATAACTCTGATGGCCTGTGGATAAAAACTGTTTTTCAGCCTTGTTCTTGCTTTAGCACTCCTGTAGCATCTGCTTGTTGGCCGGAGTGTGAATAGGCTGTATTATGGGTTGCTGTTGTCCTTCCTGATGCTGTGGGCCCTCCTGATGACCCTGGTGTTGTAGAGGCATTCCAGTTCAATAAAAAATGTATTTGTATAGCGCTTTTAACAATGGACGTTGTCTCGAAGCAGCTTTACAGAAACATATCAACACAGGATACAGATTTTAAGATTTGAATGTATCCCTATTGAGCAAGCTGAGGAAAAACTCTCTAAGATATGAGGAGGAAATCTTGAGAGGAACCAGACTCAGAAGGGAACCCGTCCTCATTTGGGTAACAGCGGATAGTGTGAAAGTAAAAGAAAGTTCATTATTGTTTTAACATGAAGTCTGTTTGTTGAACTAGTCCACTGTTCACCAAAGGAGACCCGAGTGCAGAACTGAATGTGGTAATTGCAGTCCCAAGGCCATAGCAGCAACTGTAGTCCCAGCAACCCCAGGGGTAAGGCCATTAGAAAATGGGTACAGTTTGGCCATGAAGGGATGCTCATGGTCGACAGCAATACTCAAATATGCTGTGGCATTCAAATAATGATTGATTTGGTAGTAACAGGATCAAAGTTGCCAAGAAAATACTCCTCACACCATTACACCACCTCCACCAGCCTGGACTGTTGACATAAGGCAGGTTGGATCCATGGTTTTGACCCGACCATCTATGTGCCTCAGAAGAATCCGGGCTTTAAAAAAGTAGATTAGGAATCAGTTTTCATTTGATTATATTTTTTTATTCCACCTGTGTTACTGTATTATTTTAGCAAATAAAAAAATTCTAACAAAAAACTTGTACCAAACCATTAAACATGAGGAAGCAAGATAAACGAGGCACAATTGAGTCGGAAGTTTAACAAAAGACAAAAAAACTTACAGAAAAGATATTATATGACAGAAGTCATAAAAATATAAACAATAATGATAGTGTAATTTAACGTGGAAAAAAAACACTATATGGCCAAAAGTTTGTGGACAGCTGACCATCACCCATGTGTGTTTTTTGACCATCCCATTCCAGATTTAGTCCCCCTTTGCTGTTATAATAATTATACATATTTTTGGAAGGCTTTCTGCTAGATTTTTGACTGTGGCTGTGGGCATTTGCCCATTCAGCCATAAGAGCATTAGTGGGGTCAGATACTGATGTCGGGTGAGAAGTTTATGACAAAGGGGTTCACTGGGGTTGAGGTCAGGGCTCTGTGCAGGATACTCAAGTTTTTCTACACAAACCATGACTTTATGAGGCTCGTTTTGTGCAGAGGTGCACGGTCAGGCTGGTACAGGTTTGGGCTAGGCCCCTTAGGTCCAGTCTAGATTTTAAACTGTAATCCCACAGCATACAAATTCATCCTATACAATTGTGTGCTTCCAACTTTGTGGCAACAGTTTGGGGAAGTCCAACATGTTTGGCCATTTAGTGTATGTTTCAAGAAATCAGTTAATCAGAGCTACTTCAAAATTTCTAAGTTTAATATGTTACAACTGTCAACAGTGTGGGTTTTTAGGTAATATTGAAATATTAATGCTTTTTCTTTCTTTTTTTTTATGCAGGGGCAGGGTATCATTCCGAATCCAAAGCCAAGGAGTATAAACATGTGTGCAAAAGAGCCTGTCAAAAGGTTAGTACATTTCATATCTGATTATCATCATAAATGTCTTGCAGATTTGTTTTTCTTTTATTTATTTACGTGCAGTGAATATTAAAAGTCTACACACACCCGGTTACAAAAAGTGCAAGTTTTAGTGATGAAAAAAAAAATTACGCCAAGATAAATCATGTCAGATATTTTCCCACCTTTTAATGTTATAGCAACCAACAAAATTCAAGAGAAAAACAAATAGAAATGTTTTATGACGGAAAAAAACCCCCCATGAAATTGCCTGGTTGCACACGTGTGCACACCACTTAACTAACACTTTGTTAAAGCACCTTTTTCTTGTAGTACAGCACTTTTTGTGTAAGATTCTACCAACTTAGAAGATCTTGATTTGGAAAAAAGTTCCAGATCTGTCAAACTGCAAAGGAACCGCATAAAATGTGAATGCGCAAGTGAACTTGAACTTACTTTGTAAGTTTCAGTCTGTTTAGGCACATAATTAAAAAAAAAAATTCATTATACACTTGAAATGGAGAACCATGGGAAGCAAGCTGGAGGCTTCATGTTCACTCGCGATCATCTGCCGGTGCTCTGAAAATCTGCCCAACGCTCTGGAATGCTGTTCAGTATTTTTGAAGAACTGCTGAGACCGTACAGAAGATGCGGAGCTGGATCCAAAACAAAGGCAAAGAGGAGATGATGCATCTTTCATTCCCGCGTTCATTCCTTCTGTCATCATCTGAAACGTTACAGTGCCTTCCAATAATATTGGCACCCTTGGTAAATATGAGCAAAGATGGCTTTCATCTTTGGCTTTCAGACAGTGAGGGTGGAAATGGATGCTACATTGAATGGTAAGAAGAAAGGTGGAGGGGTTGCACATGCTGTAAGCCGGGATATGTTACTGCAAAGGAGCTTCACTGTTGCCCAAACATTGAACTGTTGGCTGTTGGTTTAAGTGCATATTATCTGCTGAGGGTATTCAGTCACCATTGTGGTGATTGCAGCTGATGTAGAAGCGGCATGTGAAGTACACTCGGCTTTCACGAGACTCAAAGGTCGACGTCTTCCCCTTCCTCGTCACCCTGTATCATAGACTTTCATTATAGAGTTCTGACGATTCTGTGGTGGTCGGGTGCATCAGGGATGGACAGGAAGAGGAGTACAGGGACCTGGACAACAATTTCGTGGAGAGTTTCCGGAAGAACCAACTGTTCTTCAATGTGGCCAAGAGCATTATGGGTCAGGATGTTGAGCTGGTTGACACCTACCGATACCTTGGTGCCCATGTCATCAACAAGCTGGACTGGAACGCCAACTCACAGGCTGTGTACAGGAAAGGAATGAGCAGACTCTAGTTTCTAAGGAAGCTAAGGATTTTCAATGTTTGCATCAAGATGTTCGAGACCTTCTTCCAGTCTGTGGTAGTGGTACTTTGCAGCAGTATGCTGTGGAGGCAGCCTCAGAGCTGGAGATGCAAAAAAATAAAATAAAATAAAATTCAACAAACTGATCAAGAAGGCTGGTCCGGTCTTGGTCTGGTTGGTTTTGTGGTGGTGGTGGTGGAAAAAGGACACACAATAAACTCAGACATTCTGTACAATGAACAGCATCCCCTCCATGAGCTAGTGGTCAGTGGAGCTCATTTGTTAGAAGACTCATTCAGCTCCTCTGTAGAATGGGGCAGTACCAACAGTGATCACACTGTACAACAGCTCATCACTGTGCTGGGACACTATTTTGCACTGAGCCAGTTTTAAGACAAGTTCATTGGACAATAGTTGATCTTTACTACCATACATTAGTCATATCCAATATGTGCTGCCACTTTACTTTTATTCATTTTTCTTTCCTTTTCTCATTTTCACTGAATCTGAAGACATGCTTAGCCAGTTCATCACCTTCACCCTCAGCTTCTTTAGCAATCGTTATCATGCTAGAATACTGCATACTGATCATACTCTGCTTCAGTATATCACAGTACATGTTGGCATTCATGGTACCCTCAATAAACTGTAGCTCCCCAGTGTCAGCAGACCATGACACTCCCACCACCATGCTTGACTGCAGGCAGGATACACTTGTCTTTGTACTCCTCACCTGGTTGCCGCCACACACACCAATTTGATGCAGTGTGCAGTGTATGGTCTGAGCACTGACAGGCTGACCCCCCACCCCTTCAACCTCTGCAGCAATGCTGGCAGCACTCATACTTCTATTTCCCAAACACAACCTCTGGATATGAGCACGTGCACTCAACTTCTTTGGTCGACCATGACTGTTCTGAGTGGAACCTGTCCTGTTAAACCGCTGTATGGTCTTGGCTACCGTGCTGATGCTCAGTATCTTGGAAATCTTCTTATAGCTTAGGCCATCTTTATGTAGAACAACAATTCTTTTTTTTTCCAGATCCTCAGAGAGTTATTTGCCATGTTGAACTTCCAGTGACCAGGGTGTGTGGTAAATGGTAAATGTGCACTTATATAGCGCTTTTATCCAAAGCGCTTTACACTGTGTCTCATTCACCCATTCACACACTCACACACCAATGGTAGCAGAGCTGCCATGCAAGGCATGGCTTGTCACCCGGGCCGGGAATCGAACCGCCAACCCTATGATTAGTGGACAACCCGCTCTACCACCTGCGCCACAGTTGGTAGAGCGGGTCAACTGTGGTGCAGTTGGTAGAGCTGTGGTGCAGTTGGTAGAGCGGGTCACCAAATGTCACCAAATTTAACACACCTGCTCCCCATTCACACCTGAGACCTTGTACTCACTTTTATTGCCAGCGGTTTAGACATTAATGGCTGTGTGTTGTTATTTTGAGGGGACAGCAAATGTACACTGTTACACAAGCTGTACACTCACTACTTTACATTGTAGCAAAGTGTCATTTCTTCAGTGTTGTCACATGTGTGTGTGTGTGTGTGAATTTTCCTTTGGCTTGTATAAAGTGATCTATCTCTCTGTCTGTCTGTCTATCTGTGTGTTCTGCACATTTTTAAGTAGATAAAAAGGCTATACTCAGCTGATGTCCATAAGAATAATGGAAAAGGTTATAGACAGGTTCCCCTGTTTTGCCTTACAAGTGTTTATTTTTAATGTAAAATATATAAATTCAGGTGTCTAAAGTGTCCGTAGTGTATGAACGGGTGTGTGACTGTGTATGTGATTGTGCCCTGCGATGGACTGGCACCCTGTCCAGGGTGTACCCCGCCTTGTGCCCGATGCTCCCTGGGATAGGCTCCAGGTTCCCCCGTGACCCTGAAAAGGAGTAAGCGGTAGAAGATGGATGGATGGATGGATATAAATTCAGATTATTTCTATGGCCTTTTTGGCCTTAATATGGCCTTCTAGGATCTTGTATATACTTTTTTTTTTTTCTTTTTGCAGGCCATGGAGAGGTTGAGAGATGGTGCCATGGCAGTGGAGGCAGTGACTGCAGCTCTTATAGAGCTAGAGGTGATGGCTCAGTGAATTTTTGTCTTTCATCTAATCCTGTTTTTATTTTGTAACATTGGTCCTTATTAATCAAAGTTGTGAAAAAAGCACTGATGCATTGCATGCATGAAATGATATTTGAACAGATCTGCACTTTTGAATGAAACAAAAATGATCAGTTATTTGAGCACAAATGATGAATCAGCCTCCTGCCCACCAGTCCCTTCATGTCCCCCTGTGACATCTCAGCTTACCCTCCTATACATTTAATTCATATGAAACATGCTGTAGTTTATGGTGGTGTTTTGCAATAGTGAATGAAAGGAAAGCTTTCAGTCAGCTAACCAGATATGAGAAAAGAAAGAGGAGCCTGTTTTATGTAAAGTTGCTTAAACCCATAATCAACTAGGAGGCTGAACTGTTTTTCAACATCAACTGTTGGTAAATACACTCTATTTATTGCTGGCGTTTTATTCATTTTAGATTCAACGTAAGCATTATGCTTTATATTAAAGCTATATTTATAAATATAGGTGTGCCAAGTTTTCATTCTGAATAAACATGCAAAAAATGATTTCATATAAACAAAATACTAAAAGAACTTTTTAAAAATTGCAATCAGCATTTTAGTGGCCAAGCACCCAGACTCGGTAAGCCGCACATTCACAGGCACACGATTGTTGCCTAAGGATTTAGAACAATAGCAAAGCCATAACTTTAGGCAAAGGGATTCAAGAGTGTTGTATTCTTTCACTCATGGTGTGTATGTTTTGGACATGGACATTGGCGGAATTCTTTGACTGTAAGAGGAACGGTCTACGTGAACAAATGGGCCGCAGGGTGGCATTGCATATGCAGTCGCCGCTACTGCTGTGACCTGTGGTGTTTCCTGTTGCTACTTTGACCTTTAAAAACCTCTAAGGTATTTATGGAATTTTAGGCATGCGGGAGAACGGTTTTCAATATCAAAAATGCCTCTGATAAATTTTGTGCAGACAGGTCTTTAGATGATATGATCCAAATTTGATGATTTTTGAGTGTACTTTGTAGAAGGAGGAGTGAAAACATTGATTAAATCTAATCATTTTTTACAGTTCATTTTAACTTTTGACCTCTAGGTGGCACTGTCATGAAATTTGTTGCGTAGCCTCAGGTCATAGTCCTGAGAACACCTACCAAGTTTCATGATCGTGTGTAAAGTTGTATGAAAACAGCGTCTGTTCCTGATTGGCGACTTCGTTGCCAGATTTTTTGGCTTGTTACAAGCGAATGGTTTTGAAAATGAAAATTCCATCAATTTCCATTTTGTTTAAAAAAATAAAAAGTCTAAGATGCCCAAAAATCTAATTAGGCAGAAACCAATGTCCTAGGTTTCATTGGATGGTTTTCAGGATGATCAAAGGCATTTAATTTTTTTTTTTCAAAAGTTATGGGGATAAATTTACTTTGAAATTTGGCCAAACTTGAACCTGTTGGTGGCCTTAGAGCTTTGGGAGCTTGGGGCCCAGATTTGGCGTATTTGTAGCTAAATGTGTCCTGAAGCTGTGTGCCTTTTTACCACATGGTTGTATGGGCTTCCATAGACATCCTGCCACAATAAAAAAATAATAATAATAATAAGCAGGATCTGTAGAAAAATTATAGGTGCCTTGCACCGTTAATAAGAATATTAATGAAACACTGAAAAGCAGACTACCATAACTGTTTCTGCCTAAAACTCTGAATGCACAGCAGCTATATTTTGCTAAAGAACTAACGAGCTGATCCACATCAAATATTATGGCAAAATGAATGTACATAAATTCCACTGTCATTTTTGCTATTTATCAATTAATTTTTTTTGTGCAATTGTATGGTGCTTATGTGCATCAGTGAAATAATAAATAGACATGAAGTATAAAACCATGGACATACTTTGTGTAGATTGAAATGGTTTTTAAAATGGATTTGAATGAATTTTGTACAGTGGTGCTTTGTACAGAATTTTCCATCTGCATAATAAATATGACCTGCAACAACATCAGATTTTCACACAAGTCCTAAAAGTACATGAAGAGAACCCAATTAAACAAAATGAGACAAAAATATTATACTTGGTCATTTATTTATTGCTTCAAGACGAACACCATCATCCCTGTGCCAAAAAAAAAACCCATCCGTGTCCTGCCTGAATGACCACCAGCCTCTTGCACTCACATTTATCATCATGAAGTGCTTTGAGCTAGTCATGAAACACATAAAGAGCAGTCTTCCCACCACACTGGACCCATTTCAATATGCATACAATCACAACTGCTCAATAGAGGACACCATATCTGCTACCATCTGTCTCTGACACAACTAGACAAAAGGGACAATGACATAAGGTTGCTGTTCATTGACATCAGTTCAGCATTCAACACAATCAGCCCACAACAACTGATAATAAGGCTGAGCTTGCTGGGTTTAAACACCTCCCTCTGCAACTGGATCCTGGACTTTCTGACTATGACACCCCAGTCCTTCAGGATTGGCAACTCCACCTCCAGCACCACCACACTGAACACCGGAACCCCCCAGGGCTGTGTTCTCAGTCCACTGCTGTTTAACCTGCTGACTCTTGACTGTGCTGCAAAGTTCAATTCCAATCACATCATCAAGTTTGCTGATGACACTACACTTGTGGGCCTCATCAGCAACATGATGAGTCAGCATACAGGGAGGAGGTGAACCAGCTTGCAGAATGGTGTAGAGACAACAATCTGTTTCGTAATGTTGATAAGACTAAAGAGATGATTGTCGATTTCAGGAGAACCCAAGTGGACCACTCTCCATTGCACATCAACAGAACAACTGTGGAAAGAGTCAAAAGTGCAAAGTTTCTTAGGGTGCACATGACAAGGACTTCTCCTGGTCTCTCAACCCCAACTACCTAGTCAAGAAGGCCCAGCAGCACCTCCACTTCCTGCGGAGGCTGAAGAGAACCAAACCCGCCCCTCTTATACTCATCTCCTTCTACAGAGGGATGATGGAGAGCATCCTGAGAAGTTGTCTCGCTGTGTGTTATGAGAACTGCACAGCCTCTGACCGCAAGACCCTACAGCGAATTGTGAGGACAACTAAAAAAGATCATTGCCATCAGTTTTGCTGCTATACTTGTGCTGCTACATGACACAATAGCTTTCAGTTTACAGTCCATGTTCTGTCTATCTATTGCCCTGTATATTTATTGTTTTGCACTTGTCTCACGTGGCTGTATATTGCACTTTATGTAGTCTTGTGTACTGTTCTGTGTTGCACCATGGTTCTGAAGAAATGTAATTTTGTTCCAATGTATACACGCTATATAGAGGAATGACGATAAAAATGGACTTGACTTGAAAATGATCCAATATTACGTCTGTGAGTGGCAAAGGGATGTGCTTAGCAATTAATGTGAAGGTAGAATTAGATTCAGGTGTTTTCAATCAATGAGATGACGATCAGGTACAAGTGGGCACCTTATTTTATTTAAAGAACAGTGATCCAGCGTAGTCTGTCCTTCACAATACATCTGTGTAAGTGTATCATGGCATGAACAAAGGAGATTTCTGAGGGCCTCAGAAAAAGAATTGTTGATGCTCATCAGGCTGGAAAAGGTTACAAAACCTTTTCTAAAGAGTTTGGACTGCACCACTCTACAGTCAGACGGATTGTGTACACATGGAGGAAATTCAAGACCATTTATACCCTCCCCAGGAGTGAAGACCAACAAAGTATTCTCGAAGAGCAAGACATGGAATAGTCCGTGAGGTCATAAAGGAATTTATGAACTTTTTTAGGAATTTAGGAACTTTTAAGCAACTAACGGCCTCTCTCACATTGGCCTCTCTCACAATGTTCATGAGTCCACTATCAGGCGAACAATGAAGGACAATGGTATGCATGGCAGGGTTGCAAGGAGAGAGTCACTGCTCTCCAAAAAGAACATTGCTGACTGTCTGTAGTTTGCTAAAGGTCACATTGACAAGCCAGAATGCTATTGGAAAAATATTTTGTGGACAGATGAGCCCAAAATAGAACTTTTCGCTTTAAATGAGAAGCGTTTTGTCTCAAACATTTGTTTCACTTATAATTGGGTTCTATTTATTTGTTTGAAAACGTCTTTGAAAACCTGATGATGACTTGGATCATATTTAAGCAGTAATGCAGAAAATTCTAGGGTTCACAAACTTTTAAGCACCACTGTATGTGCTGTGTCTGGTGTAAATTGGCCTTTAGTCATAAACTATCAGAGTAACTTACAATGTGCTACTGAGCTTTGCTTATTTACATTTATGGCATTTGGCAGACACCCTCCCTTATCCAGAGCGACTTACATTTAACTCATTTATACATCTGAGCAGTTGAGGGTTACAGGCCTTGCTCCAGGGCTCAGCACTGACAGCCTAGTGGCACTGGGATTTGAACTCTCAACCTTTCGATCAGTAGTCCAACATCTTAACCACTGAGCTAGAACACTGGCTTGTTGGGTTTAGTAATTTTCTTTTTTTTTGTTCTTGTCTAATCACTGTGTGTTGCAACACCGGGTGCTGCTATTTGCTGCTAGCAGTCAAATTCTTGTGTAGAGTTTTATGTTTAATGTTTTATCAGGTTGCAGAGCGGCCAAAGTATGTGAGCACAATGTGGTAGTGTGGTTTGGGTCTATTACTTGTTTGTATTTGTTTGTTTGTTTGTTTGTTTGTTTGTTTAATGGAGCACAGAATCGGACCCAGTATTGGAATCAATGCCTCCCAATTTTAAGAACCTAAAATCAAATTGAATATCTGTATAATCAATATAAACAAATAATAAGTAAAGCATAACAGTAAAAGTTACATGTGGGAACCTTGCACTAAAATGTTGCAATGGGGTAAAGTTTCACTATGTAATTCATGTATTCTGACTCGCATTTATGGATATGGATTTTTATCAGCTCGTAAGTCCTTCAGTTGAGTAATTGAGCTCCGACCTTGACGCTGGCTATTGGACAAACGAACCACCCACCAGGGCTATTTAAAGACACTTGGAGATCATTGTACATTTTTTGAGCTTGTCAACCTTGTAGCAACTCTAAAACAGACCAGGTGCAATTGTATTCATTTTGATAGTATGTTTTTCAATATTTAATTAAATTCTTTCAGCATTTTATTACATGAGCTAAAGGTCTTATTTGTATGTTCAGGACGGCAATTTGGCTTGACGACATTTTTCAGTAAAGCTTTTTTAAATGTGACTAATTACAGGTGAGGTTGGAAAATGGTCCAGTTTTCTAGCTGCCTTGCTTTACACAGCACATTTACGTAACATTTGCAGCATCCTCAAATAAAAACACCTCTAACTCAGTTTCACTGAAACTTGCATAAATTCACTGCAAAAATAAAAACACCTGCATAAATTAGGGCATGATTCATGTAAATTAAATTTAATCTGAGGGCAAATTGAGGTGTGCATATGACACATGCCATATAAATGCGCAGTGGTATAGGAAAACCTGTCTTACTTGGCAAATAGCCAAAAATGTCCAAAAAAAACCCAACCTAGATTGGATTTTTCTGTCTATAACATAATTTGACAACTCATTTAAAATAACAAATTAAAATAACATTTTAATTTTAAAATAACAAGAGTTTCAGCAAAACCTCCTTGCTTAGGCTTTCTTGAAATATTTCATTAGGTAAATAAGGAGACAGTTTCACAAATACCATGGTAAAAACATTTGGTGTGCCTAAAGATGTAATGAATGAAATGTAAAGATGATAGTTAAAGGGTTAATTCACCCAAAAATGAAAATTCTGCCACCAATACCTCACCCTCATTTTGCTCCAAACCCATAAGACTTTCATAAAGGCATTATAAAAGTAATCCATGTGACTACAGTGATTTAATCCCAATTTTTATGAAGCAATATGAATGATTTGTATGTGCAAAAAGACTTCATTTAAATCTTTATTCACAAAATATCTTCACTCCTGCATAGATCTCCGATGTGCGTTCCTGAGAGAACCATGATGAATGCGTGATGTGTTGACACGAGAAGGGACAAAAAAAGTTTGAGACAGGGGACAGAAAAATGCAAGTCCTCTTCTATGTCAAAATCTGAAGAGTTGTTCTATGTGACTATGTGAGTTTGTGTACACCGTTCTTCTTCCTCTGCTGTAAACAGTGCAGCACTTCTGGTTCTCGTTTCATAAAATTGGGATTAAACCACATGTTACTTTTTTTTATGCCTTGGAGCTTGAAAGTTTTGGTTACTGGATGGTAAATGGAGAGACAGAAATATCCCAGGTTTCATTTAAAATGTCTTTATTTGTGTTCCGAAGATGAACAGAAGTCTTATGGGTTTGGAAAGACATGAGGGTGAGTAATTGATGACAGAATTTTCATTTTTGGGTGAAATGCAAGACTAATTATTTCAGTTTGTATACAGTCAAAATATTCGTCAATTTATAATAAATGCTGCTGTTTTCCATTTTAAACTTAGAATCTTTGCTAAATGTCACTAATGTTTTTTTTTTCTAAATAGATATAGTTTAAGAAAGATGACAACAAATTTATTGAGGACGCCAAATGTAATATGCAATATAAATATAATGAATTCTAATAATCTGTGAAGTTTATTTACCCTTTAAAAAATAGAATTAAGGATATTATTATTATTATTATTATTATTATTATTATTATTATTATTATTAAAAATGAAATGAATAATGAATGTGTGGATTACCGGTCAGAATTACTGGTTAGTCCTCTAAGCTATAAATAAAGGCTGGTATAAGGGAAGACATAGTTTTCTTGGTCATATTTATTTATTTATTTATTTTTTAGATTTTATTTATTCAATATGAAATTAAATGCAAACGTGGCAGTTTTTCAGAATAGAATCCTTAAATGCAGAAATGTTTTCACTTTTTACTTTTGAGGTTTACCAGACTGTAAAATGCTAACTTTACTAGTGCTTATGTCCGAAAAAGAATCACATTTAGAACTGTCTTTTCTTTACAGGATTCACCATTCACCAATGCTGGTACAGGCTCCAATCTAAACCTGGCTGGGGATATTGAATGTGATGCCAGCATCATGGAGGGAAAATCATTAGATTATGGAGCAGTTGGTGCTTTAAGCGGTGGGTTGATTTAAAGTTGTTTTTTTATATACTCAGAAATAAGCAATCTCTGGATTTTTTTTTTTTAGTGCTACTGCTAGGTGAAATAGTTGTTCTTGTTAAGGGATCTTTGAAGTCCAGCATGTTGGGTATTAGAGAAGAGTTTAATAACACACAGGAAGAAAAATGCACACAAGTCACAAAAGCATAATGTTAAATACAGTAAATGGGTATAATAGGAATAAAAGCATATGGGAAGTGACTCAAACAAAGTGTTTGTGCTGCACTATGCCTGTTTACCATGTCTGGTTTAAATTAGGCTTTACTTATTCAATTATTCCAGCTATTTCTTGATTCCAGTCCAATGTCAAAGCTGAAACATTTGTTCATGCGTTATTGTCTCAGAGTCAGATGAACCCTAAGTTCTGAATTGTACGTTTCATGGTATTTGCTACAAATGCCTTCATGCCATGTCACTTCTTTCCCATTTTCTATTCTCACCTTTGTGCACATGCCAAACCTAATGTAGATACAGTCACATCTACTGTTTTCTGTCCTCGAAAGATGCAATGGTCTTCTGTTTTATCTTCCTGTGCTTTCTCCTCACCACAGTGAGTGTATCCATTTTCTGTCTGAGCCCTATGCATCTGTGACTTGCTAGCTTACAGCAAGGACACGGGATGTAGCGGCTCTGAGGGTGCTGCAGCACATGAGACTTTGATTCCTTTAACTACAACTGCAGCTGCGCATATTATTGTGATTCCTCTGTCAGGAGGAAACCAATTGTTGTTGTTAGTAATCTTCTTCTTCTTCTTCTTCTTCTTATTATTATTATTATTATCATTATTATTATTATTATTATTATTATTATCATTATTATTATTTTCCTCATCTCCTTAAAGTGCCCAATAACTCAAGATCTGAACGGTAATTTTATTTATTTATTTTTAAATAAATTTGGCACATTGATTCTACAGGCCACGAGCAACTCCAACACCATAAATGGACCACATGTGCCCATAGGTGGTGCTACAGGCCACACCCAAAATTTTTCCTGTCTGAAAATTGGTATACTTACCTTATTTCTCATGGGGAACAAAAAAGCCATTGGGACTCCTAAAGTCTGCTATGATAGATTTTCCAGTACATTGAAAATTTGTCCAACATTACAAAAATCTTACCCTCATGAACTGTAGGTCTGATTGACTTCAACTGTGGTACATATGTGTGGGATACATGTCTTTCTACAGGGTAATAAGAAATAAGGAATCAAATAAAAAATTGGCCGAACTGTTTACATATTGGTGAATTGACAACTGTTGCACATGTTTCTTGCGTCCATAAATCAATGGCACATTAACCTATGGACATGATCTCTTCCACACACAAAGAAGACACTACAGTATGTTACCATTTGTGATGGCAACCTCATATCTCCCAAAAAAATAATGACATTAAAAGGATTAATAACTGTCACGTTATCTTTGATAATACAGTCATGGACGAAATTATTGGCACCCCTGTAACTTTTCCAGAAAATGCGCCATTTCATATACACATGTTTATTACCTTTAAGTGCATTGGAACAGCACAAAAAAGCAGAAGAAAAAAGGCAAATTTGACATCATTTTACACAAAACTCACAGTGGACAAAGGAATTTTAAGATCTCTGGAGATTGACTTGAAACCTTGAGATTGTTGATATTTTTCCACAATTTTGCTTCTTCTCAGACAATTCTCGGCTCTTCTTTAGAGCCAATAATTTCATCCATGACTGTATGTGTTCTGTTTAGCAATATCTTTATAGCTACATCCGCTAGATGTAGCTATTTGTTTTGGATCGAGCCAAAGTACACTCTGAGTTCAGCAGAGTAAAGAAAAAAAAACTCGTTTTCTTTGTGTAAAGCCTAGAAGAAGCTTTGCTCATGAGTTTGTTATTCATCTTTGTAGTTTGTAACCTTTTGTGATTGTATTTTGTGAGTTTTGCTGTTTGTGATCATTTTGAACAGTTCAATGTGCCACCGCAGTCTTCATCAACCTAACGGCTCTTTTAAGAGCCACCCACTTTTTCATACAAAGAGCAATCTCCTTTCTCTGTCTCTCTGTGCATGTGTGTCTGTGTGTCTGTCTGGTGGAGGGGAGCGGGGACTGTTATCTTTGTATTATGTGTTCTCAGTGTTGCAAAATAGGGTTATAGCAGCATAGAGTAAATCAAATTAATGTTATAGCAGCAAGAATAAATTCTAAATAATGTTAAAGTAGCATTGTAGTGATTCTCCAAATTCTTACTGATTCCTGATTTTTCTCTACAACGATCATTTGTGGAAAAACTACAAAAATGTTCTTAAAATCTGCCATTGATCCAAATGCATTGAAATGTTGTATCTGTGGACTACATTTCTTTACCATGTCACCTGCAATCTTGAGGAGGAATCCACTATTGCTGCTGCTACTACTACTATTACTACTACTAGTGATAATGATAACAATAATTATAATAGTAATAACAATATAATGTTTTACTTTTTAGTCGTTTGAGTTTGTATTTCTGAGATTATTTCTTTTATACTACACTGATTTGCTAATAATTAGAATTTTTCATTTAGGCTATTAATGAACAACACATTGGTCTTTTCTTGTAGTTACATAACCTCCATGAGTCTCGTGTCTTCAGAATCAGGACAGAGGAGCTTGCGCGCTTGCCGGTTTCTCAGTAACATGACAACAGGAACTAACGCCCGTGTCTGGAAACTTACTAACTTTTGTGAAGCTCTCACTCTTCCATAACGTATTAAATCAAATTCTCCTAACAGAAAACATCACCATATCAGCGATTATACATTATTCTTTGTTAAATAACAGTACGTTTTAATCAATGTATTACAGGTTATAGGCTTAGATTATGTGAAGCAGCTGTTACTGTATTGCCTTTGTGAAGCTGACTGCATCCCTGCTAACTCTCCTAGTTGCAGGATAAGAGCATGTATCACCACGGTGCCCTCAGCACATGGATGCTCCCTGCATTGAATGAGAAGTTATGCCAGTGCCAACTCGGCAAGCCTAACCAGCAGACTTAGACCATGTTTCTGAGTCCACCCTGACACAAACGAATCAGACTACCAGCGTCAAACATTTAGGCTCTGCATTAGCATACAGCTGGCTTGACATCAGACATAGGTGGGCTAAAATATGTATTTTTCGGTGCGGAAGCCACACACTGCAGCTTTTTAGTGGAGCCCTCCTCTTGGTTCTCGACCAAGGAGCATGTGTACACTACGTCTGTGGCTGCGTCTAGGAGACTCTTCCAAACCAGGAACTAAGCTGTAATGCTTATCTCAGACAAGGTTGGCAAGCTCTGAACCAGCTGTGACAGCCACCTTTAATGTGGCATTGGTACAAAAAGGGTTAGAACCCATAACATTAAATGTGATTTTCAGCTTGCTGGTCACTACTGAATTGCTGATTCGTTCACTCACATCGGTTCTGTTATCATTGTCTTTGTCCAACATTTTAAATCTTTGTTCACAGTTCTATATACAGTGTGTGTAAGCAAGAGGACATTTGGACAGCTGCTATCTGATTGCAAACCGAATTGATTAGGCTTTGTCTGTTTCACTATGGCACATAGCTGTGCAAAAACTTGAGCAAATCATGAATTCGCTGTGTGAGGATATTTAAATCTCAATTAGCTAGCAACGTTTTTTGGAATCTTTAGGCAGACTGATTGTTTCAACAGCTGTGTTTGTTAAACTGCCTCTTTGGACAACATAATCTTTGCAGACAGCCACCAAGGCAAGGTTAACAAATAATGTGCATATCACAGTGATCTTTTAATGTAAATCATCTGTCAATAGTATCATAATTCTAATCTGGCTTTCTGATTCTTACTGCTGATAAGTTGTTTGTATCTTATGGTATGGCCACTATATTGCTGCTTTTGAAGTCTTCTTCAAATGGTGGATTGTGATCCCTTCACCCCTGCTCTGTGGAGGTTGTTGGTGATGGTATTAGCTGTTAGTTTTGGGGTTTTCCTTCACAGCTCTCACAATGTTTCTTCCATCAGATGATGTTGTTTTCCTTGGCCGACCCATTCAGTATCTGTTGCTCTGTACAGTGTTTTCTTTCTTTTTCCGAACATTCCAAATCATTGTATAGTCCCTTTTCACAATGACGTCAGAAAACTTTCCGCAAAGTAGTGTATATGTACTTCCGATTTACCTTACGCACACTGGATGCTTCAGGATCGTGCTAACTAACAACACGAAAGGTAAAGTTTAGAATAATAATGTTTATGTATCTACGGCTTCTTATATTTTGATTCTTTTGATAACGTTAATGATCATTTCCAGTTCTTTAACGTGTAACTGCTTTGGATGGGAAAGTAGGCTAGCTAGCAGCAACAAGAAAAATATGCATCGCTCTCAGTTTACTAAGTTCACTAGCAAGTGTTTACTTTTTTACTTATATTAATGTATAATCGCGCAACATTAACCATGAATACGTTACTGACTTTTATCTAACAATACACAATCTATAGCTAACGTTAGTAATATGAAAACACGAGTTTGCAACTGTCTGAATTACAGTAAATTAATCAAGAATAGGGACTTAAAGACTTCGCAGAAGAGAAATCTAACAACTTCCGTTATCATAACTCCTCCGCTAATGTAAGTTCGACTGCACAATAGAATTTGTATCCTTCATCAAGTTTAGACCGTGTTGTAAGTGAAGATTTACACTAACTATACACTGATTTGAGTCAGAACGGAAGTTGTGTGACGTCATGTGAAAAGGGTCTATTGGTTTCGCCCGATGTTTGAGCAATGCCCCTGATTGATTTTCCCTCTTTTCTCAGCTTCAAAATGGTTTGGCTTAGCATTTTTAACAACAAATGCAGTCTTCACATCTGAGACTTAAGGCCAAAACCAAAAGTAGACGTTCAAAGCTATTTATTAAACAGTCATTCTAAGAGGACACACCTGGGTAACAAGAAACACCAGTCAGTCACATTCCTATATTTTTGCTTGCCTACAAATTGGGTGGTCTGATGCAAAGTGTGCTGCGTTCTATGTCGTTTAACACATCTACATATAAATGCCAGGAAATAAAAGCTGAAATTCTAATCTCTTTTCTCATGTTCATCTTTTGATCCCAAAATCAAATGTATTCAGTCTACAGAAAAACAAAATTAATTGGCCTTGCCGTTCCAATAGCTTCGGAGGGGACTGGATGTAGAATATAATTAATCCCCCCGCTGTTTTATTTAAATTTGCCTGTTCAGTAATGACAGACAGTACTGTCGATTGGGACCAAATGCAAGTTTTAACTGTGATGTGTAAATGTTTTCTCAGCAGTTACATAAGTCTTGTATAAGCCAGAGAATAAGAGCATCTATCATGGACACATTCTATTATTTCCTCTATTCTCACTATTATACATGAATATTTAAATGACCATTTAAAAAAAAACTCTTCACAATGTATAGTAGAGCTGGCAATTCATTTTTATAAATGTATATTAATGTTAGACCATATTAATTACAGCATAACATGCACTCATCCACTTTATTAGAAACACCTGCGCATTCATGTAGTGATCTTCAGTTAATGTTCACATTAAACATCAGCATGAAGGAAAAGTGGCATTGTGATTTTGATCGTGGCAGGGTTGTTGGTACTAGAAGGGCTGGTTTGAGTATTTCAGAAACTGCTGGTCTCCTGGGATTTTCACACACAACAGTCTCTGGAGTTTACACAGAATGGTGCGAAACACAAAAAACACGGAGTGAGCGGCAGTTCTGTGGGTGGAAACGTCTTGTTGATAAGAGAGTTCGGAGGAAAATGGCCAGATTGATTTGAGCTGCCAGGAAGGATATAGTAACTCATATAATCACTCTTTTAAACTGTGGTGATGCAGAAAAGCACAGGAGGTTCCATTCCCGTCAGCCAAGAACAATAATTTGAGGCTATTATAGGCCCAGGCACACCCAAACTGGACAGATGAAGACTGGAAAAAGACCAGGTTTATTTCTAATCTTTTAACTGTCCAGTTTCTGTGAGTCTTTGCCCATGATAGCCTCAGATAATTGATCGGAGCCATTTCACAAGCATTGGGCATAACCAATACAGCAATTTGGAATGTTTTGAAAATGAAAGAAAACCATTGTACTTACAACCAGACCTCGACAGGTCAGTCAAGGAAAAGGAGAAAAAGTTAATGAAAGAAATATTGTGAGGTGGGGGTAGGGGGGTGTTTTAGTCTGGCCAAGTCTCCAGACTTTAACCCAGTTGAGCAAGCATTTCACATCCTAAAGAGAAAATTGAAGGGAGGTTATCACCAGCCCCTTGGAGGAATAATATCAAACAAAAAATTAACTACTTGCCCATAATGATCAGTGCTATGTTTGGAGGAAAGGGGGTGAGGCTTTTAAGACTTTTACAGTGTTCACTGAGGGCTTCACACATTTGATGATGGATTGCATTTGGTGAGTAGAAGCATGGGTAAGTAGAGATAGGTGATCAGATGAGGTGGTAGAGATGGGTCATCAGATGCCCAAGTTTTGAAAGGGAAGTGGCTCTGAAGGGTTCCATAACATTGGTGTAAACATAATTCAGAGTGCTGTCTCCTCTAGTAGGACAGGAGACGTTTGGATGGAATTTGGGGAATACAGTTCTGGAATTTGTATGATTGAAATTGCCAGGAACCTTTAAAGGCTCCATCTGGATGTACTGTTTGTTAACATGCTAATAGCAACATGTAGTTCTTTCATGGCTATCTAGCTTTAGCATTTGGAGGGACATGGACAGCATAACACACGGCCAAGGCAACAAAGGAGTGGCTCAAGAAGAAGCACATTAAGGTCCTGGAGTGGCCTAGCCAGTCTCCAGACCTTAATCCCATAGAAAATCTGTGGAGGGAGCTGAAGGTTCGAGTTGCCAAACGTCAGCCTCGAAATCTTAATGACTTGGAGAAGATCTGCAAAGAGGAGTGGGACAAAATCCCTCCTGAGATGTGTGTAAACCTGGTGGCCAATTACAAGAAACGTCTGACCTCTGTGATTGCCAACAAGGGTTTTGCGGAGTCATGTTTTGCAGAGGGGTCAATTACTTATTTCCCTCATTAAAATGCAAATCAATTTATAACATTTTTGACATGCGTTTTTCTGGATTTTTTTGTTGTTATTCTGTCTCTCACTGTTCAAATAAATCTACCAATAAAATTATAGACGATCATTTCTTTGTCAGTGGGCAAACGTATAAAATCAGCAGGGGATCAAATACTTCTTTCCCTCACTGTAGCTCTTCTGTTGGATCAGACCAGACTGGCTAGCCCACATTTTCCTTTTTGATGCCTATACCAGTAGTTAAACCTTGAGTATCATCTGACACCAATCCCATCCACTATAGATTTCTCACTACAGATTTCTTTTTTTTTTTTTTTTTAGATGTAAATCAATCTTAACAAAAACTGTTAGTTATATAATTTGGTTGTTTTTTTTCCCCTCTGATATTTGATCCACCATATTTGGCCGCCCTGTACTGATCCTGCATTTTGGCTCAGTGCCATGTCTAGTGAAAATGTCCTTTCTACTTCCAGCAATTTCTCCTTAAAGCACTAAATGGAGTGACCAAGTACAACTACCTGGACACTGTGAAATGGAATACAATATTGCCATACTGATTAGTGGTGTTTGCGCAGCAAAGCATCACTATTGTTCTCTCACACACATACTGGTGACATCATGTGCGCATCACCTGCATGTCACATGCACATTAACCCAACAAATAACAAAACTACTGCAACATAGACATGTGACATATCAAAACGCTTGACTGCCTGAGGAGAACTGTGTTATGGCTATTCTAGTGACTTCACGTGCACACAAATGGACTGCCATAAAGCCTGTTTTGTTAACAACTCATGTAAAATCATTATGGCTACAAGTATAGGTCTTGTTAGTTAGGTTTCAAGAAATGCATACACATGTAGCTCCTCCTACTGACTGGCATGTACAGCTAAGCATGTCAGTGTCAAATTTTAAACAGGCAAGCACCGCTCATATTTTCTGCTGTAAATGTAGTTTTAAATCATTCCAGCTTAATCAGACATGTATGCAAACTCCTATAGGTATTTGTTGATATTTCTCAGGAATCAAGAATCCAGTATTGGTGGCCAGAACACTACTGAATGAAGCACAGAAAGGGAAGCTTTCAGCTGGAAGAATTCCTCCCTGGTGAGCTCATGTTTTTATTAGCCGAATGGCCCTCATTTTATTTAATTTTGTACAGTATAGTTTTGTATCCCCTTCAGCAGGAGTATAGATTAGATATCTAATGTCTGTTAGTTGTACCTCATTCTGCACGCTCAGTGGTGTTTTGGTACTGGCAGATGTATATCAAGACTCGCTGTTTTAAAGTAAATAGGTTCATGCATTTTTATTTTCTATTTTAGTTTTTTAGCTGGAAGTGGAGCTCAGCAATGGGCTGTCAGTCATGGTATACCTCCATGTCCTTCAGAGAAGATGGCCACCAGTAAGTCTTTGCAAAATATACAGAGTATACAATTAACCTCAATTCTGTCTGTTTTTAAAGACCAATATTATGTCACATTAATATCCCAGGCATTTTTTTATACACACACACACACACACACACACACACACACACACACACACACACACACACACATGCGTGAGTATATATATACACAGTACTGTAAAAAAGTCTAAGTTAAAACAAAGGCAACCGGAGTTAAAGCAAAATACAGTTTATAAATGATACATTTATTGAATTTATTTTTAAATTTATTTAAGAAAAAGCATTAGCCAGTAACTGGCCCGGTGTGAAATTTTATTTGCCCCCATAGTTACTAATTCCCCAAATCTGTGAAACTGCATTAATAATGAGGTTCAGCTGGACTAGATGCAACCAGGCCTGATTATTGCAAACCCTGTTCAATCAAAACAACACTTAAATAGAACTTTTTCAACAGCATGAAGCTGGTTAAAACGTCTTACCCAGTAATACACTATGCCAAAGTTGAAAGAAATTCCAGAGGAATGAGGAAGAGAGTGATTGAAATGCATCAGTATGGGAAGGGTTACAAAGCTATTTCAAAGGCTCTGTGACTCCAAAGGACCACAGTGAGAGACATTATACCCAAATGGAAAAACTCTGCACAGTATTGACCCTTGCCAGAAGTGGCCGACCTTCCAAAATTACTCAAGAGCAAAGCAAAGACTCATCCAGGAAGTCAAAAAAAGAGCCAAGGACATCATCAAAGGAACTGCAGGCCTCTGTTGCATCAATTAAGGTCACTGTTCATGGCTCCACTATCAGAAAGACACTATATTTGACATATATTCCCACTGATATTTGACTTGTTTTAGTACACCTGGGTGACTAGGAACAGGAAACTGTTCAACCATGACTTCCTGTTTCACAGGGGTATAAATATGAGGTAACACATTCCCTTAGTCATTCATAACAATGGGTAAGACCAAGGAATATAGCTGTGATGTGTGGCAAAAGGTTGTTGAGCTTCACAAAATGGCTATAACCATGGCACAAGCTTTGAAAAAGCCCATTTCGTCCATCAGGGCAATAATTAAGAAGTCACCTGGAAATGTTATGAATCAACCTGGAATTGGAAACATGTCTATATTGTCTCAACGCACTGTGAAGAGGATGGTTCAAGTGGTCAAAAAATCTCCAAGGATTACAGCTGGAGAATTGCAGATGTTAGTTGCAGTCAGAAAGTCTCCAAAACTATAATCCGAAGTCACACAACAAGTTATTTGGAAAGGTTTCAAGAAAAAAGCCTCTACTCTCATCCATAAACAAACTCGAGCATCTTCAGTTTGCCAGACACGACTTCAAATAGGATCGGCTTCAAAACTTTAAATGGGATCGGGTTCTATGGTCAGATGAAACCAAAATAGAGCTTTTGGCAATAAAAAACCACCAGAGGTGGTTTTGGTACACACAGAGAGGTCGTCACAGGGAAAAGTATTTCATGCCCACGGTTAAATATGGTGGAGGCCCTTTAATGTTTTGGGGCTGTTTTTCTGCCAGAGTACCTGGACATTTTGTTAGGATACATGACATCAACTGAAAACATGACACTTTGCTACAATGTAAAGTAGTGAGTGTACAGCTTGTGTAACAGTATAAATTTGCCGTCCCCTCAAAATAACTCAACACACAGCCATTAATGTCTAAACCGCTGGCAATAAAAGTTAGTACACCCCTAAGTGAAAGGTGTGTGTGTGTGTATATATATATATATATATATATAATATGTATGTTTGTGTGTGTGTATGTATATATAATATATAAAATATATACATACACACACACACACACATTCAGTATCTCACAAACTTTATCATGCTGGAATACTGCATACTGAACATGCTCTGCTTCAGTATGTCACAGTATATGTTGGCATTCATGGTTCCCTCAATGAAGTGCTGCCAGTTCTAGTTCTACCTTCTACCTCAGCCGAACTAATTTTAAACTTAAATGCCTTCTATATTTTGTACACTCAGTTGGCTAGGTCTTCTTCAACTGAGCACCATGGTCTTCATTAGCTTGGATGATTAATAATGCAATAATAAATGATTGCCTTAAACTACTTGCTTAAACTTTATTAAAGGTAACCTACTTCTGCTTTTTTGTGTACTTGCCAAGAGTCTCTACAATTTTATAATATAGTGATAGGAAAAATATATTAATGAGTATGATTTGAGGAGTAATACTTATTGTAATATGATGGGGAGCCTATGAAGTGATCACAAGAGAAGAATGATATGAGAATATGGTAATGGTATGATGTTGAGTCTTAAACTGCATGCCTTGTGGATATTTTGTTGAAGAGTGGTAGTGGTGGCATATGATCGAAACCAGTTAAGGAAGGAGTTGTAGAAGTTCATTTTACCATAATAGGGTTCATAATCAGTAAGGTTCATATTCTGCTGATGATGTATAGGTTGAACCTGCAGGCTCTAGACCTAGTAGTAGTAGTGGTGCAATTTATAACCTAATGGGGACCAGATCTTTTTGATGCTTCATTATAAAGGGCAGAACTATTTTGGAGACGTAAACATCTAATATCAAATACTGATATTTCTTTTGAAATGTTGCAGAATTTAGTTTGTCAGCATACAAAAGGAATAAACGAAAGATGGAGATGGCAGAGAAGTTGGAACCAGAAGATAACTCTCTTAAGAGACGGCGACAATCAAGTGGAACTGTAAGTTAACGATCCATCCATTTTCAGTACTGCTTATCCTACACAGGTCGCAGGGAGCCTGGAGCCTATCCTATTGGACTCTGGTCATGAGGCGGGGAAACACCCTGGCTGAAGTGCCACCATATCACGTAGGGGTGCACAATTAATTGAATATTGATCTCAATTACAATTTTGACTGCCCACGATTACATGAACATGATCAACTGAGATATTGATTTTTAAAATTCGTCCTCCGCTCATAGAAAACTCAGCTGCATATCAAATCAAGCGCTTCCTAAACTTACAGCCAATCACCATAGTGGCAGAGGGATGACGTCGTTTTGCATTCCAAAACTCAGAAACGAGAGCATTTTAGCTCTGCCGGTT
Source organism: Ameiurus melas (assembly GCA_012411365.1). Lineage (NCBI taxonomy): Eukaryota > Metazoa > Chordata > Actinopteri > Siluriformes > Ictaluridae > Ameiurus > Ameiurus melas. The sequence goes on along the minus strand of CM022778.1, from coordinate 12,731,827 downwards.
CCATCGTCCTGAATCGATGTTTTTTTTTAATGGGATTTTGATTAAAACCTGAAATAAGGTCCATGCAAATGTTTTATATCATGAGTAGATCTATTCTTTTTCCAGATTTTGTTCTTTCCATCAATTTGGTAGAGGTTAATCTTGGTTCCAGAACTTTTGTGGCTCATCTCTGTATTTCTTTGCTAATTCCAATCTACCTTTCTGATTCATACTGCTCTTGTGGTATGGCCTCTATATTTCTGCACTTGACGTCTTCTTCGAATGGTGGATTGTGATACCTTCACCCCTGCCCTGTGATGGTTGTTGGTGAGGTCACTAACTGTTGTTTTTGGATTTTTCTCTCACAATGACTGTCATCAACTGCAGTGTTCGCATGCAAAACCTAGAGCTCGAACCAAGAGCAGACATTCAGAGCTATTAATCCTTTTTACAAAATCAGTTTAACAAGAAACAGTTTGTCACATGTTCCAGTATTTTTGATCACTTGAAAAAATGGGTGGGTTCAAACAAAAGGTGCCATGATCCAAGTTGTTTAACCCATCTAGATTTAAGTATAATGAAAGCTGAAATTCTGAGCGGTCATAAATCCCGTCACGGCAAAAACGAAGCACAAACGATTGAGACTATTTTGCTGACGTTTTGCGTTGGGGGGGGCTGGGTCAACTTCACGCAGGTCATTGACAGTCCATCACAAAATAATCTGGATAGCCGAAAATTCCATCATACCGATCAGGCATTTTCTCAAAAGTCCTTTGCTTAAACCGCATAGAATCCAAGATAGGGATACTGGGCATGGATTCCCGGATTCGTCGTCCTCTCCGTTCGAATGCTGCATCCGTTGTTTTGGTGGAGAATTCTGTCATAAATCCGTGACGCAGCGGATAAAGGGGGCGAATGCAATCGCAAATAAGAACGGATGTTTTATTTATAAAGAGAGGCAGACAAATCCAAAACGTAATCCATAATCGTAATCCAGAAACATGCGAAGGTCAGGCGAACAGCAAACAGGCATAAACAGGGCGGGACAGAGATCAGGGTCGAGGTCACAGAAAACAGGGTCGAGAAACAAACAAACATGAACATGAATGTAAACTAGGACATAGACCTGGGAGCGGATAACCTAGCGTGAACTAAATCTAAACATGAACATGAATACTAAGTTTATCATATGTAATACTCCGCGTTGTGTGCTGGGAACGTAAACAAACAAACACGTGTCCAAATGTCAACAGAAAAGCACATACTCGCGCATTTGCACGTTAGAGCACGCTGCCTCAAGGGGGAACCGTGACAGTAGTAGGCTGTTTTGATAAGGCCAGAGGGCTTTGAAATATTCCACAGCTGGGAAAGGAGGACCAACATCTCACCACTATAATACACGTGCTTTGATATTTCTTGTTGAAAAAAACACTCAACATCTTAGTCATATCCTGCTGACTATGACTAATTGTTAGATTTCTCCCATTTTTCTCTTTGTCTTCTCAGAAAAGATGCAAACAGGCACTTTTTTTTTTTTAGTTGAAGCTTCAATGAACTTTCAGGTGTTATCTCTTCTTAGTGTCCAGGTCCAATAACCTGATACTCCCTGGTACATGCTTTAATACCCCCTGGGCCTGTGATTCACGGTCAACTTAAAGATAAAGCTGTTCAACTTAACAAACCTTCGCAATCACATTCCATTATCTTCACCTGTACTCTAAATAGGACACTACTAAAGGTCTTATCATTTGGCTTTTTAGAACCAAAAGAGCTTCAACTGTGGATTGAAAAATAAAAATAGAGCCCAAATCCACTTAAAGTTCCAGATCTAGCTAACTCCAGGCATTTACATTTGTGGTTAGATGCTGAATGAGTAATGGCCTTGGTGTCACCTCATATTTATACCCAAAAACATTCAGTACTAAACACTTGGGTATGGTTATAATAGAAAGTAAAACGTAAATAAGAATATTAATTTTGTTCATAAGAATTCGAATAACCCTGGGGGTGCCTGCAATTGTGACATGTGATTTTGTTATATAATACTTAATGATAAAACAATCTTCTGTGTATGAAACTACATCTGTTGTAATTCTGGTGCATAGAACAGTAATTAGAATTTCTTTAAGCAGGTGAATGAAATGGTGGAGTTAGAGGAGCCTGCCTCCCTGGACACGGTTGGCGCGGTTGTTGTGGATCAGCAAGGGAATGTTGCAGCCGCTGTCTCTAGTGGAGGTTTAGCTATGAAACACCCAGGGCGAGTAGGCCAGGTAAGAATCACTGTTCCTTCTGACGTGCTAGTAACTACAATTTTCTGCAGTTAATGAATCCCCTGCATTTAAAACTGCTGAATACTATTTCTATTTTCTTGGAATTCATTTTTCTCCTATCTTTATGTGAAGGCTGAACCACAGTAGTAACTGCTATGTCTTTGTGCATCTTACGCTCTTCTTCTAAGGCTGCTCAATATGGGTGTGGCTGTTGGGCTGAAAACGCCCATGATGCTAGAACTTATTCTACAGCCGTGAGTACCTCAGGTATGAACACAACCTTAAATAAAGATAAGATATGTTTGGCCTATTCTGAGACTATGCATTAAAACTTTCTGCATAGATTTTAGTTCAGTCATCCAACTTTTAAGTAAGTTGGAAAGAGGTACAGAGTAAGTATACATACATTTACCTAAAGGTTGTAATCTGTAGCTTTTTATTCTTGCCGATTGTCACAGGATGTGGAGAGCACCTGATGCGCACCATGTTAGCTAGAGAGTGTTCCACAGCTATGCAGGCTGACAACGCTCATCAGGCTCTCCTGGAGGCTATGCAAAACAAGTTTATTGGTGAGTACTTCTGACCTTATCATATATGGGAGGCTGCATGTGAATGTCAGCCACAGAGATCACACTTTTCCCCCCATGCTGATGTATGATGTGAACATTCACTTCAAACACTTCCCTTTTTTTAATTTTAAATGTATTAAATTAATATTTTTGGCCATAACGCTACACAAAATGATCAATACTGACAAAGCAAACGTCTTTTTAGGATTTTTTTTCTACTTTAGCTAAGTATCTAATTTAGCTAAGTATTCAGACCCTTTGCTAAGGCACTCCAGATAAAGCCCGGTTTCATCTTATTTACTTTGATTATCTTGATTATCGATACCAAAGTCTAATCCATGGTGTGGTTTTAAAAAATAATAATAATAATAATTTTTTTTTTTTCTAAAATTTTAAACTCTTCTGGAGGACATCCTCCTCTGGCTAATACTGACAAAATAAGAGAGAGAGGGATATTTTAGTTATCAAACACTGTCTGACAATGACTAATAAAACAGTGATAATAACAAGTGCTAAGGTGAACCCCGAAACGCGACCGCGCGCACACACACATACACACACCTTATAATCTGAATGCAAGAATTAGTTTCAATTCACTGATATGGTGGCAGGCCAAAATGATTTAATAAAAACATGAACATCTGAATAATTATTAGTAACATTAGGCTACATTTAGCTCACAGGACACGGGCTGAATGGCGATGCATGGAGGCCCATTAGGAGGTGGTTTATAACATTACAATGTGTTAGCATCATTAACAGATAACAGGCTATCGCAAACATTATATGGTGTCACGGTGTCAAGGAAGATAGGATGGATGTAGACAGTTTTATTAAAGAGAGACACAGGCAGATAAATCCAAAAACGTAATCCAAAACATGCAAAATGTCAGGCGACCAGCAAACAGGCATAAACTGGGCAAGGCAGGAATGAAGGTCGTGGTCACGGAAAACAGGGTCGAGATACAAAATAAGAAACCTAAATTATAGCGAGAGACTGGGAGCGGAAAAAACAGTGTGGACTAAATCGAATGTTTAGCCTAAATAACTAACAAGGAATCTAACATCGATATTAACTATGACTATGATTATCTATGGAATCGAATCAAAAGTAAGCTAAACTTAACTAATCTAATATACTATACTATATCTAATATTCCGGGCCGTGTGCTGGGAGATGCACGGTGTATATATATATACAAACATCATTTTTGTAAAGTGCTTACGGCTGACACCAATCTAGACTGTTTTTCACGGTTTGGGCTAGCACAGACACTGGCCCCCATTGCATCATACACTGTTTCCGGAACTCTCGATCCTGGCCAGTAGCATCAGGCAATACTGCGGTCCCAGGGCCTGGTTCATAGAGCAGCCCGAGGTCACGCAGCTCTTCCCACAGTCGATCATTTATTCCTCCTGAGCTGTTTTACAATGTTCAGCAAAAGTTGGCGATGATGGACATGTTCCCCAGTGGTTCTGATGTGCATCTCTGGTAAAAAAAAAAAAAAAAGTTTCCCATTTGGTGTACATTACAATTACCTTATTTGCGGCTACCGCATCACCATCTTTGATCCAAGAAAGATGCAGTATGCTTTGGATCATTAGCCGTTCCTTTCCTTCTCCATACCCGTCCCTTCTACAAGATCATCTTGGTTTTAACTGTCCAAATAATCTGTAGTTACTCCACTCTTCCACCAAGGCATTCGCCAGTTCTCAATCACCCCTCAATCTGAGGGGACACGTGGTTACATGTAATTTTCCACTGCAAGGACGATAAACTGTCCTTCCTGTCTCCCTGTAGCACTGTCTTAGTCGTCTTACATTACAGACATTGCAGTTTATTGCTCTGAACACATCTGCAGTCCTCATTTCTCCCTGCAGCAGGACTATGGCATGTTCACGCAGGTGAGCAGGAACCCTAGACATCTTTCTTCTGGTGTTTTTCAGAGTCAGTAGAAAGGTCTCTTTAGTGTCCTACATTATTGTAACTGTGATCTTAATTACCTACTGCCTGTAAACTGTTAACGTCTTAAGGACTGTTCCACAGGTGCATGTGCAATAATTGTTTATGGTTCATTGAACAAGCATGGAAAACATCGGTGAAACCCTTTCCAATAACGATTTATATTATCTTTAATATACAGTCTCCTGAAAAGGGCACAGTTCTTTTTTTTTTTGCTGAGTGTATGTATACAAAATTGTAAAAGGCTGCATGTGTAAAGGTGGAGATTATGTCTTTTACAGGCTCACCATTTCTGGCCAGCGAGGATGGTGTTCTGGGTGGAATAATTGTTCTGAGATGCTGTAGCTGTGGAGAGGACCACAGCTCTGACAATTTGCCGGCCTTACTGGGTATGTGCTGTACGCCTAATGGCAGGAATTTTAGTGACCCAATGTTTGCAGCAATTTATATATTTCAGCATCACACTACTTAACCCATACTAAAAAGCCAGACCTTCTGTAATGGCAATTGGGCATTAAATAAGAATATTTGTTTTGCTCTTTGAGTAAATGTACACAATCAGGATTTGAACAAGTTATGTTCTGTAAGTTGCTATGTCTTACTTGTGAATTCTGTAAATTCCTTTGCCTAAAGCCCTTTTTTGTCTGTGTTTTCCAATGTTTTCGGAACAACAAACAAACCAAATACACATTTTTTTTTTCGAATGCAGATCGAGGTCCAATTATTCAGCGCAATAAACAGATACAAATAGATAATGGTATTGTGTTTAAACCCTAAAAATGTTTGTACATGCAAAGAAAACACATTTTATTTTTAAATCGGGTGTGACGGAAGTACAGTCAGGGCACATCTCATCTACTATATAGAAGTGGAAAGCTGTCATTTTTCGTGGTGTTACTGGGATTATTTTGTGCATTTCTTTGTGTATCCTTTGTTTATATGTATCTAAACTCTAATACTTTTCTTTTTTGCCCCTAATACACAGTGGAGTTCCTGTGGACTCATACTACGGAGAGTATGTGTGTGGGCTACATGTCTGCAAATGACAGGAAAGCTAGGGTAAGGACATCACAAACAACATCATAGAGTATCATAGAATTATAGACCACTTCAAATTACTGGTAACTTTAATATGAACAGGAAAGTTTGTGTAAACTTGTCTAGTAATAGCAAGTCTATCTAGTGGAGTTTGGGTTTAATCTTTTTTCCACTTACAGGTGCCTTTATAAATTCTCTTAAATGGAGGGAAATTGCACCATTGCAGCTTTGCTGTGCCAGATGTGTTCAGTGAATGCTTCTTTTGTTGACCTTCACTTTAGGTGTCCATGCAAGCACATATGGGTGTGATTGGTCAGTAGTCCACATACACTATATTGCCAAAATGTGGATATCTGACCATCACTGCCCTATGTGCTTGTTGAACATCCTGTTCTAAAATCATGGACATTAATATGGAGTTAACCCCAAACCCCACCTCTTTTTTTTCTTTTTTGTTATAATAGTCTTCATTATAGACTTTCCACTATATTTTAGAATGTCAGGCCCGATGTGATGCCGTATGTCTAGAAATGGTGTTTAAAATTCTGAAGAAAATATTTGGATGAAGGAGGTGTTCTAGGTGGCGTGATCTGGTGAAATGTCTTTACCCGAACTTACTACTACAATGTATTCAATATTACTTGTATGTGTAAACCTTTCTCAGACACTTCTGTCTAAATGGTGTTGATGCTAAGCACAAAAACGTAATCTTATATCTTGTAACACTCTTCTCTTATATTAATTTAAACTTTGGAATTGATGTGAACAATAACTTAAGCGAATCTCTCTCTCTCTCTCTCGCTCTCGCGCTCTCTCTCTCTCTCTCTCTCTCTCTCTCTCTCTCTCTCTCTCTCTCTCTCTATAGGCTCATATATCCAGACTGCCTCCTGGAGCTGTGGCAGGACAGTCACTAGCGATTGAAGGTGGAGTGTGTCGACTTGGGGGTGTGAGTGACTGAACAGAGTAAATTGATTTTTTTTGGGGGGGGGTGGTAACACATAGCAATATGCATATGCTAAAGTCATTATTGACAGGTCTGGGGAATGTGGCATCATTTATTTAACATATAAACGGTTTTAATGGCTAATGACCTAAAGCCACATCTTGTTCATTTTGGTCATAAAGGAGTAATTTTGTCAATCAAGCTTTAGTCTTACACTTTAATCTCTTTTTAATAAGCTACAGCGCTACAAGACGAACAGGCAATATTTGTATATGTTTGGGGGCATGCAAGCAACATGAAGGTAAACAGGACCTAATTATTGAATAGGCTTTTTGCTAACCTATAGGCTGCTGCTCTTGCTTTGCACAGATAAATGTTTTTCAGTTGTATTACTCGTATATATTATACAATCCATATTTATATATATATATATATATATATATATATACATATATTTGCTTTGCCCCTTTATGAAATAAACTGTTTAAAATGAACCAGACAGCATCTTTACCAAAGCTTGTTCTGACTATTACAAAATGCTTTTATGGTATCTTTGTAATGTCATGAGCATTGCTACTTTTAAAAAGAGACTATGGCTCATAAATGCACCTTATTTGGCCACTAGTCTCTGTACTGGCATTTCCATTTGTCTGGGAATGTTTTTTTGAAATCACTAACATTCAATTGTGTTATATGTTTATTATAAATCATTCTCATCGCTGTTGCACAAATTAACTTTTGGAAGCTGATGTTGAAGTATAATTGCAGTAGCATAATATTTTAGTACAATTTTTGCTGTGACTGTAAGTTGTCCCATACATGTTTATGGGCAGGGAAATATCCTCTTTAGAAAGCATGACTGATTGTGCTGATTGCTCTAGAAATGAAAATTGCACTATTTTTGTATTAAACCTGGCCTAATGTGTGCTATACACCTTTGTATGTATTTTGTGCAGTGACATTTCATTTACTTTTTAGAAATGATTGCTTAATGTAAGGAGCGGTATAAATTCCATTCTCTTAATATATCTAACAGATCCAATGGCGTATATTATTAGGATGTAGCTATCTATGATGAAATGTTTTCTTTTCATATTACCAAAATACAATTAACAGTGTCTTTGCAAAGCTTTGTGTTATATTATATTTTGTCCTTATTGCATTGATTTTACTTCCCCTTGCTTGTTTAGTTCAGTGAAATAGTGAAATAAATTTCAGCTCACACTTGAAATTGTCCTGCGATTGAGATATTTTGAGTGCATGTTTGGGGTTAAGTTTTTATTTTTCAGGTTATATCTTTATCAGAAACACTGTTCTACAGAACGACCGAATGAGTCCTTGATTAAACAGTTTACAGTGTGTCATTCTCTATTACAGCACTACGGATACAATGGAACTTTTATTACTGATGACATTTGAGAGTGAATTCGAAATAATTATATAATTGCAAATTATATTGTTGTAACATGAGCATAGTTATAGCAATGTCATGACATAAATATGACATAATTTTGATAGCAAGGACAAATCACTTTCTAATATCAGATAAACCTGCATACACCTGTTCACTGAAAACAGCTTTCAGGGTTGTTGTTTTTTTTACAATTAAAAATTAAAATCAGATTTGGTTTTCTGGTTATTCTGGTCTAGTCACATTTCTTTCAGAAATTTGACTGGAAATTGCTTTCATAATACATACAGTAACGAACTCTGTGTTGGTAGGAACCTAACCATTGCCTGTCCTCCAATCTGAGTATGTGAAGTCTATTTACATATGTACAGTAACTGTAGCTTTACGAACGCTGGATAACTGGCAGTGGTGGTGAGAATCACCTGAATACATCTTCTTGTGCATAAGCGCACGCATGCAGATACCTTCAACAACGTCAAACATATCCCAGCATGAGAACGCCTCTATGCACAAATCAACGTCCATAGAGACATGGTTTACCAGGGTTGGTGTGGAAGAACTTGAGTGGCCCCAATGAACACCTTTGTGATGAATTAGCACTTGGACTACGCACCAGGCCTTCTTGCCCAACAGCAGTGCCTATCCTTATTAATGCTCTTATAGTTGAATGAGCAAAAAATCCCCATAGCCAGAAAACTCCAAAAATTGTCCAATGCTTCGGTCAGTGTGTTCCACAGCTGTAGGGGAATTTTGCCTGCTAGACAGTTAGCTATAGTAGCAATGCCCTTCCCTACTAATTTGTATAAATTGCAGGACTTTTTAGGTCTTTGTAATCATTGTAGGCCATGGATTGATTCATATGCTGCCATGTCACAACTATTATAACTCTTTTTATTCGTAACCCTCGACATCATGACTCCATCACACACACTGACACCACACGGGCTAAATTTGAAGAGTTAAAATCAGCTTGGTGTCTGCTGCAGCTCTAGGCCTTTGTGACCCAAGCACTATCTTTGTACATGAAGTGGGTTCACACCTGACACCACAACATGGTAACACCCTGTAACTTATTACTCTGCTAAGTTTGATATTGTCGGCATGTAGTATGGGCCCTTGTTCATGAGCAGTAACAAGTAAAGATTTTAGCCACAGGCCATGCTGTCCCTCATCCACTGCTAAAATAGCCTACAATGTGAACATGTGGAAAATAATCCGAAAATATATTTATATATTTGTTATTACCCATTTTATACTGCATATAATCCATTCTATAATGTTGGTCTTTATGTAACTCGATAATGAAAGCTGGATTGTGGGCTACGTGTGGAGGGAAAATTAAATGGCCTTAATTCCTAGGACTTGCACATCACTATCAGAAGAAGCGCAGAATAAACACATTCCATTGCCTAGGCTGGCTCCAGTAAGTCTGTAATAAATTTAGTTTTAGCAAGTTATGCAGAGGACTGCTTAAGCTGAGGAGAAGTAAAAACCTTGATAGATTAACAGGCAGAACTCTCAGCAGAAGGTCAAATGTCGATAAGGAGGTCAGCCTGACCTGGTGCGGTCTCAGCAGCCTTGCATGCTATAGATAATATAAATGGTAAATGGGTGATTTAAAGGGATGAGGAGACATCAAGTGGTGCTAAAAAGAGTTACTGTGCATGACAGATTAGAATTGGCCAATTAAAGGGGGAATCCTTGGGGATTTTCAGATCATGCAATATGGTCAATTCTTCAGTGTTCACTCTTGAGACCAACCTACTTTATTGCTTTGGTTTACCCTTGTAATAAATTTCTTGCTGATTCTAAGAAGGTTTGGTTTCCTTGCTTATCCTCAAACCCACGTGGGAGATGGGAAAAATTTCCCACAACATAACATCATAATTGGACTATGGAGCAGTGGAAGAAGGTGACCTGGTCTATGAAACAAGTTTTCTTTTACATCATGTGGATGACTGGGTGCGTGTGCACCATTTACCTGATGAAGAGATAGAACCAGGATCCACTATGGATATACTGTAATGGAAACTGGCAGTGTGATGCTCTGTGCAATGTTCTGCTGGGAAACCTTGGGCTATGGCATTCATGGGGAGGTTGCTTTGACATGTACCACCTACCTAAACATTGTTGCAGACCAAGTACACCCCTTTATGGCAACGGTATTCCCTAATGGCAGTAGCCTCTTTCGGCAGGATAACGTGCCCTGCCATGAACAAAAACTTGTTCAGGAATGGTTTGAAGAACATGACAAAGATTTCAAGGTCTGGACTTGGTCTCCAGTCCGATCGAGCATCTGGGGATGTGACGGTCAAACAAGTCTGATCCATGGATCCTCACCTCGCAACTTACAGGACTTAAAGGCTCTACTGCTAACGTCCTAATGCCAGATACATTGCAGAACTTCAGCTCAGAGCTGTTTTGGCAGTACAAGGGGGACCTTGTGTTGTTAAAGTTGTACCACCACCCCAGGAAGGAAACGTGGGTGAGCCAGAGAATGCGGTCTGAAAGGATCTGGTGAACTTAGGTTCTGGGGGTCAAACTGAGAATAGAGCTTCCCTACACCCCCCTTTTTCATCCTCCCTCTCTCCTGAGGTGTAGGACTTAATGGTAGGTAGGGAAAAATAGCAGTCAACTAGAATAGGATATGCATATATAAGATTGCATTAAAGACTTTATTTTGTAAAGTTTTGTTTTGAATCTCCTTAATGAATATGAATACAGTTGACACAAATGATTGGTAAAATCTGGGGGGGGGGAAAGGTGAATGGAGACAAGCATAACAATTGACTTAACACCCACAATATACCAATTGGCAAAATTGGTATAATTACGGTGGGTTAAACTTCAAAATAATGAAGAACAGTTCACTACGCACCTCTCGCTCGCTCGCTCTCTCTCTCCCTCTCTTTTCTCCCGCTCTTTTTTTTTTTTACCACAGGAGCTGAAGCCTTTCATTGCCTGTGAGAGGAGACCAGTGAGGATAACCAGCTGGAGCTGCGGAACTTCTGATACCCCTGATCATGGGATGGATCATGCTGATATGCTTGACTTTGTTGGATTGCATTCGCATGCCACATGAGGACACACACCACCACTACATTAAAGCTAATCACCATGTCTCAGTAATCTGCATGAATAATGAGCAACTCTTGCTTGCTGAGACTGTACATACAAGACATTTTTGTTAAATAAATAAATAAATAAATGCAAATAAATAGATGAATTAAATTCTTTGTTTTAGAAATCAATCTGCATCTCTTCCTAAATTTGAGTGTACACAAGGAAATTTCTTGATCTGCCACCCAGTTTCTAGCTGTGACTCATCTAACAAGCACACTCTACTAAACCAACTGATATTCCTAGCTGTCATATCACAATGCCTGTAATTAATGCGTGGTGTGTCCCGTAGAAGAAAATATGCAATTTACTTCGATGCTTAGGATTAATATGAACGATCGTATCACTCCATACAGTTTTCCCTGGTGTCTAGAAAGCACTGAAATTTCATTCCTAGGTTAAAAAAAAAGAAAAGAAAAGTAAAGCCTGTGAACAGATATCATAGGTGAGAGTAGCATTACTCACAAAACTGCATCACATACTCTTCCTGGAAATCTTCCAAAACAATCCACACTTAAGGAGCCAGTTGATGTTAAAGAATGTGTTAGAGAGGGAGCACACTGGCACAACCTCTTATCTTTGGCTTGTTTCTGCAGACTTTCTGTTCTACCAGCACTTATTGGCTGTGTGGAAGAATCGCTTGTACTGAACTTCCTTCTAGATTTAATGGCAGATGCACTTTGGTGTACTTGTATCCTTGTATGAGAAACAGGCACTTTTAAATGGTGATAATACAGAAGAACCACGTCTTTCAGGTGTTACATGTGTACAGTATATAGTTTGTTCACATGGGGCAGTGGTGGCTGGGTGGTTAAGACTTTGGGTTACTGATCGAAATGTCAGGGGTTAAAACCCCAGCGCTGCCACTGTTGGGCCCTTGAGCAAGGCCCTTAACCCTCTCTGCTCCAGCGGCGCCGTATCATGGCTGGTTGATATTGATATTGTCTGGCTAGGTCTGCTTCTCTCTTATCTTTCCCTCCTCCCTTCACTCCTCTGTACATAAACTGGCCTCTCTATTTTGAGAGTAAGCTGATGACATCTTTCTGAAGTTATGCTTCTGTTGATCTGAAGATTCTTCAAACATGTGAATAAACATCCAGAGTTTGAAGATCACACCAGTCTGTGTACTGACTCATGTTTGCCAAAGGCATCCCAGAAGTGGTGAGGCTTTTATAGCAGCAAAGGGAGATCCAACTCTGAAATGAGATTGCACATATGGGTGTGATGTTCAGGTGAGCACATACTTTTGGCCATGTAATGTAGAACCACAGTTACATATGTAATTAGCATTCTTTACTACCCCCATTAACCCCCAGGAACAGTGAGAATCACATGGATAACGTGCCCCAATTGCACGAGGAATCAACACACCTTATCACTAACTGGAAAGGCGATAACTGCTGTGTTTATGCTTCTGGGAGAGGCTATTTTAAACTTGTACAACCTAAAGAAAGTGCACTGTGACATCCAGGTAGCAGCAGTGTGTACTTCCTGGCATGGCACTCCTATAAGTAATGCCTATGAGGAGGAGCCACTTATGTTGGAGTGGCAAGTCATGGTTGGAACAGGGTGTTGAGTCCATCTGTTGGCCATCATGATGAAGTACACAATCTAATGGGTCAGACTCTGTTTAGACAATAGAGCTCTTCATGTCTTTCCTCTGTGTCATATGAATGGTTCCTGTGTGGATCAGATCGCTACTGTCCAGGGTAAATAGGACCGAGTACTCTCACAACAAGAGACACTCTATAGGCTAACCTTTATGGAAATGCTGCATGGTCAATGGCTTGATTTGGAGAGTGTGATATGACTTTGGATAGAAATCCTGGGTTCAACCACATGGTCACTCCAGAGTCATCTTGCCACCAATGTACGCAGGATGAACTGTATCACTAAAGCATACAATTCTCCCACTCTTTTTGCTGGAGTAATTGCTTGCAGAAAGTCATTTTTAAAGAGAGAAATTTCAGTTCTGCATCTTACATAGGCTCATCAGTTGGGGCTTAAGGGAATCCAGCACAGGGTAGAAATCCTGTGGCAGACTCCTGGGGAACCATGGTGGGGGAAGTCACTTTGTCCCCTTCAGAAAGTTTATGAGCGCCCATGCAGGAGTTATACACTGTGCTGTAAATTGCCACGTAGATCGTTAATACATCGGTGAAGCTATAGGGCAGTGGTCGAGAACCTATGGCTCTTTGACACAAATCATGTGGCTCACCAGGTACCTCACCTTTTTCCAACATGATTGTTAAAAACTTAGACACATCACTAGAGATCAGTTTCCTGCAACAAATGCAACGTCAATTACAGTTCAGTTGTTGTACCGCCTACCGAACTTGATGAAAGGTCAGTTGACAATAATATATATTTCAAGTTGTTCCGACCAGTGCACGTATGCAGTGTTGTGCACTGTGGACAGCAGCAGCTGCAAGCGTGGACAGGGGCAACTGGAAGCCTGAATGCTGGTAGCTTTTCTGGCTGATTGGAGATTGTAAGACAAGGAAACCTTTTACTGACAAGAGGATATGTAAAGTCGTGTATGTTGAGTATGGCAACTGAACTGTTTGTGGATTTCCCAAAGAAGGAGAAACATGCTCCTGTCAGAGATAGAGAGGGAAAAGACAGAAAAGAGCACAAATATAACTTCAGTAGTATTTTTTCTTTCGCTGGATGAGTGTGTGTGTGTGTGTGTGTGTGTGTGTGTGTGTGTGTGTGTGTGTGTGTGTGTGTGTGTGTGTGTGTGTGTATGTGAGAGAGAGAGAGAGAGAGAGAGAGAGAGAGAGAGCTACAGTAAACAACTGGCATTTGTGATGACAGTATGTCTGGGAATTAGGCCACAAGTAGCCTTACAACTGACACACACTTTCAACTCCTTTGCCACTTTCTGCAATCATGTAAGTTCTTTTGAGTGACTGCTGGCTTTGCTAATGCTTTAATGCAGATGCCTCTTTATATATATACAGCGCCCTCCACTAATATTGGCACCCTTGGTAAATATAAGCAAAGAAGGCTGTGACAATTTTTCTTTATTGTTTAACCTTTTGATTTTTTTTTATCCAAAAATTCACAAAAATACTCTGATCTCATGGATATCAAACAATTGCAAGCACAACAAATGTTTATCCAAAATAAATAACTTTGTTAAATATGTGTGCAACATTGAAAAAAAAAATCACTTTCTTGAATAGAATTTTTATTTTCATTAAATAAGGTTACCTGAGATTAACTGATACACACTGTTAAATATGTGATGAAAGATGAAGTTTAATTGGTAGAGTTACAACAAGCAAATGGCACTTTAAAATTGGACAACCAAACAAACATACGATATTCTATACATTTTCTAATTGACACATTTTCTTTTCTATACTCTTTTTTATTTTATTTGTTATTTCAGTTCTTTTCTGCATTTCAACAGCTGATTTGTTCAGTTCTGGCAAGCCAAGTTCAAAATAAAATCCAATATAGAGGCCATACCACAAGATGAAAACCACTCTTCAACGGTAAGAATCAAAGTCAGACTGGAATTTGTAATAAAATACAGAGATGAGCCAATCTTAACTTCTACCAAAGTGATGGAACGGTCAGGGTGTAAAGAAAGAAAGGATCTGCTCATGATCCAAAACATACAAGCTCATCTGTGAAACATGGTGGAGGTAGTGTCATGGCTTGGGCTTTCATATATGCTTCTGTAACAGCAGCAGAATTAATTCAGAAGTTTACTGGAACATTTGACAGAGAAATGCATCCAAATTAGTCAGGACGAACTTTATCATGCAGCAAGACAATGACCCAAAACACACTGCCAAAACACATTGGGGGGCAAGTGGAAGGTTTTAGACTGGCCAAGTCAATCACCAAACCTTAACTCAAGTGAACATGTATTTCACCTCCTGAAGAGGAGACTGATGGGAGAAACCCTCTGAAACAAATAACAATTGAAAGAGGCTGCGGTAAAAGACTGGAAAAGCATCACAAAAGAAGAAACCAAAAACGTGGTGATGTTAATGAGTCGCAGACTTGATGCACTTATTGCAAGTGAGGGATATGTAACCAAATATTATGTGTTACTTAATTAAATTTACTTCAAGCCTCATCCGTTCATATACTTCTGCTCACCTAAAAACTGTATGGTCTGATACAAAAGGTCTATGTTTTATGTTGTTTAGCACATCTACATGTAAATACCAGGAAATAAAAGCTAAAACTTTTCACTCAATGCATATCCATCTTGTGAGCACAAACCCAAATGCCTATGGTGTATAGCACAAACAAAGGAATTGGCCCTGCCTTTCCAATAGTTTTGGCGGGGACTGGAATTCTTTTCTTAGCACATAGATATTGTTTTATTTTGGAGCACAGTAAGGCAGTGTTTAATTCAGTCTACTGAAACACACCACTGATGAAAGAAAAACAAATATAGCATATAAATGTACATGATATAAATAATCTCCTAATTATATCTATGTTAACGTGCTTGGTCCCGCAATTATCTACACTACTGTTACACAATATAAAATAACTTTTATTTACTCATTCATTACAAGACTTTGCGTGTGCAATTGCATGTGGGCATGTGCATTTTGTTTTGTTTGTTTTTTGTTTTGTTTAAAACTGCAGCTTTTATTTATTTTTTTTAAATACTGAAAAAGTCAAAGGGATTTCTTTTCGGTGCTGAGATTAGGGCTAGACTCAGGAGTAAGTATAGCATTAATTAGCTGCATTAATAATTATGTCAATGGAATGTCCTCAAAAGGATAGTAAGACAAAAGTGTGTGTCTATGTGAGTGTGCATGAGAGGGGAATGGGCAGCTTGTAAGTGGATGGAGAAAAGGGTCATTAGTGCCTGGAAATACACCCTGTTCATTTAGTAATTAACCGCAAACAGGGGTGCAAAAAGTACTGAGAAATTATAATTATACTGCATTTGACTAAAGGTTGTAACCCATTATTTCTGACCTCTGACCAAGAACAGTCAAAGAAAAAGCCCTCAACTTGGAATTCCAACTTGTGAACTCATGGTCTTCGCAACTCTGAGTTCCTTCCAAGTTCAGCAGGTAACATCCGATCAATATGGCTGAACATAGCATCAGCAGTAAACAACGTATCCATTCTTACCTTTAAATGAGTTCTTCTGTACGTATATTACTATTCGTTTTTAGGTACATCAACACACAGGCACATTCGCTTGTTGAATATATAACATTGACTATACAGTTTGCTGTTTCGAGGAGGAAAATATACATCACTCATCACAGTTATCTGGCTAGCTTGTTGCTAACAAAAGACTTTTCCTCTGCTTTGTAGCTTGAAAACACATTTAATAATGTTGTCATTCCAAGCTCTGTCTTCCCACTTCCTTGGCAAGTTGAATGCAGTGTTAAGTGAAATTTTAGACAATTTGTCAAAATCTTACACAGGTAAAAGTGGAAGAGTCCAGACAAAAATATACTCAGGTGAAAAATAAAAAAATTAATGAATGAATGTTAAATTGTACTCCGTGTATTACATTAGTGCAACTTGTATTACTTATGGGCACACGGTGGATTAGTGGTTAGCACGTTCGCCTTACAGGTTCAGGGGTTCGATTCCCACTGTGGCCATGTGTGCGCAGAGTTTTCATGTTCTCCCCGTGCTGCGGGGGTTTCCTCTGGGTACTCTGGTTTCCTCCCCCCAATGAGGCTGATTGACATGTCCGTTCTGTGAGTGTGTATGTGATTGTGCCCTGTGATGGACTGGCACTCTGTCCAGGGTGTGTCCCCCACCCTGTGCCCGATGCTCCCTGGGATAGGCTCTATCTAAAACTATTAGGAGATTTTGTTTTAAAGCAGTCATGCTGTTTTACCAGAAACATCATTCGATCTCTGTATGTTTGCTGGTGTTATGCATGATTAATGCAAAGTAGTAATGAATTAATCAGAAGTAAAATTCAATGCAAACAACCAATATTTACTATTAGCTACAATTTGGGATTGGCAATTTATGATAGTTACTGGAATCAATGCTAGCCTAAGCTGGCAATAATAATAATAATAATAATAATAATAATAATAATAATAATAATAATAATAATACATATATATATACATACATACATACACACACATATATATATATATATGATGTGATGTAACATGACCTGACATCAAATCACATCACGTCACGTGTTTTAGGTGGGCCTTTGCTTACTCCAGCACATTGAAGCTTTTTTTTTTATTGAGGTAAGATCTGGTATGCTTATCTTCAGGTTTGGGAATGATTCATGATTGCTTTTTTTTGGATGCTAAACTGAATCCACTGAACTGATATAAAGCGTACAGTTATCGGCTGTATGACACAGAGGTTCCTAAACTTTTCCAGGGCAAGGCCCCCCAAATGACATTAACATTTGACCGAGGCCCCCCTTTTGCAAGATGTCTTTAAAACACATTAAAAATACAGACTTCTGAATATATCCCCCCTTTTTTATTCATAATTAATAATTAATAATAGCATCTTACATATTTACAATACATTAGGAATTGATTGTGTGTGTGTGTGTGTGTGTGTGTGTGTGTGTGTGTGTGTGTGTGTGTGTGTGTGGTTGTCTGAGATTGAGAAAGAGAAAACATACTAGTGTAAATTGTTGAGGCCCTCCGGGCGCCCCCTGGCGGCCCCCACTTTGATAACCACTGGTATAACAGAAATAGAGAACTTTGTGACTTGTATTGACTATTTTGAATGAAAAATACAAATTTTAGGATTACAAAATGAAATTCCAGTTCAATAATACTCAAGTAAAGAATAAATGCGCCAAGAATAATAACTATTTAAGTATTTTCCAATGTGTCAGAATGTCCATCACGTGTCTCATACGCCTTAATCACGATTCAAAGTTTTGGCTTTCCACAAAGGCGCCGTCCCCGCCTTGTGAATCCAGGAGTCCAGGCGCGTGTCCAGGCGCGCATGCCGCTGCTGCGTGTTCTGTACAGCGGGGTGCGGTGCGGTGCGGTGCGGCGCGGTGCGGCGGGGCGGGGCATCAAGGGGGAGAAGAAATGTCTGTGAACGTGTAGCCAATAGAATTAGTCTTTGATTTCACGGGGTATCGGGTCAACCGTCGGACAACTCGTCACAGAATATGGTTCGGTACAGTCGCGTGAGGAACGCTTTCTTTCAATGACACGAGCATTAAAATGCCTAGAAGTGAATCAAGGAGCGCGAGCACAATCGCCGGATTTGTGATCTGTCAGCAGTTTCTAAATGAAGACCTGGCTCCAGGGTTATGACGTCTAGCTCGGGGAAGATGAGCCTGCCTCTGGATGCATGTAACGGGACCGCTGCAGACTTCTCCAGCGTAGAAGACGAGCTTTATGATTATCAAATGCACACCAGAATGTGCAAGAAAATAGCGCAGCTTACAAAGGTAGGACAAAGGCAATAAGAGCCACTGTGTATATCACTGCCACTGTGCGTATCACTGCCACTGTGTATCACTGCCACTGTGCGTATCACTGCCACTGTGCGTATCACTGCCACTGTGTGTATCACTGCCACTGTGTATATCACTGCCACTGTGCGTATCACTGCCACTGTGTATCACTGCCACTGTGTATCACTGCCGCAGCGTATCACTGCCACTGTGCACCACCATGCGTATCACTGCCACCGTGTATCACTGCCACTGTGTATCACTGCCACCGTGTATCACTGCCACTGTGTATCACTGCCACTGTGCGTATCACTGCCACTGTGCGTATCACTGCCACTGTGTATATCACTGCCACTGTGCGTATCACTGCCACTGTGCGTATCACTGCCACTGTGCGTATCACTGCCACTGTGTATATCACTGCCACTGTGTGTATCACTGCCACTGTGTGTATCACTGCCACTGTGCGTATCACTGCCACTGTGCGTATCACTGCCACTGTGCATATCACTGCCACTGTGTGTATCACTGCCACTGTGTGTATCACTGCCACTGTGCGTATCACTGCCACTGTGCGTATCACTGCCACTGTGTGTATCACTGCCACTGTGTATATTACTGCCACTGTGTGTATCACTGCTACTGTGTATATCATTGGCGCCCCCCATCAGTAATCTATTCATCTTTGCATTTAAAACACTCTGATTGCAAAATAATTAAGTGTAATATATGACCTGGGATTATGCAGACATTCACATGTAAGTACAATACATAGTTTAGCATCTGAATAGACATTTCTCCATGTGGAAGAGATCATTATGATTCACCAGTATCTATCCCCATATAGACATTGCTGCACGTGGTCTAAAAGCTCTATAACTCATCAAAAATGTTTGAATCAATGAATACAATGATCAAATAAAATCAAAAATAAACTTCTTTGTTTGTAACTTTTAATCATCATGAAAAGGGACTAATATAATCGAGGCAAATTACATTTTAATGTTGAATTGAAATGTTGAATATGTATGTGTGTGTGTGTGTAAACAATATTAAATACATATACTATATAGAAACCCTCATAGAATGTGTAATGGTTTTAATGGTTATAATAGGAATTGTCCCTGTGATGGACTGGCACCCTGTCGGGGGTGTACCCCGCCTTGTGCCCGATGCTTCCTGGGATAGGCTCCAGGTTCCCCGCGACCCTGAAAAGTAGTAAGCGGTATAGAAGATGGATGGCTGGATAATGGGAATTGTATTGGTTTTAATGGAAACTGCAATGGTCCCTGTGGGTTTCTACTGGTAATTTGTTGCTTTCTACTGGTGGCATGTTATGTCTAGTGGATACTGTTAATGACAAATAATGGTAATGGTTTTAATGATTAACTGATGCTTTGTAATGGTATTCATAGTGGAAACTATGTTATATATGTATTGTTTTGGGTGTTTTTCAGCAGAGAGGGGAAAAAAGTTGAAAGTGTAAAAGTTTTAAGGAAATGAGAAAGCATTGTTGACTCAAACATACTGTAACTTTTTGAAGGGAAAACAATAGCGAGTTATTCTATAAAAACATGTCTCAGTAATGAATAATAATAATAATTTTATTTATAGTGTGAGAAAGTTTTCTCCTTGAGAACGCTGAAGGTCACGTGGCAGTCTTTATGTGCAGAGTTTTTGCATTCGATTGTGCATTTTTATCTTAAATTCGACGAATATTCGATGTACGGATTTGTATTTGACAGCACTGGAGCAGACGAGAGGAGAGAAGCAGGGCAATGGCTAAAATGTTGGTGTGTCAGGAATCCGCCCCTCGTGCCGGGTGTGCAGAAGCCCTCAGCGTGCAGCATGTGTTTTTGTTTTGAGTCATGTCTTATCTCCACCCACGTCCTGTCATTGGTTGTCTCCCTCATGTGTCAGACCTATTTTCTGTTTGTCTTTAATTAGTTTGTATATTTAAACCCTTGTCTCTGTTCAGTGCGTAATCCTGTTCAGTGTTTTGCCACCTGACTTTGCTGAGTCTTTAGTTTCATGTTGTTATCCTTGATGTTATTGATCTAGTTCCGTTTTCCCGTGTGGTGTATATTGGATTAACCCTGCTTTTACTGTTCGCTGATCGCCTGACCTGTGCCTGTGTTCTCTCTACTGATTTTCATTCACAATTTGGATTTGTCTGCCTGCCTCAGAAATAAAATGCTTAAACTGCATTTTTACCCGTCTCTACTCGCCAAACACGGCATGGTGACATTCATTCTTATGTGAACACACACGCATTGGCAATGGGCAATATCGAGGTCAACAAAACTGATCGAGGCCATGTCCATATATCGTACGATAAGTCAATAAATGAATTATCGTGACAGGCCTCAATAGGTCTGTAAGTATTAACCACGGCATACCAGGAACACCCCATAATACCTGCTGTTTTGGAGATGCTCTGACCCTTGACATTCATTCCATGGTGTTCCAAAGTTTTGAGACTGTAGATGAGCTCCTTATGCTTATGTTTCCTCACTTCATTGCTCTCATATCAACAACTGGAATTGTACACAGACATGCTATTAATGTTATGTCAATTGCTGTTGAATCATCTTTATTCTGATGGTACGGATGTGCTTGACAAAACAAATCGGACAGTCTCTTCCTGGTTTCTTAATATATAGTTCATTACATCTCTTAGAGGAAAGACAATAAACAACTCCTGCACTAATGCACAAGGAGTGATGGGCAATAAAAACGATCCATTAGTGCCTGCGATGTTAGTGGCTGTGTCAGTACATTTTCACATGTATTTCAACATCTAGAACGACTGCATGCAAGATTACCACATATTCTATTATCCCGATCATTCAGTTCTCTCCTGGTAAGCAGGTTTTTTGATGTTTGCGTCCCTTCTATAGGAAACGAGTGGAGGTTAGGTATTAAGGGAAGCTATTTCAAGATTGTCCTGGAGGAATTTTAAGCTTTCGAAGATCATTTCCATCACTGTTTTATTAGTGGGTTGATAAGTGAGCACCAAAGAAATGGTCTCTATCCTAGGAGTGGAATGTGTAGATGTCAGTGTCTTGGTTCTCTCAATAGTGTTAACGCAATAGTGTAAACCCAATAGTGTTAACGCAAGTCATGGCACAATCTAAGACGTTCTTAGGGAATCCACAGTTATACAAAATAATTGCACATTTCCTTATTTTTCTGGAGAAAGTCTTCATTCTCACTGCAGATGCATTTCATTAAGTCTGATTAGCTGTGAATAACCAATGGAATATTTGCAGTGCCTGGAATGTGAAAAGTTGTACTTCAAGTAGCAATGAAAGTCTGTCATTGTAATGGATTATGGTTTTCAAAGTGGATTCTGTGACATCAAACATTTGTCTTAAATGCTGTGCTCGAGCCAGGGTGAGCAATATGTATATTCCAGGGCTGGGTGAAATATGGAATAAAATGCTTGACTCTGCTTCAGCAATGGCTCTCCAATAAACAGCTCTTGTTGGTTGATCCTTTTTAACAACAAATGCAGTCTTCACAGGCAAAAGCCAGAGCTCAAACCAAGAGTAGACCATTAGTAATTGTTTAAACAAACAATCTAACAGAACAGACCTGAGCAATAAGAAACACCGGTCAGTCTCATGTTCCAATATTTTTGATCACCTGAAAAACACCTTTGTTCAAACAAAAGGTGCCATGTTCTAAGTTGTTTAACACATCTAGATGTAGATGACAGTAGGTCACAATGAGACCTATTGTCTCATATTCATCTTTTGATGTTCAACACAATTGTCTTCAGTGCATACCAAAAACAAAAGAATTGGCCTTGCTGTTCCAATAATTTTAGAGGGGACTGTAGGCCAAGCTGATGACATCCATTAGGCAGTGGGTCAGCCTCTGGTTAGAAAAGGGAACCTCCTCCTGAGTGCCTTACCAAATAGTCAATAAACAGTTGGTCTGAGAATTGGATGGCTGTCATTCAGTAACATTTCTGGTAACACTGTAGAGCATTTACTGTGCACTGCAAGAAATGCTCTCTAGGCTCACACTTATTGAAGGTTGCAAAGTTGTCATAGAATGATTCAACAGCATTTGCAGAACAACATGTACGGTCCTACAAGTCCCAAGTGCTAGGAACTCTGAATAAGGTTAATGAGGGAAACTCATCGTAAAGTGGCATGTCACAGTAAGGACTGGGCATCCAGCCCATCTATAGGCTAAGGTGATGATGTCCATCAAGCACCGGGTCAGCCTCTGGTTAGACAAGGGAACCCCCAACGTCTTACCACATAGTCAATAAACACTTGGTCTAAGGATTGTATGGCTATAATTCATTAACAATTCAAGTAACACTGTAGAGCATTTAATGTGCACTGCAAGAAATGTTCTGTAGGCTCATGCTCATTGAAGGTTGCAAGATTTTAATAGAGTAATTCACTGAACAGTTAGAGAAAACTGACATTATAGTTCAAATCAACAGTTCGAGCAAAGCCCTATTTGGCCAGATCAGAAATCTGATAGGACCTTGAGTATATCAGAATATCAGTGGACTACTGGATAGCTAACCAGTTTATCCGTACCTGTAAATGCACCCCACTAGTAGCTGACTGCTCTAGTATGTTCTGTGCTCTAAAATCTGAACATGGATAGTTCTCTCTGATTGACATGGCCATTGCCCCTAGGGTCTCCATAACTAGCCTACAATTCATCACCAGACTCTCTGGAGGCAACACCTCCACAAACTGCCTAAACTACGCGCCACTGTAATCCAGTTCAATGATGACATTGTGATTGCCTCAGAATATGAGGAGCAGCATGAACAAGTTGTCTCCCATCTCTTGAACGTTTAGCATCTAAAGTACAAAAAGCTAACCTAAAAAAATCCCCGCTGTTCCAGCAGTCAGTTGTCTATTTGGGGCAAAAAGAACTTTCAGGGGAGACATGAAATAACACTGAACCACAGTTTGGCCATCGTAAATACACCAACATCACAGACAAGAGCTTTGATCAATCATAGGCTTGTGCAATTATGTCAGATCATGGACGAATAGAGTTGAGCAAGCCCTTGAATTAAATATTTAAGGGAATTATGCAGTGGCATGGACAGATGAAGAAGTTCAAGCATTTGAGCGATTAAAAAACTCTTTCCCAAGTTCCAGCTATAAGAATGCCAGATATAAGGAAACCTTTTGTCCTCCGTGTGACAGATTAAATGGACTACATGACTACATGCTATGTTGACACAAGAGTGGGCTATACAGCTGGACTGCATTGCTTGTAGTTGGCCCCTTCTTACAAGCAATATAACTGATACTTCAAGCTATTTAAGGGGTGATATTTGATCAGACTCAATATTTGATGCCTCCATGCACATGCCCTTCTAACATTGGGGTGAGCCTCACATGTTTCAGCTTCAAGGTGGACAAATGGTCAACAGCTCTGAAAATTCTGTCACTGAGAAGGCCACACCTTCCTATTTCTTAACTTTTCTGTATATAGGTGATTCTATTAATGATGAGCACAACTGCTCTGAACTTGTTCAGACACTAGGACATGGTCAACATCTTCAAACGACTCCTGTACAGAATCTAGATAAGGTGCTGTTCACTGATTACTCTTCTATGGTGGAAAATGGAGAATGATAGGTACATGTTCAGGAACAACTTTGATGTCTATTGGGATGGCCAGTGAATGGATGGCTCCTTTTACATCAATCCAGTAGGCGGAACTTCAGACACTCATGAAAGCTTGTGGACTGGCTGAAGAATAAACAATTAACTTAGACTATATGAAAACTATATAAAAGTATGTGGACATCTGAAAATCACACTGTTGCAGTTTTTCTTCACTGGAACTAAAGAGTCTATCCCAAACATGTTCCAGCATGACAGTGCCCCTGTGCATGAAGCGAAGTCATGAATCCATGGTTTGAAGACATGGATTGCCAAGATAGGTATGGAAGAACATAAGTGGTCTGCACAGAACCCTGACCAGAAACCTCACTGAACACCTTTGGGATAAACTGGAAAACCGCACCGTAGGCCTCACTATTCTCTTGTGGCTGAATGGGCAAATCCCTACAACCAAGTTCCAAAATCTATTTCAAAGCGTTCCTAGAAGAGTGGAGGTTATTGTTACAGGAAGGTGGGGCTGACTCTGGAATGGGATGTTCAACAAGCACATATGGGTGTGATTGGTCTGGTGTCTGCATAGTTTTGGCTGTAATATTTAGCTTAGCTTCATATTGTGTTCATATAGTATGACATGCATACAGGTGAGAAGAAGAAAGAAAATGCTGTATGACTATGGTATTTATGGCAATCATATATCACTACATGACCTTGTTGGAGGATCTCAGCATTTGTGCCCTTGGCCAGTCACTGTGATTTATTCAAAGTCATCCTGCATGATGCACTTTCTTTCTGTATGTCGATTTTAGCCAGATTCCAATAATAGAAAATTATTATATTGAATCTCTGACATGGCAGAAAGAATATTAGTACAAAACCGGTGAAACTGCTCCAGGTACAGATCACACATTTTTTCAATGTTTCTGCAACTCCTTATTGTCTGAAAACCATCACAAACTGAAAAAGTACATTTTCACAATATATTCCCCTCAAAATAGTATAGATGTGCATAGTATAGTATAGATTTTAGTCTCTATCAGAGACGTCAGCTGTTCAAACAGAAGGGCTTAAATAAACAAATGAGTCAGAACAAGTGAGAACAATCAAGACACAATATATACTAATAATAATATATACTAATTAAGTATACTAATGACAGGTTGGGAGTGGATACAAGAAACCAACATGCTGAAAGATATGTAATGCATGACATGAATGTTTATGGCATCGCTCCTGCAGCTTCAAAACAGGATGGCCTGCACCCTTCGCGAGAACATCCATAATCTGCCAGGGGCCTTGAGGCAGGCATTGGCTAGTAGGAGCAGCATCCTCAGCAGTGCTTTTCCAGGGAAGACTCCTCTCCGGTTACCAGAAACATCCTCCTCAGGATGCTAGAGAACTCCGCCATGTTCCCCAGCCCATGGTGTCCATGGGCGACCAACAGGATTACCAGACTTGCAATGTAAATGCTTATTTGATGCGCCCAATAGCGGCTAGGTCTTCTGTAACATACAGTGAGGTTGAGAGACCGGAGGCAGGAGCCCGAACTCAGCGTTTAATTTATTTAATACGGTCTAAAAATTTGCGTCAAATATTCCAGGCAGGCAACAACAGACAGGACAAATCCATATAAAAAAATTTTAAAACAAGCACAGGTCAAAATTAGGAAGCAACAATGAATTTCCAGGAGCAAGAATCATAGCTTATAACGTGAACAAACATAAAGCATGATAAGACCTTGTGATTAAACCTAGAAACAGAAGAGATTAAATAGACAAGATAAGCAGGCAAAGAACTGAAAACAAGTGAGAGCAATCAAGACACACTAGGGAAATACTCCAATGACAGGATGGATAGATACACAAATCAAATCAAATGCACATGGAATGTGATCAAAAGAAAACACAGAAGCGCTGTTCACACTGGAAGCCACACCATTACCCAGCACACAGCGAACGCCATAGCACACAGTGGTACTTTGTTTTTTGAACCCTTTAGAATTTTTTTCACTTCTGCATAAATATGACCTAAAATATCATCAGATTTTCTATAAGTAGATAAAGAGAACCCAATTAGCATCAACAACTCTTTTTCTGAGATCCTCAGAATTCTCATTTATTCATGCCATGATACACTTCCACAAACATGTTCTTTAAATAAAACGTGGTGCTCACTCACACCTGATTGTCATACCATTGACTGTAAACAACTGAATCTAATTTCGCTTTCAAATTGACTGCTAACCCTAGAGGTTCACATTCTTTTGCCACTCAGAGATATATAATATTGGATCAATTTCATCAATAAATAAATGACCAAGTATAATATTGTTGTCTTATTTGTTTAATTAGGTTCTCTATATCTACTTGTTTGACTTATGCGAAAATCTGGTGATGTTTTAAGTTATATTTATGCAGATATATACAAAAGTCTATATTCTATGTATATAGATATATGTAGATAGTCTTCCTTCAGAATGAGTTTCACCACTTTACCAACTATCAATACATTATTTGTTTGATTGTTGTTGTTTTTTTACTGTATGTTTGTAGGTAATATATTCTCTCAACACTAAGAATGAGGAACAGGAAGCAACTTTGCAAATGCTACTACATGTTACTACAGACGCAGCAGACAACTTTCAACCAACCACAAGTCAGGATGAGGAGGGAGAGGAATCCACATCTGCCCTTAGGAGCCGTCTCTTAGAGCTCCAGGCCGCAGTAGAAGAGGTTGAAAACAAAGACATGCATGCATACACATCTGCAAACTCACATGAATTCAAATTATGTGGTATGCCACAGGGCAAGTAATGAATGGAGGATTTGAATCTTTAAGTGGTGTGTGTTTTTCAGGTAGAGGAGAGGGAACAAAGGGCTGAGGCAGACCATGCTGAGCATGTGGCTGTGCTAACCCAAGAGGCTGCAGACCTCCGCCGAAACTACCACAGTCTCGAGATGGAA
Source organism: Ameiurus melas (assembly GCA_012411365.1). NCBI lineage: Eukaryota > Metazoa > Chordata > Actinopteri > Siluriformes > Ictaluridae > Ameiurus > Ameiurus melas. The sequence goes on along the minus strand of CM022778.1, from coordinate 12,704,548 downwards.
CGAGATAACCAGTCCAGACTACTGCAGCAAATTCAAGAGGAAAAAAAATGCCTAGAAGAAGAATGCCAGCACTTACGCCAAGTAAGGGACGAGAACAGAAAGAGGGAGGAGGATGCTAAGAGAAGACAAGAAGAAGAGAGGAAGAAAGAAGGTGAGGAGCAGAGGAGAGATTTAGAAGAAAGAAAGAAAGTGGAGAAAGAATGGGAGGAACGTTTGCTCGCATTGAGAAGTACACTCAAAACACTAGAGGAGGAAAAAGAAAGATTAGAAGAACAGTGGGGGATAGAGAAGGAGGAGTGGAAGAACAGAATGGCGGTCATAGAGAAGGAAAGGAGGGAAGAGCAGGAAGCAGCGAGAAAAGCTTTACAGCAAAGCCTCGATGAACATATAAGCCAATGGCAGCAGAGAGAGCAAGAGAACTGTAAATTCCAGAATTCACTGCTGCAACAGAGACTGAAGAAAGCAGATGCAGAGCTGGAAATACAAGAAGAGAGGCTGATCAAGTGCAACAGACACAACAGTAAATTGCAAGCAAGAATAGAGGTACACACACACACACACACACACAGAGACAACCTCAAGCATTAATGGAGTACTTCAGCATTTTTCAAAATTTTTATATGAAACACGTGAAGCACTTTTTTTTTCAGCCAAAGGTATACTATATGACCAAATGTTTTTTGACAACTGACCTTCACACCTCTATGTCCCCATAACATCTCATTCCAGATTTAGTCCCCCTTTTGCTGTAGAATAACCTCCACTCTCCTGGGAAAGCTTTCCAATAGATTTCGGAATATGGCTGTGGGGATTTGCCTATTCAGCCACATGAGCATTAGTGAGGCCACGCACTAATGTCGGACAAGAAGGACTAGCATGGAGTCAGCGGTCAGGGCTTTGTGCAGGCCTTTGGACCTCTTCGACTCCAGCCTTGGAAAACCATGCCTTTATGGACCTCACTTTGTGCACAGGGTCATTGTCATACTGAAACATTTTTGGTCTAGGCCCCTTAGCTCCACTGAAGAAAAATTATAATACTACAACATACAAAGACATCCTATACAATTGTGTACTTCTAGCTTTGTGGTAACAGTTTGGGGAAAACCCACATATGGGTGTGATGGTCAGGTCTAGGGTTACAACTAATGATTATTTTTGAGTTTGATTAAACAGCTGATTATTGTTTCAATTAATCATGTTTTTCCAAGTAAACATGGAAGTGCCCTGCTTTACGCCTGATTGTGCACGGACTTACTCATTATGGGTCTGTCCATGTGCAAAGATAGAACTAGGCTACTGGTGTGGGTGACACATCAATCTTTAACTGAGACAGAGATTAGAGGAGCCAGACCTGAAATTACAGATAATTATCAGTACTCACATTCCTTACAGTACTCATTTTGCTCACGCATATAGATACAAAATGGCTGTAATGCTGTAATGATACAAATCTGAAATAAAGCCTGGATGCCTGTAACCTTCATGCCAAAATTTAAAGCTGAATAAGTAGTAGTGTAGTAGAGTTATAAATTGTGGCAGTAAGCTGATGCTGGATTGATCAAGATGACAATGATCAGGAATGTGGGTCAGAGATTTCTGCTAACATTTCTAATAACCTTTCTGCTAAACATTTCTGTTGAACATTTCTGCTAAGCCTATCTAAATCGCCTTTTCTGTTCTGTCCTCCCCACCATTTCCCAAAAATAAAAACAAATTGAGCAACAGCAGTAAATATTCACAGGTTTTTTTTTCTTTTTATACAAAGGAAAACAAAATTGAACCCACAACCCACCCCTCCGGATTCATCATGGCTACCCATTAACTGTCGCTGGTTATAGAGATATTATAAAATTCAACAGCAGGCACCAACCTTTAAGTGGGTAGTGTCTGTAACTCCATAAAGTATGCAATAAAGGGATGCCATTTATGAAAAAACCTATCTGTACAACCATTCATCGTATATCTTATTTTCTCGAGTTTCAGAAAAAACATCACGTCCTTTATCCACAGGGAGATAGATGGGTATTTAGCAGACTTCCAGTGTAACAGTAGGGAACGTCTTGCTAGAAGGGATGTGAAAGCAATAACATCCTTTTGTATCGAGCTCAAAGGAATTGAAGCTTCAGGAATCCCAAATATCGCAATCAATGGACAAGGCTTTAAATCTGCCCTGAGAATAGTGGTCATGATGGTAAAAAAGCCAGACCAAAAACCTTGGAGTTCAGGGCAGAAGAAAAACATATGGCCAAGATGACAGGGAGAGCCATGGCATTTATCACACTTGTCCTCAATATCCGTATACATCACAGACATTCTCGACTTGGACAGATGGATTCTATTTAAAACTTTGAGCTGTATAAGTCCAAGACGAGCACAAGAAGTGGTAGTCTGTATCCTCTCTATACCATGTTCCCAACACTCCTCTTATCTGTACTTCTAATTCCGTTTCCCACACATTCCTAATTTTATTACTCGACCCACTACCTAGCGTCAAAATAAAATCATAAATCTTAGAAATCATTCCTCCCTGATGCGGGTTATTTGAAAACAGGTCTTCCCACGCCTGTTCTGAAGGAGCAGAAGGGAAATCAGGAAAACATCTATAAACGAAATTCCATATTTGAAAGTACCGAAAGAAATGTATCAAGGGGAGATCATAAGTGGATGCCAAATTGGCAAAGCTATCAAACACACCATCAGAATACAAATTTCTAACTTGTTTAATACCCTTGTCATACCACACTGAAAATGAGGAGTCCAAACACGATGGGGGAAATAGATGGTTGTTCACTAAAGGACACAAAGAGGATACACCTACAAATTTAAAATGTCGTCTAAATTGATACCAAGTCCTAAGTGTGCTGAGGACAACAGGGTTATCAGTATATAGGGAAAGTTTTGTAGGTATAGGGGAGTAAAGTAGAGCAGGTAAAGAGGATTCCCTACAAGAAGATTATTCCAATTTAGACCAAGAAGATCCAGGAGATTGAACCCAGTAACAAAGTTAATGAATGTGCGCCCAGTAATACAATTGAAAATTGGGTAATGCAAGTCCTCCGCTAAGTTTACATTTCTGCAATAAAGATTTACTAACTTGGTGGCTTCCCTCCCCAAATAAATGTACTAATTATCTTATCCAATGAATCAAAGAATGATTTTGGGAGAGAAAGACTTGTTGGAACAAGTTCATTTTGACGGCATTGATCTTGCCAATTAGGGAAAGTGGTAAGTTACCCCAACTCTGAATGTTAGATTTAACCTTTGAGATAAGGGGAGTAAAGTTAGCTGATAGAAGATTAGATAGAGAACGTGTCACGTTGATACCTAGGTATTTAAAACCAGACTGACTAAATCGAAACGGTAGATCTGACTGTTGGAGAGACAGAGCTGGAGTATTGACAGGAAAACAGTCGCTTTTTATCTAAATTTAGTTTATAACCAGAGACAACACCAAAAGACCCCAGAACATCCAAGACAGAAAGCATAGAGGAGATCGGATCAGTTACATACAATAACAAATCATCAGCATATAGCGACAATTTGTATTCTACACTGTATCGAACTATTCCTTTAAACAAGGAGGAATATTTTAGTGCAATAGAGAGTGGTTCGATGGCAACAGCAAAAAGCAGAGGAGATAAAGGACAGCCTTGGCGACACCCTCGTCCGAGCGGAAAATAATCCGAATAAGTATCGTTAGTCTAAACTCTAGCATTAGGGGTTGAGTAAAGGAGGCTAATCCAAGAAATAAACTTGTCCCCAAATCCAAACTTCCTCAGGACTGCAAAAAAATACTCCCATTCGACCCTGTCAAATGCTTTTTCAGCATCTAATGAAATCACAATCTCAGGGTCAGAGATATCATGTGATCTAAATCTGGTCATCTAAACTATGTTTAACTAAAAAAGTGTTTGGTATCAATTTAATATGTATTTCCTGGTGAGCAATGTGGTGTCATCAAAAGTATCATACAAGTTTACAAAATATAATTTACAGTATATGGTTTTATATTTTGCTTGTCCTTCTCACACACAGATCTACAATACACCCACATGTACACATACCATCTGGTCCACATAGGGCCATTGTTTCACAAACTCATTCCCAGAAACCTATTTAGCATATAACACCTGTGTGACTGTGTTGCACTCAGAGTGTGTGCGGCTCATCAGTGTTTTAGAGCGGCTTTTCTTGCTATCTTGGAAAGTCATGGAAATGAAATACTAGATTGTTTTTTTCTTTCATTGCTGGAGCAAATGGTAATGCAAAAAGGATTTTTGCTACGGTTTCCCATATCCCACTATAGAAGTTTACCCGGCTTTAGAGTACTTAAACCCAGAAATGGATGTATACGTGAGAACACAATGCATTATAGCGGATTTATCATGTAGCATGATTCAAGTGATGTAAAATCTTTTGGAAATGTCTTGAATATGGTATTTTAAAAGTATTAAATTTGAAGTGTGATACCTGCAGATACCCCGCTACAGAAACAGCTGATCTTTAATCAGCGTGTTAATCAGAATTAACTAATCGATGACAACTGCATGATAATTACTTTTGGACATTGAACGTGATCGGTTCATTCTGAACACAGCCGTGTCTCCAACTATAAAAGGGTGCGCATATGTATGCAACTATCCTATTTTTCACTAAAATGTTTCTGATTGTTTTTCACTTAATTTGTATACACGGTAATTTCACAGTCGGGGTGGAAAATGTTCAGATTTTGTTTTTACATCACAAAAACCTGCTATTTTAACAGGGGTGTGTAGACTTTTTATATCCATTGTATACCTGCCCTGGCCTCACTTTCACCAGAGCTCATTCCTGCAGAATGTGTGACAAGGTAGACAGAAAAATTAAGTAACCCACAAGAATACTTCATCATTGGGAACTGCAAATACAGTGGTAACAGACAGAAATGCAAGTGAAGGAGGCCATCTTTAGGTTGAAAAAACAAAACAGACCTATCACAATCAAGAGGCTGCTTCAGGAATGTAAATACCTTGTTTTACCTCAAGATGCAATCCACTGGTAACAGTCAAGAACAGAAAGGTCAGATTAGACTTTGCTAGAAAGCATCTATTAAAAAAAAATAAAAAAGCCTGTCCAGTTCTGGAACAAGATTATTTGGACTAATGGTAACTTGTACCAGAATGATTGGAAGAGCAGAACATGGAGAAGGAAATGAAAGGCTCATGATCCTAATCATATCACATAATTTCTCAAACATGGTGGAGGAGGTGTTATGGCATGGGTCTGTATGGCTGCGAATGGAAATGGGTCACTTGGGTCACTGGTGTTTATTGATGATGTGACTGCTGATAGAAGAAGCAGGATGAATTCTGGTGTATAGAGCTATACTTTCTGCTCAGATTCAGTCCACTGCTGCAAAACTGATTGGTCAGTACTTCACAGTACAAATGTATAATGACCCAAGATTTACTGAAGGCAAATAAATGGAAAGTTCTTAAATGACCAAGACAGTCACCTGCTCTCAACCCAACTGAGCATGCTTTTCACTTACTGAAGATGCAACTGAAGGCATGTTACCTCCAAGTATTCAAAATAATCCTTATATTTATAATTATGTTAGTTTGTCCGATTACTTTTGAGCATGTGGAAATGGAAGGACCATATTAAAAAAATGGCTGAAATTCCTACTTTCAGTATTTTTTGTTATAAACCCCTTGAATTAAAGCTGAAAGTCTACACTTTAATCACATCTTCATTGGTCATTTCAAATCCACTGTGGTGGTATACAGAGGCAAATTTACAAAAATTGTCTCATTATGCAAATACTTATGCACCTGACTATCTGATTATATATCTCTGACTGAAAGGCACCAAGTGTACTTTTTTCTCTCATGTTGCATTAGGATCTAGAGGAGCAGCTGGAAAATTGCCATCATAGAGTTGCAGAGGCAGAAAGAATAACTAGGAAAGCAGAGGAGGAGCTAGCTGTGGCAAAAGAACGATTATTGCTACAAGAAAATGAACTGCAAAACAAATCAGGTAAACAGTAAAAAAAAAAAAGCTACATTCATGTTCTGGTGAACTGGCCACAAGCACACAAGAAATTTATATCTAAATGTTGGTTCTTGTATTTTATCAGCACTATCTCTCTCTCTCTCTCTCTTATATATATATATATACTCATATATATATTTGTGTTTATGCACTATTTTTTCTGGATGCACAAAAGAAGCATCTGTCAGCAGACAAAGCCAGCAATACGTGCAATTGGTCACAGCACTCTGTGTCTTGGCAGCCTCAGTCCCCCTCTGTCAGTTGGCCTCTGCCATTTGCCAACATGGATGCGGACTCTTTTACCGTTCCAAAAGAAGTTTTGTTATTCTATCAAATTGTTTGAAATATGACAGAGTAATTTATAACAGAAGGGAATGAACTCTCATTAATCTTCAGGACAAAATACATTTTCAGAGCATTTACTTTCCCTGATATAGACGAGTATAAAGTTCTTCCATTGTAAATCTATTGAAATCATGTGATTTAAAATAAATAAATAAATAATGGGTCAAAATTGATTTTCTGTCAAACCGTTCAGCAGTGGGGGGAATAAGATGCCAGGATATCGAATTCCCTCGGCCCAGATATTGATGTACGGAAGCATCTGCAGTGATATAGAGTAGCTCAATCTTGCTGGGATTTAGGTTCAGTCATCGATAATGAGATGTCTATCAGACAATGCTGACATCTGTACCGAAACTTTGGAATCTGAGGGAGGAAAGGAGAGTGTTGTTAACATACAGTGGTATTAAATACCATGTGAGTATATTAAACTTTGTGTCAACATTACCACTGAGAGAGTTTAGGGAGAACAGATGAGGACACAGCACTAAGCCTTGTGGGTCACCAGTGTACAGTCTCCATTGAGCATATCCAGTACATGTCACCTCATATGTCCCTCCTCAAGTTAAGAAGCAAGCCATTACATGCTCTGCCACTAATTCCAAGGTTTGTGAGGATAGAGATTCGTGACTGATTATGTCCAATGCTGCTGAGAGGTCAAAGAGAATAAAGACCAATAACACTTGGCTGATCTAGCAGCATGAAGCATGTGCCTCCTTAAAGCCAGTTTTAACTAAAAAGGAGAAACTGACTGTATTCAGCACATTCAAGGGATTTTGAAAGAAAGGATAGAAGTGATACTGGTCGGTAGTTTCTGATGTATCTATGTAGATGTAGATACAGACCAGATGTAACTAGTGTGGGCTTTTTCAGTGCCCTCCACTAATATTGGCACCCTTGGTAAATATGAGCAAAGCAGGCTGTGAAAAATGTGGTCTCAAATACCTTGCCTCCAACCTCATCAGGCATTATAGGAGAAGACTCAGAACTGTTATCTTGGCAAAGGGAGGTAGCACAAGTATTGACTACAAGGGTGCCAATAATTGTTGCACACTTATATTTAACAAAGATATAATTTCTGGATAAACCTATGTTGTGTTTGCCATTGTTTGATATCCATGATAGCAGAGTATTTTTGTGTTTGATTTTTTTTTTTTTTTTTTAAAGTGGCAGCCTTCTTTGCTCATATTTACCAAAAATTTTCACAGCCTTCTTTGCTCATATTTACCAAGGGTGCCAATATTAGTGGAGGGCACTTTGATCAGATTTATGGAGTATGGAGTGGAAATGATGGAGAGGAGAAGGTCTTGCAAGATGATCAGGACCATTGTTGAAGGAATGTGATCCAGCAGGCATGTGGTAGGATTACTGGACATCAGAATCTGTAGGATCTCTACTGTAAAAAGAGGAGGAAATGTAAAATATGTTAAAGACAGGAAGGGATAGTGCACCACAGGAATTGAGATAGGAGGTAAAAAGTGACAGGTTTTTTGTTGTTTTTTTTATCGATGAAGATGAACAGTCAGGGTGGAGGGTGAAGGAGGAGGGTGACTGACAGAACAGAGCAGTATGAGAGATGATCTGTATCAAGTTGTGATTTCCTCCACTTACTCTCAGTGGCTCTTAATTGTCTCCGATTGCTGCATAGAAGATCTGACAGCCAAGAAGCGAGGCAAAAATGCTTTTTTGATCTGGAAGATAGAAGTCAGAGGAGGTCAAGAGATGAAAAAAGTGAAGAGAGGAAGGATTTGTATCTGATGTAAGTGGTAGAGAGGAAAAGGAGTCAGGGTGTTAGGATGGTGGAAGCTAGGGAGTTAAGAGATATACAGATGGGGTTTCAGCAGCAGGTTTCGTAGGGATATGAAAAGTTGAAGATAGGCAGGGAGGATGAAAAAAGGATTCTTATATGAAATACTATACTTGAACCCAACTATCTATAAAGACACAGCATTCACTATTTATGTTTCAGTGGTTGTGAGAAGTTTGAGCCCTTAAAATGGGGTCACTGGCCAAAAAAGTTTGAGAACCTCTGCCCTAAGATATGTCTTTGTGCCTCACTCTGAACGTGGTTGAGAAAATACTGAGACAATTCTTAATTTCTCTTTAGAGGAACTGTTGAACCAAAGCTCCTCTCAAGTGCGGGTGTCTGCTGAAGTGGAGGAACTCAGATCTCAACTGAGTCGTCTCAACATCAGAAACAAAGAGCTGGAACTTCAAAACAGTGGCCGCTCTAATGACCATGCTCGCATGCTCAAACAGGTAACCCCATCGACCACGCTCAAACAGATGATTCTTGCCTGCATGGTCAAACATGATCAATTAAGAAAAATGCTCCTGGATGCTCAAACATGCTCTGAGAGGTAAAGAATATCTACATGCAGCTAAACCATACCTGTCAAATTTGCCTTTTTTTTCTTCTGCTTTTTTGTGCTGTTCCAATGCACTTAAAGGTAATAAACATGTGTATACCAAAACATTTGTCATTGCAACACTTTTATGGGAGAAATGGTGCATTTTCTGGAAAAGTTCCAGGGGTGCCAATAATTTCGTCCATGACTGTAGATCATTTACAGTAAATAAAGACATAAGGAACAAGATTATGAAAGCAAGATTTTAGTATAACAGGAGTATAACTTGAAATGTTTTAGGCCTAATTTATGTAGGAAAAGACGGAGAGGCCAAGACTTTGTTGTGTTCTGTGATCATACGATATTCTGAGACCATATAGAGAAACAAGGAATGAGAAATAAGGCATATTTTGCATAATTGAACATAGAATGTCAGAGATGAACATAAAAAAAAATTTTTAATGGTTGTGAATTGAACCAGTAACCATAAAGTCTCCATACATACGGGAAATTAACCCTTTTTTTTTTTAAGCAAAATGTCTTCCAGAATTTACTTATACTTAGTGTATATTATATATTTTGTTCAGATAGCCTTGAAGAATGGCTTTGACAAAAGAAGAATTTATTGAAAGCATTCTCATCGCTCGATTGGGAAGCTGTCGTAAGGTTGTGATGGACATGCATAACACCAATTGTGTTAACACAAGTTCATCATGAGGGGGAGAAGCACCTCTGTGTGTGTTGACAAAGAAATGGCATGTAGAAAATGTGCTTGTAGGCAATCATGTAGAGGATGCTTTGTAAATAAAGTTACATTTGCTAAAATGTGTTAATTTCCCCCATCTTTGAGACTTTTGGGACTTTTTAAAGCCTGGCTAAACCAGTCAAATTAAAAAAGAGAGTTTAATTGGGAATACAAAGTTTTGATAAGTGATGCGTCATGGAAAATCAGCCTTCAATCATGTTTAGGTAGTTTTCACTAGCAATAGCCAACATTAAGATACATAATGTACCTCTAAGTACATGTAGTCTTTGGAAGTTTACTAATTATGCATATTCTGCATTTGTATATTGTGTATGCACAAGACTCATGTACATATTCATATGTTTAAATGACTATACAGTAATACTAACTAACTAAACCCTTGTATCATATGTATATACAATGTGCTGTATGTGCTATTTACTTTTGGAGTGCTTGTTTTAGCATGCAGATGCTTTGTCTTCCATGCGCTTGGAGCTGCAACGTGCCCATTCTGAGGAGATTCAGCGCCTCCATCAAGAGGTGGAGAAAGAACGATCAAATGACAAACAGGAGTTGGAGGAAGAAAAGAAACGAGTACAGAAAATGATGGAGGAGGAAAAGGTCCGTCTGAAAGAGAAATTAAGGAAAGCACTGGAAGAATTGATCTGTAAACATGCCAGTGAGTTGCGCCAAACACAAGCCTCACTGGAAAACGAAAGAAAGCAGGTACAGCAACTTGACATTGCAGTCAAAACTTTTTGACGACATACAAAAGGGATATTTGGGCAATCGCCATATTTGTACATAATTTGTACTATAATTACATTTAGGTGCAAAGCATTGGAAAGGAATATGTATCCATTCCAGTTTGATTATTTTCTACTAGACTTTACACAAACACCATTTTAAGTGATCGAACGTATGTTGTAGTCTTTCAGGTTTCTTGTAATGGAAGTAATGGAAAAAACAATATAAATTGCACTAGCAAGCTTTTAGGTCAGCATGAGCTTTCTGAACAGCTTTAGTGCATCTCGGCACAGATTCTACTCTCTATAGTCTCTGGAACTGTGCTGGAGGGATGAAACGTTGTTCCAAATGATATTCCTTCAGGTGCTGTTCTAATAATTGTGGTTGTGTTAATTTTGTTCGTGAAAACTATGAGGAACAATGTTCGCTGATGACCTTTTTTCCCATGATTAAGACAAAGCAAATGAGTAGATGACACCGACGTCATTAACACTAACTGTGATTATGTCAACATGAAATGTTGTTGACGAAAATAGACGAGACTAAAATGTAGTTTAAATTTTTTTTCTGAAAAAATTAATACTAAATTTTATTATATATATATATATATATATATATATATATATATATATATATATATATATATATATATATATTTAGATTGCTCAAAAATATAAAGGGAAGACTAAAATAACACATCCTAGATCTGAATGAATGACATAAACTCATTAAATACTCCTTTCTTTACATAGTTGAATGTGCCGACAATAAAATCACACAAAAATTATCAATGGAAATCAAATTTATCAACCGATGGAGGTCTGGATTTGGAGTCACACTCAAAATCAAACTGGAAAACCACACTACAGGCCGATCCAACTTTGATGTAATGTCCTTAAAACAAGTCAAAATGAGGCTCATGTAGTGTGTGTGGCCTCCACGTGCCTGTATGACCTCCCTACAACGCCTGGGCATGCTCCTCATGAGGTGGCGGATGGTCTCCTGAGGGATCTCCTCCCAGACCTGGACTAAAGCATCTGCCAACTCCTGGACAGTCTGTGGTGCAACGTGGCGTGTAGACACAGAAAACCTTCTTGCCACAGCTTGCATTGATGTACCATCCTGGATGAGCTGCACTACCTGAGCCACTTGTGTGGGTTGTAGACTCCGTCTCATGCTACCTCTAGAGTGAAAGCACCACCAGCATTTAAAAGTGACCAAAACATCAGCCAGGAAGCATAGGAACTGAGAAGTGCTCTGTGGTCACCACCTGCAGAACCACCCCTTTATTGGGGGTGTCTTGCTAATTGCCTATAATGTCCACCTGTTGTATTCCATTTGCACAACAGCATGTGAAATTGATTGTCAATCAGTGCTGCTTCCTAAGTGGACAGTTTGATTTCTCAGGAGTGTGATTGACTTGGAGTTACATTGTGTTGTTTAAGTGTTCCCTTTATTTTTTGAGCAGTATATATATATATATATATATATATATATATATATTTATTTTTTTTTGTACAGTGTTGATTTTTGTGATTCGCCATAATACCTAGTATTAGTCTGCAGCCAATGTGAATGCTTTTTTATAAGCACGTAATCCTCACAGGACTGATCAGACCACCTCAGGTAAGTTAACCGAGTTATACATTATATTTATATTTAGTTTTTTAATTTATATTATATTTACACATTCCCCCCAACTAGAGAGCTCCTGGCTGCTGGTACCACATGGGCTGGTTTGAGTATTTCAGAATCTACTGATCTCTGATCCTGAGGTTTTCACTTACAACAGCCTCTAGAGTTTTACAAAGAATGGTGTAAAAAAAACAAAAAAACCATAACATCCTGTGAGCAGAGGGTCTGCAGATTGAAACACCTTATTGATGAGAGAGATCAAAGGACTATAATGGCAGAACACAACATTGGGTTCGATTCCTGTGACCCACCAACAGGAATCTGAAGCTATTATGGACACAGGTTCACTTAAACTGGACAGTTGAAGTTCAGAAAAAATATATATAATCTGGTTTTTGCCAGTCAGCTATCCAGTTTTGATGAGTCTACACCCATGATAGCCTCAGATTCATGTTATTGGCTGACAGGAGAGGAACCCAATGTGGTCTTCTGCTGTTGTAGCTCATCCACCTCAAGGTTTGATGTTTTGTTCCTGCTGAGATGCTTTTCTGCTCATTATGGTTGTAAAGAGTGGTCATTCTATGGGATGAGAGATGAGAGATCAACAAGGTAATGGTAATGGTAAATGTGCACTTATATAACGCTTTTATCCAAAGCGCTTTACACTGTGTCTCATTCACCCATTCACACACACACTCACACACCAGTGGTAGCAGAGCTGCCATGCAAGGCACTAGCTTGCCATTGGGAGCAACTTGGGGTTCAGTGTCTTGCTCAAGGACACTTCGGCATGTGGAGTCACCCAGGCCGGGAATCGAACCGCCAACCCTACGATTAGTGCTCTACCACCTGCGCCACAGCCGCCCACAGGTGTTTCAGCCTGCAGATCCTCTGCACACAGGATGCTTTTTGTTTTTTGCAACATTCTGTGTAAATTCCAGAGACTGTTGTGTGTCCCAAGAGATCAGCAGTTTCTGAAATACTCAAACCAGCCCATCTGGGACCAGCATCCATGCCATGATCAAAGTCACAGAGATCCCACCTTTTCTTCATTTTGATGTTTGCTGTGAAAATTACCCGAAGCAGACTGGCTGATCAGATAACTGTGATTGGCTTTATTATATAGGTTATTATAATACCAAAGAGGGAACTAAATCTAGAATGGGATGTTCAGAAAGGACATGTGGTTAGGTGTCCACAAACATCTGGCCATGCAGTGTAATTTACAAAATTCTTTGTTCATCAAACCTTTCAGTGGCTCCTTGTGCTCTGTGGATGGGGTCATCCTGAAAAGGGCGACTCCTATCAGAAGAATAAGGATTCATCATAGGACAGTGGGATCAGTTTCAAACCAATTGTGCAATATATTTTTTTCTGGTCACTCCATCACCATGAAAACAGAAGGTTATGTATGTTTCCGTTTAGAACTAGCATTGTTTTTTCTCATTTGTTTCTTGTATTAGTGTAGTGGTGGCTAGCAAAAAAGCTGTTTTAAGGGGAAAGTACTTTATAACTACATCTTCACTTGGTTCATTTGACAAGTTGCACAAACTGCCTAGCACCAAGTCCAAGTCCCACTGTAGGAATATTTTTTGCATGTAGGTTGGAGAGGTTCAGCACCTTTAAGACAACGTTTGACTAGTTTATTAACCATCAGTCTGGCCCCTGTTCTGCAGACAATGCTGCAATGTCGACTTTTAGGAGAGACCCAGAAAGTCTACTCAAGGTAGTCCCAGAGTCAGCTCAGCAAAAGCTCCAAAACATCCATCTCGATATGTCTGGCATCAGGTGGTGCATTTAGACTCACAAGATGTCAGTATGCTGTCAGTATGCTGGGGTCTCTCCCAAGAGGATCACAGTTCTGATGGGTAGCTCACAGAGTGCCGATCAGTAAATAAATAATACTCTCAATTTTCTTAACCTTTCATGTGTGTTAGTAATCCCAGTCATTTGCCACATTTCACTGGTGTGTCTTTCATTGCTTAGAATTTTGCTTGTAGTATTTCTCTGCCTACTGCATCTGCAGTTATGAATAGTCCCAAGCACATGTGCCATGCACTAGTGAAATCACTGGCATGTGTAACAGAGGTATTAATCTCAAACTAAGTGCTACTGCATCTCCCATTGCAAGCAGTATGCATGCATGTTTCTCAATTCACAGCTTCAATTTGCTTTTGTGTGCACATTTTAAGTTTTGAAGGGGTAATGAAGTTGATAACCAATATCCGCACTTGGGCAGGCACGGGTTAGGCATTTGATCAGCTATGCTAATTGAAAGATCCATATTCAGTTTCCCTTAGGCACTCTTTATTATCAGTATGCAGCACATTCGTTGCTGCTGCCTACTTGCATTGCTGCATTATGCTCTGTTCATGCTCCAATGGTAGGCTATCAGCACCCTCCACTATAGTGGTTAGAGAATGAGAAGCAGCTACTGAGAGTACAATTACACCAGACCAGCGTCTGACTCTATGCGAGACAGCTGTACTGCCAACTTCTCTTCATTTCAAAATAGTAAGGCAGAATTCCTGTTCCATGGGGCTGAGTAACCAAGCCTTCTTTCCATTTCAGTCATGGCAATGACAGCACAGCACAACACAGGCCCCTGCAGTCATGTCTGCTTTATAACTGTTCACTTTAATCCATGTCAGAAACAGGTTTGACACTGATCATTGTTCATCATCTAGTCTCACAAGCCAGACCTCTATGATGCAGATTTAATTATAGAATTGACAAGAAACAAGCGATAGAAGCTTAGCATCTTGAATCCTTCCTCAACCCTTTGACAGGACAAGATTGTAAAAGAGGACATGTGTGGCATATTTTGGAAGTCTTATAATTCATCCATGTGGGATCACAATCACAAGGTTGTGACTTTTCTATTAGTACTAAACAAGGAAAGCAACACACAGGTATACTCCACTTATTTCAAAGGAAACTGCCCTGACAGTTCAGAACATATAACCTACCCTTTTCTGCATCTCTGTAGTGTGAAAGCCTCAGCTATATACAGTAGGCATTAATGTTTCAGTTAACACTCAGAATGTGTGCCCATGTCCCACCACAGGCAGAGGAATGCAGAAAGACTGCAGAAGAGGAAAGACATGGCCTGGAGACAGAGAAAGAGGAACTACACACACAACTACAAGTGTCTACTTTAAAGGTGAGAATAAGAAAAATAAATACAAGAAAAATGTAATGTTATTCATAAGACATTATCCACATAAATCTCTAAAATAATGAGATAGGATTTCATAATATAACAGTAAATTAGCACGGCACTGTAATGCTTCAGTTCTATCCTGAGCATTGACATTAGCATGTACTCCCCTTGTGCCTGTGGGTTTCCTTTGTTTAGATTTTCATTTGTGTAAATTCTTCCTGAAGAAGACAGAAATAGTGTTTGACAGTACTTAATACAGGATATAATATAATAATATAAATAAGATAGTGTCCTTCATCCAAAATGGGCCTTAAAACATTAGCATTCAGGATACTACTGCCAGAATATTCTAGCTATTCTACCAAAAGACCAGCATAGAGCTCTATATTCTGCATAGAAATCTTGGACATCTGAATGCAGATGGGAAACATATAGTTATGACAAAGTAGAAGAAGTCTAAGAAATGTGATCCCAAGTGACCGAGTGGGACTGAGGGCTATTCAGTCCACCAAGGACCTAGTGTAGGGCCCCATTCTGCATTATCAGCTTCCTACTTTGAGAACTTACAGCAGGGCATCAATCGCATTATTTTGTCCTACCCGTCTCTGCACTTCTCACCATCACAAGGTGGACTGACAAGACTCCAATGTTGTACTCCTTTGGTGCCTAGACAGCATGAATCTGGGGTTCACTTCCCTGGTCAGGAGAAGCATATTTAAATAAACCACAAGACCTACAACATATGTCCTTTTACTGTCACAGAGAACATGGCATCCATGATGTACCTCCACAAGGGAGGCAAAACTTTTTATCAAAACTAATGTGAGGTGGGCACACCACAGTCCTCTAGGTGCAGACCCTAATCACGTTTTTATTGATTCATTTTCTAATTCTGACCATGCATACCAAAGACCTGGCAATATTCCAACTCATGCTTGTTGCCAGGCTTAAGAAACCTGCAAAGGCCTACATATAAACCAGCTCAATGCCCTTGCAAAAGGACATTGTACATTTTGAGCCCAAAAAATGTGACCATAACATCTAAGACTATCTAAGAGAATTTAAACACCACCTTCTTGACTTGTTTTACTCCACGCAGTAAAAGAATGTCGAGCTTCTCTGGAAAATAAATTCAGAACAGTTCATGCATTCATAGAGACATTGCTGGCTTCAATTCACAGCAGCTTTAACCAGCTTTGTGATGGACAAGCTGAAGAGTACTCATGATATCTGTGATGAACCTCAAACATGGTCTCAGTGAGCACAGTCATGAGTTTTATAATTACCTAAGACACACATTTCCAAGGAAGAAATACACCAGGCCTTGAAGAAGATTGAGATTTTAAGTCTGTCTTCTAGTATAACCTCCAGACATGTGTGCTGAGCAGGGTTATTATAGTGTTAAACATATTGCTAGTTTTTATTTTTATTTCATTTTGTATTTTGGTTTTCAATTTCAGTTTTGTTTCAGTTAGTTTTAGTGGTGCGTAAAGAGGTTTGATCTAGTTTTTTTTTATCTTTTGAAAATCATTACTGTTAGTTTGTATTTAGCTTTAGTATTGTTTTAGTTTTTAATATCATGGTAATCCCGCGACCCTGAAAAGGAGTAAGCGGTTGAAGAGGGATAGGTGGGTGGATGGATGGATATCATGGTAATCATACTCAAAACAATTCCAAATTGGGCTCAGTTTTTTCCTACTTATTAACATTGGTAGCAAAAGTATGCTTCACAATATAAATTTTTTTAATTACTTTTTTTTTTTATCAGCTTTGTTAAATCTGCCGTGACATTACATCATTTCCTTCTGCTTATCTATCTTACTATCTGTCTACCCATCCATCCATCTGTCTATCTGTCTAATCTATCTATCTATCGTTCACACACATTTATGATCAAATGATTGTTTCATTAAAACTATTTCCACAGGGCATAATAACACTGCAAATGATTGAACACTGTCACTGATTAAAACTTATACACATTGTTTATTGTGAGAATTTAACATGCTACTAACATCGTGTGAACACGATGTCCAATGTGAACAACCTTGTTGTTGATAATAATAGTGTCAGGTGGTAAGGTTGAGGCAGAAGCATTCGCAGATTTTTTAAACATTTAATATAACCAAAAGACAACTAGACAAACACTCAGACAACTTGACAAGATAATCAGGCATGAAACAAAAACCAAACCGACATGAAAGACGTGAGTCTCAGACGACGAAAGACAAACAGAGAGTGCAGACAAAGACTTTATATACACACATGAGTGCTCATTGACAATAACGTGAATCAGGTGCAGTTGTGGTGCATGTGGTCATGTGGTGCAGTGCAGTGGCTGATGGGAAATGGAGTCCAGCTCTCCCAGATCCCTGACAAATAGGAGGTATTAAAATCTAATTTAGCTACCATAACACAAGGCAGTTTTCGCTAAATTGTCAGAAACACCAATGCCAGAATAGGCAAAGAAAATCAAGTGCCACAGCATAACTATGGTCAGAGATTCATAGTCTCTAGGACACAATAGTCAACATGTCCAAATTCTAATATCCAGAAACATTTGACACTTCAAGGAACATTGAACCAGTGAAAAATATGGTCCAAAATCATTTACCACCAATAAAAGTCACTCAATACCAACTAAGAAGTTCCCAATGCCATTCAAAACCAGATGTGAGATTGTGGAGGAAGGGATGTGGTTCAGCATCAACTCTGGATGTAGAGGAGTTGGGTTGAACTGTCAGGTAACATGTGATGATTCTCTCCTGTGGAACTTCAAAGCCCTTGCAATGAGCAGGCCAAGAACCGGCAGGCACTCCAGAAGCTGCTGCAGCTCAACACATCTCCAGCAGTGTCCCCTGCTACCATGCCACATGTGGCGCTCATGAAGATGGCCTCCACAAATGATCCAGAGGCTTCCTGGAGCTGTTCGAGTATGCGGCTACTGTGTGGGGATTCCAGGAGAAGGAATGAGCTCTGCGACTCCCTCTATTGCTTTTGGGCGAAGCCCAGCTAGACACCCAGCAGCTGCCAGCATGGACACAGCTGCAGCATTCCAGCATAAAGAGGGCGGTCCTGCAGCATATTGGCCAGATGCCCGAGGAGCATTGCTGGTGCTTCCAAGGTCAGCTGACTCTTCACCTATGTGTAGCAGCTGTGAGACTCCTGTCACCGGTGGTTGATGGCAGAGGAGCATGACATGGAACAGATCATTGAGCTGGTTATACTGGAACACTTCGTCGCTCAACTCCCAACAGGAATGGCAGAGTGGGTCCAGTGCCACAGGCCTGCGTCCCTCGACAAAGCTGTGCAACTGGCGGACAATCACTGGCGGCATTTCCTTGCTCTGCCTCTCTCTCTCCAACTCCTCTTCCAGTTTCAGATTCCTGGAACCGAGGTGCTGGGGCACCCAAAAACATGATTTCACTAGCGTATTTCTCCTTGGAGCAGTCGCACGACGAGACCCTGAGGCACACTTTCAACCAAGTGACAGTAATTGATGGTCAGCAAATTCAGCCTAATGTTGCACTGTCCCACCCATTACACTATCCCTCCCACCCATCCTTCAATTATTAAGGACAGGTCATATTGAGTGATGCAAGACACTCAAACAAAAGTAAAGACGACCCAGCTGGTGGTTCCAAAAAGGGAACTTCTGTTCCATGCCGCTCATCATAATCCCATGGCTGGGTATTTGGGCCAGAATAAAATGCTAAACAATCTAATGGCTTGTTTCTATTGGGCAGGCCTTTGTGGCGATGTTAGCAGGTGGTGTGCGGCATGTCAGGATTGTCAGTTGATGAATCCGCCTACCACCCCAAAAGCATCACTGCACCCATTCGTGGTTCTTTTTGAAATAATTGGCATGGACCTTGTTGGGCCATTGGAAAGGTGCAGATGAGGATATTACTTTGTGTCCTGGTGGATTATGCAACGCAACATCCAGAAGCCATGTGTATGTACAATATCTCAGCACACAGGGTTGCGGAGGTACTCTTCTTGTTATCTCCTGAGTTGGGATCCCAAAAGAGATCCTGTGTTTACCATCCACAGATGGATGAGCTGGTGGAATGCTTTAATCAAACACTTAAAAATATGATTCATAATTTTGTTCCCAATGCACAGAATTTCACAGGATTTTCCCCATTCGAAGTGTTGTACAAGCTCAAGTCTTGTGGCGTTTTAGATGTCATTAGGAAAAATTTGGAGGAGGAACCTTCTAATAGCAAAAACAATATTTAGTATATTTTGGACCTGAGAGCAACACTCCACATCTTAGGCCACTTAATACAGGAGAATTTGTGTCAAGCCCCAACTCTATGACAGGGGTACTCATCTATGGGAATGTGCACCAAGAGATAAAGTACTTGTTTTACTATTCACGTTGAGCTGTAAACTACTTGCTAAGTGTCAAGGTCACACAACAAGTCGGATAAAGGATTAACGGATAGAGGCGATGCACTTCAAATATACCACCACAATCTCTTATACCCCAATTGATGGCCAGACACTCCTTGTCAGTAGTGTTGTATTTGTCTCTCGCATAGAGAGCTTGCAGCTGATGTACAGCATGGGACACTCTTCCCCCGCCACCACCTAGGACAACATGGCCCCTGATCCTCTGTCAAACACATCTGACTGTAAAACAAAAGGGAGAAAGAAGTCATGAGAATGTAAGATTGGTATGACACAGAATGCAGATTTTAGCAGAGTAAAAGCCTTCTGGCACGGCTTTGTCCACTGGACTGGATCTGGGACTTCCTTTTTTAAAGAGATCAGTCTGGTGACACCAGCGGGTCGGTGACATCAGAATACTTAGGCGCAAACTTATGATAATAACCAGCCAGCCCCAGAAACGGTCTCACCTCCTTGTTGGTCTTGGGTCTCGGGCAGGCCGCAATCCCTGCTGTCTTATCAATTTGGGGATAATAACTGAACAGGTTGTTGCACTGAACCTGAATAGAAAACAGACAAAAGTAAGACATGAATAGTTTATTAAACATGAATACATTATTAGCAGTGCATTGAGTTGCTATAGTGTTCAAATACTTTCCTCTGCTGCATGCTGAAAAAATATTAACATCCTCCTGTGAAACTTGCTCCTACTCAACAGTCTGTATTATTATTTTTTATTTTATTTGACTGTATACTATAATGATTTATAGTCCCAGTATCTAGTGTCACCCAGAAGAGTCTGGTTCCATCACTGATTATCTAGATCTACAGCCAGATTTCTTTTAAAGCTGTTTTCCGATGATGTATGTTGTTAAAAATGTAAAAACAATTGAACTGAACTGAATAATCACAGTAAAAGAATCATGAATATAAAATGCTCACAGTAATTGTGATCCGAGTTGGATCAAGAATACATCTTCATATTCAATTAATTTAAATTTTGTTGGTCTAGTGCTTTTAACAATGGGCATTGTCCCATTGAGCTTTACAGAAATGTAGTATATACATTGGCATGTGCACTGTCTGCCCTAGGTAAATGTTTCTTTTGCAGATACGTAAACTGGAGGAAGTGATCCAGGCAATGGAGAAGGAAAGAGAAAAAGTCAGAAGAAGAGAGGAGGAAAGAGAGCATGAACAGGAAAGGGAAAGAGAGCAAGAAAAAGAGAAGGAAATGACTAGGCTGGAGCCTCTGTGCAAGTCTGAGTGTGAGAGACTAAATGAAGAACTGAAGAACACACAGCTAACCATACAGCAAATGCAGGCATGTATACACACACCGACATTTTCAAATAATGCTTCTGAGATAAAGTTTTAGAGAGAGAGAGAGAGAGAGAGAGAGAGAGAGAAAGAATGCCAGCTGCATTCACACATGTAGCACCATACTACTTTTTTAATCCCTGAAACCCATCCATCTTGTGATGAACAAACTTGTCTTCCAGGTTGAGTTTGCTTTGGAGAAGGAACAGCTGCAAATTGAAATCTCCACTCTCAAACAGGAGAGAAAGGTACTACAGCAGTCAAACCACAGTGTGGAGGAGAGAATAAGGTATGTGTGTGGTCATTAAAAGTCAACTTTATATTAGGCAAAAAAAAAAGAAGAGCTTACCAGATCATTTGCTTTTAAATGTCCTTCATTCTGGAAGTTTCTCCCCAATTCAATACCATACAAGCCATTTCAGAATGTCGTTAAAGTGTCTAACTTAACCAACAAGCTACAAGATAGAGTGGATATAAAAAGTAAAAAAAACAAATTGCAGGTTTTTGTGATGTAAAAAATTAAAAAGATTAATAATTTTCCCACCTTTACTGTGGTAAACAGTGAGTGAAATAAGTATTGGATGCGTCAACATTTTTTACAAAGCACTTTATATTGGTTCTCATTCACCCATTCACACACACTCACATATACCAATGGTAGCAGAGCTGCCACGCAAGGCGCTAACTTGCCAACGGGATCAACTTGGGATTCAGTGTCTTACCCAAGGACACTTCAGTATGTGGAGTCACATGTGCCGGAATCGAACCACTAACCCTATGATTAGTGGACAACCCACTCTACCAGCTGAGCCACAGCCGCCCCATTATTAATTATATTTATATTTATAGTTAATTAGCCCGTATTAACTCAAGAAATCTGGAAATATAAAGAATTCACAACATTAAAGTCCATAAATTAAGTTATGTGTAATAAAGTGGAATGATAGAGGAAAAAAATTTATTGAACATGCTAAGAAAAAGCAGTTCTCCAAGGTAAGGTAAGAGAAGGAACCAGCGGAGATCTGTAACTATACCTCCTATCTATGAAAATTAATATCAGCTGATAAAAAGGCTTTTTGTTATCAAGGTGTCACACAAGAAACATCTCATGATGGGTAAAAGCAAAGAGCTCTCCCAAGACCTTCGCAACTTATTGTTGCGGAACATATTGATGGAATCGGACACAGATGTGTTTCGAAACATCTGAATCTTCCAGTATGCACTATTGGGAACATTTATTCAGAAGTGGAAGCGACATCACTCCGTCATCAACCGGCCACGCACAGTAGCTCCTCACAAGATTTCTGACCAGGTAGTGAGAAGAATAGTTAGAAGAGTACCCCAAGAGCCAAGGACCGCTCGGAAAGAGCTCCAGAAACACTTGGAGGCAGCAGGGACCATCGTCACAGAGAAAACAATAGACAATGCACTCCACTGCTCACGCTCACCCCACAAGACGCCATTACTAAAGAAAAGTCATGCTGAAGCTTGTTTAAAGTTTGCTACAAGTCATTAGGACAAGTCTATAAAATACTGGGAGAGTGTAATCTGGTCAGACAAGAGCAAAACTCTTTTTGGCTGTCATACTACACACCGTGTTTGGAGAAGAAATAGCACTGCACATCACCCTTAAAAGACTGTACCAACAGTGAAGTTTGGAGGTGGAAGCATCATGGTGTGGGCTGTTTTTCATCACATGGTACTGGCACACTTCATACAACTGAAGAAATGATTAATGGAGCCCTTTACCGGAAGTTTCATGAGAAGAATCTGCTGCCATATTAAGTATTAAATACATTTCTGTTAGCATGTTCAGTACTTTTTTCCTGTGTCATTCCACTTTATTACACATAACTTTATTTACGGACTTTAATGCTGTGAATTCTTTATATTTACAGATTTCTTGAGTTAATCCTGATGTCTGGTGAACATTTCATGTGAATAGCCTCATTGGAAATATATTTACTGAAAAAAATGTTCAATACTTATTTCCTCCACTGTAGCAACCAACAGAAACAAATAGAAATGTTTTAGGAAAAACAGAAATAGAAAAAAACTTGGAGTAATTTAGTTGCATAAGTGTACGTAATGAGGCATGTGACTGTGCTCAGAATCGCATTCCATCTCATTTTCAAAAGTTATTATCATGCACCTGTCATCAATTAAGGGATTCTGATTAACACCAAATAAAAATCAGATGTTTCAGAAGGATTTTCATGACAGCTTGGTTTCATCGGACTGCGGAAGCCATGGTGTGCGTACTGGTTATAAAGCATGTAAGGGATCTCATTGTTGAAGGTATTGATCAGGAGAGGTGTGCATGTACCATGGAGCACATGGAGAAATTAGGGTGCCATAGTGACATAATCAAGAATAGGACAAGATGATAACTTATCAGGGAGACCGCCAAGAGAATATCTGGCAAGTACTCAAACCCTGCATATAACAGCAATCTCTTGTATTCTTCACATGTTTGGGCTATGGGGTATGGTGGTTAGATGGAAGCCCTTTATCGCAAATAAAACATCCAAACCTGCCTAAACTGTGCCAAAACCAGGTGTTATTGTCTCATGAGACCACGGTAGAATTTTTGGGTATAATTCTAGATACATTTGGTATAAAAAGAAAGCAGCTTATAACCCAAAGAACACCAAATCCATTGTGAAGCATGGTGGTGGTAGCAACATCATGCTATGGGGCTGATTCTCTTCAGCTGAGACTGAGGTTCTAGTCAAGTTAGAGGGAATCATGGATAGCTCCAAATACCAATCTACTCTCATCGGTCACTTTAACAGGAACGTCTGTACACCTGCTTATTTATGCAGTTATCCAATCAGCCAATTATGTGGCAGCAGCACTGTGCATAAAATAATGCAGATACAGGTCAAGAGCGTAAGTTATTGTTCAAATCATCACAATGGGGAAAATGTGATCTTAGTTACTTTACCCATGGATTGGTTGTTGGTACATGATGGGCTGGTTTGAGTATTTCAGAAAATGCTGATCTTCTGCGATTTTCACAGAGTGGTGCAAAATCGAAGAACATCATGTGTACGGAGGGTCTGCAGGCTGAAACACCTTGTTGCTGAGAGGGATCAGGTGGACAATGACCAGATTGGTCTGAGTTGGCAGGTAATCTATAGTAACTCAAATAAGCACTCTTTGTGTGAGCTGTGGTGAGCAATAAAGCATCTCAACATGCACAAAATATTGAACATTGAGGTGGCTACAACAGCAGAAGAATACATCGAGTTCCACTCATGTCAGCCAAGAACAGGAATCTGAGGCTATCATTGGCACAGGCTCACCCAAACTGACCAGTAGAAGATTAGGGAAAAAGCACCTTTTCAGTCTTCAGCTGTCCAGTTTTCATGAGTGTGTGCCTTGTAAAAAGTGATTATTTGAGTTACTTTATCCTTCCTAGCAACTCGAACCAATTTGGCCATTTTCCTCTGAGCTCTCTTATCAAAAAGGTGTCGCTCATTCTAGGGACTGTTGTGTGTGAAATTACCAGGAGATCAGCAGTATATGAAATACTCATACCAGCCCTTCTGGTATCAATATTCATGCCACAGTCAAAGTCACAGAGATCACACTTATTCTTCATTCTGATGTTTGATGTGAACATTAAAGGACCTGTATCTGCATTATTTTTTGCACTGCACTGCACCATATGATAATGGACGATTAGATCATTGCATGAATGTACAGGTGTTCCTAATGTAGTGGATAATGAGTGTATTTTTGCACAAAACCTGCAGACCTCTGTTAGACAACTGAAGATGACAATTTTCACCTACCTGTACCAGCATGATGATGAGCCAAAGCACAAATCCAACTCAACAAAATAATTGCATCAGAAGAAGAAGATCAGAAGGTTTGGAATAACCCAGTCAGAGCCTAGATCTAAATCCTATCAAAAACCTGTGGAATGACTTGAAGAGGGCTGTACACAGGTTGCTAGGCTGGTAGACCCAAAAAGTGTTAGATTACAAGCAAAAGGTGATTTAACAATGTTAAGCTAAGGGGTGTAAACACTTATGCAACCGGGTTATTATAAGTTCTTTTTCTTTATCTCCCCATACTTATTATAAGATTCAGATCTGGACTTTTATATGGACATTGTAGCACACTGACCTGTTCATTTGTAGCCACTCTTGCATTGTTTTTGTCTTGTGTTTGGGATCATTGTCTTTGGGACCATTGTCTTGAAAGATGAAGTGTCTTCCAAGCTTCTTTTTTTTTTGGCAGACTGAAGCAGGTTCTCTTGTAATATTGCCCTGTATTTTGCACATTCTCTCTTAAATTTTGACAGGATACCCAGGTTCTGAGGATGAAGTGTGATGTATTTCAGACAAATCCTATAAATTCCAGCGGGGTTGAATGCAAGCCACTGTACACCTTTCTAATTTTGTTCTTTCTGTTCTATTTTAGCCTGTTTAATTTGCTACCAAAGTTGCTGACTTTCTAACTAGTGAATAGTAGGCACATTGTAGTGCTGAAATATTCTTCTGGGGAGATCACTGCAGTGATATCAATTGTGTGGATTGCATGCTGACTCAATTTTAAGTCGCTTTTGATAAAATCGACTGAAAAATACAACCCCACTTCCGAAAAAGTTGGGACAGTATGGGAAAGGCAAAAAGAATCAAAAGTGTCATTTGAAAACTCAGTTCACCCTGTACTATATTGAAAACACATTATTAACAAATTATTTGATGTTTTACGCTGTCAATTAAATAAATTATATATATATACATATATATATATATATATTCAAATCTGATGACTGCAACACACTCCAAAGATGTTGGGACAGTTAACTGTTTACCACTGTATAACATCACTTTTCTTTTAATAACACTTATTAAGTGTTTGGGCACTGAGTGAAGAGTGAAGTTTAGCATGTGAAATTTTCCTGTACGGGGCCTGTTGCCTTATTTTGCATTTCACAATGCGCCAAACATTCTCAATGGGAGACAGGTCAGGACTGCAGGCAGGCCATGCTACCACCCACTCTCTGCTTATACAACCATGCGCTTGTAATCAGGGCAGAATGTGGTTTGACTTTGTCCTGCTCTGGATGGCAGCATATGTTGCTCCAAAATGTGTACATATCTTTCTGCATTAATGCTGCCCTCACAGATATGCAAGTTACCCATGCCATGGGCGCTGACGCACCCCAATACCATGACAGACACTGACTTTTGGACCTGACGCTGATAACACCTTGGATGATCCTCTTCCTCTTTGGCCCGGAGAACATGATGGCTGTTTTGTCCAAAAACTACATGACATGTCGACTTGTCGGACCACAAAACACGATTCCACTGTGCTACTGTCCATCTCAGATGAGACCGAGCCCAGAGATGTCGCCGGCGCTTCTGGACAGTGTTGATGTATGAATTCTTCTTTGCATAGTAAAGCCTTAACTTACATCTGTGGATGCAGCGGCAAATGGTGTTGACTGACAAAGGTTTACCAAAGTATTCCAGAGCCCATGTCAGCATATCCATTACAGACTCATGACAGTTTTTCAGACAGTGACATCTGATATCAGAGATCGTGCATAAATGGTTTTCGGCCTTGAACTTTATGCACCAAGATTTTACTGGATTCCTTGAATCTTTTAATTATATTGTGCACTGTAGAAGGTGAAATGCCCAAAAAGTCTTTTGTTTTTGGATTATTCGCTGATGCATCTGTTGGCAGACCCATCCTCAAGACATGTTTTGAAACATGTCTGTGTCCGATTCCATCAATATGTTCCGCAACAATAAGGTTGCGAAGGTCTTGGGAGAGCTCTTTGCTTTTACCCATCATGAGATATTTCTTGTGTGACACCTTAGTAACAAAAATAATTTTTATCAGATGATATTAATTTGCATAGATAGGAGGTATAGTTACGGATCTCCGCTGGTTCCTTCTCTTACCTTACCTTGGAGAACTGCTTTTTCCTAGCATGTTCAATAATTTTTTTCCTGCATCATTCCACTTTATTAAACATAACTTTATTTATGGACCCATCCTCTTGAAGGACTAAACCTTTTTAGGAGGTTCCTTGTATACTATGATTAGACACATCACTTTCATATTTTACTTGTCACATCGCTATTAGTCCTAAATTGCCCTTGTCCCAACTTTTTTTGGAACAATTTGCAAGCAACAATTTCAAAATAAACTTTTATCTTCAAAAACTATGCAGTTGATTAGGTAAAACATGAAATATCTTGTTTTTATATGTTTTTTGTGTCAATTAATTTATAACATTTTTGACATGCGTTTTTCTGGATTTTTTTTGTTGTTATTCTGTCTCTCACTGTTCAAATAAATCTACCATTAAAATTATAGACTGATGATTTCTTTGTCAGTGGGCAAACGTACAAAATCAGCAGGGGATCAAATACTTCTTTCCCTCACTGTATTTCCTTAGCACATTTTTACTATGTACTATATTTTCACTATATTTTTCTCATCTTTCTACAAAAGAGATTCTGTAAATGCTCTTGTCTAACAATCCTAACACTGGACCCTTGGATCCCATCCTATGCACAATCCTATGCATAATAGACCATCTTGTACAACCTCCTCCCCTTCATTAATTCCATCATAAATTAGGCTGCAATGATTACTCTGGATAATCGATAGTCAGTTATTTTAAAAATGCCAACATGTGTTTTGAAATTCAACTAGTTATTTACCAATAACATAAATCGAAGAGCATATAGACCACTATTCTTGGGTAGAATGTATTACGATAGTAGCAATATCTTTTTACAACACAGCAGTGCTCAAAACTGTTGAGGCAGTTTTATAGCTGCTTCCATGGACTTCATTTGCAACATACAGAGCCGTCAGAGCTGAGTCTTAATGTTGTTTCACACTGAGTTGATGTGAGCACAACCAACAGAAAACACAAGGGTGAGAGCCACGGTCTCTCTCGCAAACACAACACTGAATGACAACAAAGGAGGAATTTAAGAAGCAAACCTAAAACACTGACCAATAAATCACAAAATCAGGTGACGGTTTGTGCTTAGTGAGTGAAATATATAATATGATTCTAGGGGCTTGATCCTATATATGTTTTATGTAGTACTAAAATATGTGTAGCAATTAGATAGTTAAGTTTAATGTTGAACTTTTAGCCTGTTTAATTTTGGCTTATTAAACTTAATGATGATGAATGCAATGATGATGATGATGATATTATTTGCAATTATTTCCTTTTCCTCATATTTTCCCCAATTTAGTATTGAATTCCCACTAGCTAAAACTCCCCCATCACATGACAGCCACCAACCTTAAAGGCAAATACATGTGTTCTCCGAGACATGTAATGTCAGCCAACTGCATATTTTAAAACTGCTGCACATGCAGTGTAACAGGTAGCACACTCTGAGGAAACTGCTAACTGCCACTATTTGCCTACATGATTGACAGGAGAGATCGTATGACCCCCTTCCCCTCCCCCAAAGAGCATGGCCGGTTTTGTTCCCTTGTCTCCTAGCCACAGATGGCTGTGTCATTGTTGGGAATTTGATCTCACAATCTCTGAAATACAGTCCAAACAGTTTTCTGTTGCCCACAGTTTTGTATTAGATTATATTGCTGGATAAACAATAATGGCAAATTATATTTATTTCAGCCTTTCTCATTTAGAAGCCAGATTTAAGCAGATGAATTGATTGTTTGTTGAATAATTCTCATGAAAAATAGGTTATTAAAATTCGTTTTTAGCAGCCATAATCATAAACGACTCCATAAAATCCTATTGTAAAAGCCCGACTAGATACCTCAGACATCACCAAATACCAGCCAGTATCACTTCTTTCCTTTCTTTCTTAAATTCTTGAATGGTTGTATACAATGATATGTTTCTCTTTCTTACCCAGAGCACCCTCCATTATCCTAACCAGTCTGGCTTCAAAGCAGCACAGACACAGCTCTTGTAGCAGCTCTTGTAGCTGTTACTGTCATCCGTACTCCGTGATCTTTCAGCAACATTCGACACTGTCCATCACAAGTCTCTCCTGCCCAACCTCATGAGCCTTATAAACAGTGGCCCAACATAGCAGTGGTTTGCTTCAACCTGGTGGGACAGCCGTATGAAATGACATGGTAAGAAGAGCTCTGCAAACTCTCCGTTGGTGTCCTACATGGCTCAGTACTAGGTCATCTTCAATTCAACCATTATACCCACTCTCTCAGTGAGGTATTACTCTAACATAGTTTAATATCCTCACATCCTCGTCAACCACTATTATACTGATGACATCCAGCTCTTCCTTTCGTTCCTTAGACAGTCATGTTTCTTCATGGATTTCATGACAGAGATCACGTCATGCTGAAACTAAATCCCAGCAAGACTGAGCTGCTGGGGATGCATTTCCCTGGAAATGCATCCCTTTATCAAATACTTGTGATGGGATTACACCATCTGGCTATCCTCCTCACAATGCTAACCTGAATCATTCATGCAGCTCTATCATTTACAACATAAGGATCCGGCCATTTCTACCCATGGAGGCTACTCAGGTGTTTGTTGACATTTTGAGATTGGACTACTGCAACTCGCTCCTGGCAAGTCATCCACTGCATGCTTTGCAACTGGTCCAGATTGCAGCTGCATGACTTGTTTTCAATCTCTTAAAGTTCTCCCACATCAGGCTACTTCTCCATTCTCAACTTCACTGTTATCTTGTAGCTCCCTGCATCAGATTCAAAAGACTGATACTTGCCTACAAAACTAAAATCATGCCAGCCTGCACCTACAGTAGTGCTTGAAAGTTCGTGAACCCTTTAGTATTTTCTATATACTGTATCTGCATAAATATAACCTAAACATCTTCATTTTCACACAGTTCTAAAAAAATAAAAAATAGATAAAGAGAATCCAATTAAACAAATGTGACAAAAAATATAATACTTGTTCATTTATTTATTGAGGAAAATGATCCATTATTACATATCTGTGAATGGCAAAAGTATGTGACCCTACAGGATTAGCAGTTAATTGAAGGTGAAATTGGAGTCTGGTGTTTTCAATCAAGGGGATGACAATCAGGTGTATCAAAGCCTGATGTTCATAAAACATGTTTGTGGAAATGTATCATGGCACGAACAAAGGAGATTTCTGAAGACCTCAGAAAAAGAGTTGTTGATACTTATCAGGATGGAAAATGTTACAAAATCATCTGTAAAGAGTTTGGACTCCACCAATCTACAGTCAGATAAGTTGTGTACAAATGGAGGAAATTCAAGACCATTGTTACCCTCCGAACGAGTGGCCGACCAACAAAGATCACTCCAAGAGCAGGACGTGTAATAGTCCACAAGGTCACAAAGGAGCCAGGATTACTTCTAAGCAATTAAACGCCTCACTCACATTGGCTAATGTTAATGTTCATGAGTCTACCATCAGGAGAACACTGAACAACAACGGTGTACATGGCAGGGTTGCAAGAAGAAAACCACTGCTCTCCAAAAAGAACATTACTGCCCATCTGCAGTTTGCTAAAGACCACATGGACAAGCCAGAAATGTAATGGAAAATTGTTTTGTGGATATATGAGACTAAAATATAATTTTGGGTTTAAATGAGAAGTGTTATGTTTGGAGAAAGGAAAACACGCATTCTGACATAAGAACCTTATCCCATCTGTGAAACATGGTGGTGGTAGTATCATGATTTGGACCTGTTTTGCTACATCTGGGCCAGGATGACTAGCCATCATTGATGGAACAATGAATTCTGAGTTATACCAGCACATTCTAAAGGAAAATTGAGGTCATCTGTCCACGAACTGAATGTCAAGGTGGGCCATGCAGCAAGATAATGACCCTAAGAACACAAGTCATTCTACCAAAGATGTGGTTATGGTTAAAATGGTTAAAGAAGTAGTAAAGTTAATGTTTTGGAATGACCAAGTAAAAGTCCTGACCTTAATCCAAAAGAAATGTTGTGGAAGGACCTGAAGCAAGCAGTTCATGTGAGCAAATCCACCAACATCCCAGAGTTGAAGCTGTTCTGTACTGAGGAACGGGCTAAAATTCCTTCAAGATGATGGATATGTTTAGTTGCAGTTACTGCTGCACAAGATATTTACACCAGATACTGAAAACAAAGGTTCACATACTTTTGCCTCTCACAGATAATATTCCTCAATAAATAAATGACCAAGTGTAATATTTTTCTCGCATTTGTTAACTAGGTTATCTTTATATACTTTTAGGACTTGCATGAAAATCTGATGATGTTTTCAGTCATATTTGTGTAGAAACATAAAAAAATTCTAAAGGTTTCACAAACTTTTAAGCCCAACTGTACCTGAAGGCTCTTATCAGACCCCACGCTGTACCATGTTACATTTGAGCATCTAACATAGCTCAGCTGGACCCACCATCAAGAAAGATATGTACTTCTTCTCTCTTCTGTCTTGGCACCCAGGTGGTGTATTGAATTTCCAAAGGCTCTCATTACAGCCCTGCCTATCGTCAAATGAGTACTGAAGACATACTTCTTCACCAAGCACTAGATTAGTGTAATGATCACTAATTATTATTTTTTTTTTTAATCCCTTGACTTTTGTTTTTTCTTCCCGTATTAACTTCTCTCTAACAGGGTTTCAGCTTGAACTCTGTTATAATGATATGTTTCTTTTGGAGACTATAAAGTATTTTGTAAACTCAGTCTGTATAAAAGTAAATTAAAGTACTTATCTCCCTGGCATCTTTATCTGGCATTGACTCTGAATGTTGCATGTCTTTCTCCACATTTTAGTTTGTTTGCTATCTGCTATGTTTTAGGTTTTTTCTTTCTAAGTGATGATATTAGTTAATTGGAAATAGTCATTTTAGCTGTGTTTCTATTCAGTTGTGTGTGTGTGTGTGTGTGATATATATATATACATATATATATATATATATATATATATATATATATATATATATATATATATATATATATATATATATATATATATATATATATATATATATATATATATATATATATACATATATATAAAATCAGACTCTCATTTCATGTAACATGTCTCTTAGCACAGGCATAGTTCATTGGTAATAGTCTACTAGGTGTCTTGAGGTGTCACCCAGGTACAATCCTTATTGAGACTAATAAAAAAAAATGTAAATAAAGAAATCTCAGAAAGTTGTTTCTGCACAATATTACATGTAACATACTTATTGTAAATAAAATAAGTTATCAAGAATTTAAATGTACTAAGATTTGGGTCAGATTAAATGAGCATTATTTTCCAGCACTGCCTTAACCCTCTTGGGCATGGAGTTCACCAGAGCTTCACAGGTTGCCACTGGAGTTCTCTTCCACTCTTCCATGATGACATTAGGGAGCTGGTGGATGTTAGAGACCTTGTGCTCCTCCATCTTCCGTTTGAGGATTCCCCACAGATGCTCGATAGGGTTTAGTCCATCACCTTCACCCTCAGCATCTTTAGCAAGGCAGTGGTTGTCTTGGAGGTGTGTTTGGGGTCGTTATCATGCTGGAATACTGCCCTGCGGCCCAGTCACCGACGGGAGGGAATCATGCTCTGCTTCAGTATGTCACAGTACATGTTGGCAAACATGGTTCCCTCAATGAACTGTAACTCCCCATTGCCGGCAGCACTCATGTAGCCCCAGACCATGACACTCGTACCAACATGCTTGACTGCAGGCAAGACACACTTGTCTTTGTATTCCTCACCTGGTTGCAGCCAAACACGCTTGACACCATCTGAACCAAATAAATTTATCTTGGTTCCAGTAATCCATGTCCTTAGTCTGCTTGTCTTCAGCAAACTGTTTGCGGGCTTTCTTGTGCATCATCTTTAGAAGAGGCTTCCTTCTGCGACGACAGCCATGTAGACGTATGCAGTGCGGCGTATGGTCTGAGCACTGACAGGCTGACCCCCCACCCCTTCAACCTCTGCAGCAATGCTGGCAGCACTCATACGTCTATTCATTGAGGGAACCATGAATGCCAACATGTACTGTGACATACTGAAGCAGAGCATGATCAGTATGCAGTATTCCAGCATCATAACGACCCCAAACACACCTCCAAGACGACCACTGCCTTGCTAAAGAAGATGAGGGTGAAGGTGATGGACTGGCCAGGCATGTCTCCAGACCTAAACCCTATTGAGCATCTGTGGGGAATCCTAAAATGGAACATAGAGAAGCACAATGTCTCTAACCTCTACCAGCTTTGTGATGTCATCATGGCGGAGTGGAAGAGAACTCCAGTGCCAACCTGTGAAGCTCTGGTGAACTCAATGCCCCTGAGGGTTAAGGCAGTGCTGGAAAATAATGGTGGCCACAAAAAATATTGACACTTTGGCCCCAATTTGGACATTTTCACTTAGGGGTGTACTCACTTTTATTGCCAGTGGTTTAGACATTAATGGCTGTGTGTTGAGTTATTTTGATGGGACAGCAAATTTACACTGTTACACAAGCTGTACACTCACTACTTTACATTGTAGCAAAGTGTCACTTCTTCAGTGTCGTCACATGAAAAGACATAATCAAATATTTACAAAAATGTGAGGGGTGTACTCACTTTTGTGAGATACTGTGTGTGTATATATATTTATATATATATATAATTTGGATACAGACGTAACTAATTTGAAGTACATTTATTAATATAAGTGATACAGCCAAAAATACTGCTCAATCATGCCCACTAATTAGTATTTACAGCCCAACAGTGTGCTGTTTTTCAGCTGAGCTACCTTCAAGATTCTCACCTGAAGTGTTTTTTTACTCGTTCACTGCAACAAAGACACTTGAAAAGGCTTTTGGTCAGTAAGATGGTATTATTGGTATTGGCTCCTAAGATGGCATCTTCTAACTTGCCACACAGACTGCCAAATGAGGCTGTGGAAACCAATAGTCTAGGGATTGACCCAGCACCTGAGTGGCTTCTGTGGGTAGAAATGTCCAGATCCTCCTAATGTTGTAGAGAAGAAACCATGTGCGAGTCAGTTTTGCAATGTGAGGCCAGAAGGACGGTGGTTGTCTATAATTATCCCAAGCTTGTGTGACAGATGGTGAGATCTGAGTGTTGTCCAGAGAGATAAAAAAGAACTTAACAGGGGGATATATCCTCAGGGTATAGAGAAGCTCCGCTTTGCTGGAATTTAGTTTCAGCTGTTGAGCTGCTATCCATGACAAGATGTCTGCCAGACATGTTGAGATCTGTGCAGAAACATAAGTGAGAGGGAGGAAAGGACAGGATGAATTGAGTGTCATCAATATAGCAGTGATATTAAAACCCGTGTGAGAGGGTGTATAGAGAGAGAACAGAAGAAGACCCAGCACCCAGTCTTGTGGGACATGATGTAGCAGATGTGGATCCCCTCCATGTCACCTGATATGACCATCCCTCTAGTTAAGAAGCAAACCATTGCCATGCTGTTTCCTGAATTCCAAGACTCATGAGGATGGACAAGAGTCTAGTGATTGTGTTGAAGGCTGTTGAAAGGTCGAGGAAGATGAGGACTGATGGCAGTTTGGTCGATTTAGCGGCAGATCTATGAATCTTCTCTGAAACAGCTGATCTATGAAACTTCTCAGTAATGGCCACATGGGCAGTTTCTGTGGAGTGTCTGGAGATGGTCTGTAAATATTCAATGTGAACAGTCAAAGTCAGTTGAATTCAATGCTGCCCAAATTCAGATCTCTGAAAAGGCAAATAACCACCCTATAGAACAAAAATACTGCAACTCATCAATCAATTTGTAGTGAGGACTGTAAGTGCACCGCATGGAGTAGACGCATTTTTGTGAGCTCCCCTTCATTTGGGTTGGGTTGGGTTGGGTTGCTGATGTTGAGCTAGCCAAAAATGCTTACCTGAAAACATGGAAAAAGTTTGATTAGTGGAGTTCCTTTTTAAGTTTTTTTTTTCCAGATTTGCTGGGCACCAAGAGCTTTCATAAACCCATAGACACTGAACACGCTCTACACATTGGGGGACAACCACCAAGAAGGCTCTGCCCACCCATAAGTAATGATTGCCAGGATCCATCCATCTTCAACTGCTTACTCATTTTCAGGGTCGTGGGGGAACCTGGAGCCTATACCAGGAAGCATCGGGCACAAGGCAGGGTACACCCTGGACAGGGTGCCAGTCCATCACAGGGCACAATCACATACACACTCACACACCCATTCATATACTATGGACACTTTAGACATGCCAATCAGCCTACCATGCATGTCTTTGGACTGGGGGAGGAAACCGGAGTACCCGGAGGACCGGAGGACACCCCCGCAGCCACCGTGCACCCTCTTGCCAGGATCCATTATTGTCAATTGAGGGAAAAGGTTCTGTTGCTGGTTTAATAGTCTCCCCTAACCTTTGGTGGAAAGGCAATTCATTTCTTCCCTGATATTCCAGCAGAGGTAAGGCAGCAAAAACATTTTGATGATACACAAAAGAAACTGAAGGATGCTGGCGCCAGTTGTGGATTTCTCCCTGCTTTTCACCGTGCTACTAATAACACTATCAAGTTGTTTAACTTACTGCAGGAGGCTGACATGTTATCCGGACTGTTCGAAATTGACATCAAGCTCCTGAACTGATACAGTGGGGTTTCATCACAGCGAACGATTTTGGGACGGGTGTAGTTTTTCTGTTCCTGACCTGCATTTTTACATTGCATAATGAATGCGTGCTTTATGCGATGTGATCCTGGATTTCTGGTTATCCATTCATGCCCAGATATTGATACTTTGAGTTGTTTGGTGTAATGCTATTTTGTAATAGTAGTCAGTACTGCTTTAGCTCTGAGTGTTTTATGGCTTCAGACTCTCTTTTGTTTATGAATTGATACTTTTACCTGCTTGGGTAGTTTGCTGTTTTTGAAGCACATCATCAGTTTTTCTTTGTTTGTTTGTTTTTTCAGGGTGCATTGTGCAAAAGTCTGCTTGCAGGGCAAAATCTGTGTTTTTAGTCACAGATGGTTCGGTCACTGCAGTTAAACAGCTGTGGTGTCACTTTCACAAGCTGTAAGATATGTAGTATGGGTCACCTGGTAAAACGTGTTGAATTATTCTCTCATCTGAAATCCCTTTCAGTGGACATCGTATTTTTACAGGAGACACATATTAGGCCATCTCAGTGAGACAGATTATGGTGCAGGTATTTCAATCCACATTCTCAATTAAAGCTTGTGGAGTGGCTATAATTTTCAAAAAGACAATTCCATTGGAGAAAACGTTTCACTATAACTGATCTTCATGGGTTTTATACACCAATCAGCCATAACGTTAAAACCACTGTGAATAACCTCATTTAAATGGAACCTCTCAAGGGGTGGAATGTATTAGGCAGAAAGTGAACTGTCAGTTATCAAAGTTGATGTATTGTAAGCAGGAAAAATGGGAAAGCATAACAAATTCTGCTGATTTGCAGAACACATGGTTGACTATTGAAAAATCTATGATACCCAAAGCCACTGGGGTTATTCTTTTGGCTCAGGGCTCAGGTTTGTGGTTAAATATAAACAAATGCGCATTGCTACCAATTCAATTCAATTTTATTTGTATAGAGCTTTTAACAATGGACATTGTCACAAAGCACCTTTACAGAAATATGGAAATTCTGGATATACATTTTAAATTTAGAAATCTATCCCTAATGAGCAAGCCAGAGTGCGATGGTGGCAAGCAAAAACTCCCTGAGATAACATGAGGTAAGAACCTTGAGAGTAACCAGACTCAAAAGCGAACCCATCCTCATCTGGGTGACACAAGATTATAAATAATTCCCAAGCTGCGATGCACTGTGTGTTCTGACAACTTTCTTTCATAGCCAGCATGAACTTTCTCAGCAATTTGTGCTAAAGTATCTCTTCTGTGGGAATCGGACCAGGCAAGCTGGTCTTCGCTCTCCACACGCATCATTGAGCCTTGGGAGCCATGACCACCGGTTCACCGGTTGTCCTTCCTTGGACCACTTTTTGTAGGTATTAACCACTGCATACCAGGAAAACCCACAAGGCCTGCCATTTTGGAGATGCTCGGATCCGGTCGCCTAGCCATCACAATTTGTCCAAAGTCGCTGCACGCTTGCCCGTTTTTCCTGCATCCAACTTCCAACTGTTCACTTTCTGCCTAATATATCCACCCCTTGACATCGCCATTGTAATGAGATGATCAGTGTTATTCATGTCACCTGTCAGTGTGTGTATATATATATATATATATATATATACACACACACACACACACACACCTCCAGGGTCCGGGGTTCGATTCCCGTTGGGGCCATGTGTTTGTGGCGTTTGCATGTTCTCCCCGTGCTGCAGGAGTTTCCTCCGGGTACTCCGGTTTTCTCCCCGAGTCAAAAGACATGCATGGTAGGCTGATTGTCGTGTCTAAAATGTCTGGAGTGTGTATGTGATTGTGCCCTGCGATGTAGCCCGCCTTGTGCCCGGTGCTCCCTGGGATAGGCTCCAGGTTCCCCCGCGACCCTGAAGAAGGAGTAAGCGGTAGAAGATGGATGGATATATACAGACACACACACATATATATATACAGCTGTATGCTACATACAACTTACTTTCCTCAGTGAATTGCCCATACAATAATTGAATAGTAAATCTTTATTGTCAACTAAATTGATTTACAGTTTCCTTACTGGATGCTGTTAGTTTACATTTACATAGAGGTCTTTTATTTTTTTCCAACTAAATAGTGTGCATTCCTGTGTGGCAATGCTAACAGTGTAAACAATGTAGAAATATATAGATTTTTTTTTATCATTGTAGTGCAATAACTTTACATGTGCAAAGTTGAGGTAGGAAGTGTGAGTAAAGAACAGACTGTGCACTATTGAACCTGACAAATAGTCTACAGTACAGTACAGAGCATCAGCAGACAGTAATGATACGGGTTCCATTGATATCACTTTCCTGTGTAGTTGATCTGTGATTGGTGTTTGTCAGTACAGTAATCAGATATGTGAAGTGTGAGAGACTGTTCATTGCAGGCAGGCAGGCAGTTATGGAGGGATTCTGGAGCACTAGTCCAGTGTATCAGTGGAGGTGGGGGAGAAGCTGTTCCTCAGTCTGTTTGACTCCTGAATCTCTTTGTGGGAGAGTTACTCAGTTATGATTAGTATTGAAAAAGTTATATGTGCAATTTCAGAAAAAGTATAAGTAAGAATTACATACAGTAAACTGAAAAATGAAATAAAAACGTCAGATAACTGAAGGAGCAAGACAGTGGGAATTGTAAAGCCTGCACAATAGGGTTAAAACAAGAGTTACTTTGCAATCACAGCTGAAGCATAGTACATCTGGGTCTGCATCATATTCAGGAAAACAAACTAAGCCTAGGAACATAGAAAACTATGAAAGTGGAGTTGCCTTGGCCAGTTGGCCAGTTGGCCAGTGTTTGTCTGGTTTTAGCTGTTTTAGCCTACTGGTAAACCTCTGACTACTAAACTATGCCTACATATATACATTTACACAGCCGGGTCCAAGTATTTGGACAGTGACACAATTTATGTGATTTTGCCTCTGTACACCAACACAATGGATTTGAAATGAACAATCAAGATGTGATTGAAGTATAGACTTTCAGCTTTAATTCAAGGGGTTGAAGAAAAATATTGCATTAACTGTTCAGGAATTACAGCCATTTTTTACACAGTGCCTCCATTTTCACAGGCTCAAAAGTAATTGGACAATTCCATGATAAGCAGTTTCATGGCCAGGTTTGCCCTGTTTCCTCATTATTCCATGACAAATTCAGGCAATAAAAGAGTTACTTGGAGTTGATTCCAAGTGTTGACTTTGCATTTGGTAGCGGATCATGGGAACTCTCAATATGCAGTCCAAAGCGGTGTCAAGTGACAGAGGCTATCATTAGGCTGAAAAAATAAAAACAGACCTATAAGACAGATAGCAAAAACTTTAGGAGTGGCTAAATCAATAATTTGGTACATTCTAAAAAAGAAGGAATGCACTGGCAAGCTCAGCAATGGCAGAAGGCCTGGAAGTTCATAGAATACAACTGAAGTAGATGATTGCAGAATTCTTTTCATGGTGTAGAAAAACCCCTTCACAACATCTAGCCAATTCAAGGACATTCTCACCTACATGACAAGAAACACAGTCCCTCTGTAAATACAGAGAGTTTTCCTCAAGAACAGAAATCTAGATTCGGCTTTGCTAAAATATATATATATATATATATATATATATATATATATATATATATATATATATATATATATATATATATATATATATATATATCTAAAAACAAAGATTAACTTTTACCAGAATGGTGGGAAGAGAAGAGTATGAAGAAAGAAAGGAAGGGAAGCATACCACATCATCTGTCAAACATGTGGAGGATGTGTTATGGCATAGGCATGTATGGCTGCCAATGGAACTGGGTCACTGGTGTTTATTGATGATATGATTGCTGATAGAAGTAGCAGGATCAATTCTGTAGTGTATAGTGCTATATTTTCTGCACAGATTCAGTCAAATGCTACAAAACTGCTGGAATGGCATGTAACAGTACAGATGGATAATGACCCAAAACATACAGGGAAAGCAACCTAAGAAATGGGTAAAGAAAAGAAATGGAATGTTCTTAAATGGCCAAGTCAATCACCTGACCTCAACCAAACTGAGCATGCTTTTCATTTACAGAAGACAAAGCTGAAGGCAGAAAGCCTTCAACAAACCACAAACAAGCAGAAACTGAAGGCGGCTGTAGTAAAAACCTGGTAAAGCATCTCAAGGGAGGAAACTCAGCATTTGGTGATGTCCATGGGTTCCAGATTTCAGGCAGTCATTGACTGCTGATGACTTGCATAATAAAACTTAAAATTATAATAATGTTACATTGTGCAATTACTTTTGAGCCTGTGAACATAGAGGGACTATGTAAAAATGGCTGTAATTCCTCAATGGTTGCAATATTTCAATGCAATATTTTTGTTAAACCCCTTGAATTAAAGCTGAGCATCTACACTTCCAACACATCTTGATTGCTTCATTTCAAATCTATTGTGGTGGTGTACAGAGGCGAAATTACAAAACATTTGTCAGTGTTCAAATATTTCTGGACCAAATACATATAAATATGTGCGTGTTCTCTAACTAAAATGGGGGCACAGTTCAGTGTGATAAGCTGGTTTTATAGATTCAGTTATGAGCTGATGTTATAGTGTGGCACTTGCTAAAGTTATACCCTAACTTTTTTGTTGTTGTTGTTGTCTCTTTAAAGTCATAAACTACCAAAGTAAGAGTATATACAATTTAGATCATGTTTTTGTTAAATATTTCATGAAAAATTGCTCTTTAATTTGAATGATTGGTACAATCTAAGACATTATACTGTATGTCTGTTTAGGTTGCAGTTTGAGAAGCATTTCTCTGATCATGTAGCAGATCTACAAAAAGAGAGAGAAAAGGAGATCCGAGACATTAATGTGCATTGGCAACACAGGGTTGAGGATCTTCAAACACAGGTAACATACTCACACACACAGTTACACACACAGTCGTTTTATGTTCTGTAACCTTACTTCATGCTGTACCTGTAGCTGGAGGAGAAAAAAGTGCTATTCCAGAGGAGCAAGGAAGAAAGAGATAAGGAGGACTGCCATGGTAATGACGAAATGAAGAGAATGAAGCTGGAGATCCAAAAAACAATAGAAATGAACAGCTCACTCAGTGCCCAGCTTTATGCCACAATTCAGGAGAAAGAGAAGTTAATAAAGAAACAGCAGTTGCAGGTAAATTGAAAAGCCAGGAAAATACTGTACAATTTGAGAAATTGTTTTAGATTCTTCCCAATTTGGTCACTTTCTAATTCCCACCCACCATCCAGCTCTCCCCTATCATACTGTATGACAGCTACCAAGTAGAAAGGTAAAGGCTAACATGCTTCCTCCAAGATGTATTAAGCCAGCTACCCACATATTTTCAAACTGCTCTTTTGATTTCTATTACACACATCAGATTTACCAGAACTTGGCAAACTGACAATATTCTTGGTTTTGACCAGAGTAACCACACACAAATTTGGGCCATATAAATGAGACTGTTTAGTACATAGGTAATGTCTACATCAAAGTTATCAGAAGATAAAATCTGTATAAGATATAAAATATTTTAAAAATAATAATAATTATTAGATAGCTTTTGCTACAGTAGCCCTGTAAAACAGGCTCTTGATCCAACTTAAGCTGACAATAGTATTACAGACACATGATGCTCTATGTTTTGTGTGTGTGTGTGTTATAGGTTGTACAGGAGGAAGATGAGGGTGAGGAAGCAGTGAAGGACAATGAATTAACAGATGGGAAGAGAGATGAGCGTGGATGGCATCAGCGAGACCAGGAGTTGTTACGTGTAGAGAGACTCAACCACCAGCATGCCTTACAGGCTCTAGAGAAACATGCAAGTGAAGAGCTGCAGGCAGAAAGACAACACCTTCATACCCAGTACAAACTACAGTTGGGTAAGAATGACAACATAGACATTATCATTATTATCATGGGGCGGCTATGACTCAGG
The DNA here is from genome assembly GCA_012411365.1 of Ameiurus melas. Classification (NCBI taxonomy): domain Eukaryota; kingdom Metazoa; phylum Chordata; class Actinopteri; order Siluriformes; family Ictaluridae; genus Ameiurus; species Ameiurus melas. The sequence goes on along the minus strand of CM022778.1, from coordinate 12,663,247 downwards.
TGGTAGAGCGGGTTGTCCAGCAATCGCAGGATTGGGCGGTTCTGACCCACCACGACTAGAAGGTGTCTTTGCCCAAAAAAAAAACAAATAAGACACTGAACCCCAAGTTATTCAAGGTATAATTGTATGTGTGTGAATGGGTGAATGAGACACAGTGTAAAGCGCTTTGGAACTCCTAAGGTTAAAAAAGTGCTATATAAGTGTAAACCAGACCATTAATTAGTTTAAAAGGTCTAATTAAACATAGAAATCTTTAGTTAAAATTAGAAAAATAAACTTACAGCATAGCACATGGAATGTGTGATATTGTGAGCTTAAGAATTAAAAAGTTTCCTTAAGCAACGAATTTTATTCATTCATTCAGTTCCATTCTACTTTTCTTGGTTGGGGATCTCAGTGGCAATAGGCAGTCATGGCTTCTCTACACAGATTCCAGCTCCTCGTGGATCCTCAAACATTCCCAAATCAAGTTGCCACCAATACTTCGACTGGCACCTCCATTCAGAGGACGGCAGGCCCTACTCCAAGATTGCCCAGTCACAAAACTTAAGAATAGCAACCTTGCATTGGAACCTGATTTACACTGCTTTATTCTTCTTCCAAAAAGAAGGTTTAGTTAGGGTAGCAATATTTTTGTCTCCTATCTCCCAATGGATGACTATATTTTACACGGAAGATTGTGCAGTGAGAACTCGGTGATCTAACTTTACAATAATTTCTGCCCATTCTCCTAAAGGGTACCATTAATTCTGTGTATGCCATGACACCATTCTTTGTATCCCATATCACCATGTCCTTCTTTTAATGTTTTGGGAGTGTTTTATCTGTGTTTCTTGTCTGTATTTCTCTCTGTATCTGTGTGTGTGTGTGTGTGTGTGTGTGTGTGTAGAAAAACAGAAAGCAGAGTTAACACAACAGCACACTGAATGGGTCAGGCAGGTCACACAGAGACATATGCAGCAGATAGAAGACCTGCAGAATGAACTAAAGACACATACAGAGATGATGGCTTTGCAACAGGTATATTCTGCTAACCCTGGCATTAGCATCCACACTGATGTAGCTTAACATAAAAGAACCATTTCCCTCTCTCTCTCTCTGCAAGGACCTGAAGCAGCAGAACCGACTACAGTCTCTTGAGAGGCAGCTGGATGAGAGGAGCAGTGAGGTGCAAGAGCTGAAAAGAGAGAATGAGGAACTCAGAGAGCGAGTGCATGAACTCAACACCGAGAGAGAAACCAGCATGCACCACAAACAAAAGAGCAGCAGAAGGTCAGATTAAGGTTCAAAAATTCAAACTGGTATATTAATTGGAATTAACTATGAGAATAGTATATATGTGCATTTCATGAAGAAAATGCAAGCATGTTTATGAAATATAAGCAAGTTTCTGGTGTTGCTAGGGTGTTGCTAAGTAGCTGCTTGGATGTTTCAGCTTGATCAGATTTATGGTTCCTAAGAAAGAGACATTTGTATTGAACTCCAGCCCTAAGGGTGGCCACACCCCACCCACAGCAAACCGCCTCAGAGTCTAGTCCTGCAGGATGGAAGCTTGTCATGGGCTAATATTTTACATTTCCACCATAAATTTTCAATCGGATTGAGATCTGGACTGTTTTCCCGTCATGTCATTGAGCTGATTTGCTTTTCCTGAAGAAAAGCTTGAACACTTTTTGCTCTGAGGTGAGATGCATTATCATCCTGAATAATGACCTCATCATTACCAAACCTATTTTCTATCGATGGAATGAGAGAAGTGTCCAGAATTTCAATGTACACCTGTGCACTGACTGTTGAGGTCTCCCCTGGTCCTTTACCTGACTCGCAACCCTGTATCATAAATGAGTGGAAATCTGATAGTTCTCTTCAGGCTGTCGTCTTTATATGTTTCATTAGAACGGCACCAGACAAAAGTTCCAGCATCGTCTCCTTGGCCAACGCAGATTCATGATTCATCACTGAATATCACTTTCATCTGATCATCCACGCTCCATGATTGCTCCATCTCTTTAGTCCACCGTAACCTTGTTTTCGTAATGCTGGTTTTTGTTTTTTTCTGTATGTTAATCCAATTTCATTCAGTCGATTTCTTACAGCTCTGTAACAAACATTGACTCCTGATTCAACCCATTTGTTTTTCGTTTGATTTGTTTTGTAGTACATTTAAAATTTTCAAGGCATATCACTTTGAGTTTTGTATCCTGAAGCTTTTAACGTCTTCCTTGGCGTGTTGTTAAGACCATTAAAATAAAGGCACCAATGATAAAACGATCAGAATCACATTGTGCTTGAATTCCAGAATTTAAATTTAGAACCTTCTTATGTCATAATAGTTGAGAACAGAGAAAATCTTGATGATATCTTCACTAGACCCATTCATAGTCTTTATGAAGACACCAAACGTTATCAGCCATTATTGTTTACATTGTGTTAATTGAAGCATGAAAAAATGCTTGTGCGGACTCTGATCTTTCTCTCGTGAGTATTGACAGTAATACAGTGATGAACTTATATTTATCATTTATTCAACTGAGCATCATCAACATCACTTAAATACTGAAAACACAGAATATACATCAATCTCAACTTCAATCGTATTAATTATTAATATTAATTAATATTAATTTGTTTTTGATTATTAATATAATTGTTGTATTATTATATTAATAGTAGAGCAATTACTAATGAAATATGTTGAAGAAATTTGATAGTAAGTTAACAATGAAATTTACTCAGCTGGTCGTCCGCCATTACTCAAAGCCTATTGGCTGATTTTGGTCATGTGACTGGACTGTGATCATTTTCTCACAGTAGGATATGGACTCTGATCATTTTTCCAGAGCATTCTGTGCAAAATTCTGTGACCCTGATCTTTATATCACCCAAGTACATTTATGAGATCATTTTTCAATGCTCAATCAACAGCCGTGGATGCACAAATCCAAAAACACAGTTTTGTGACTCTGATCGTTTTTTCATTGTGGTTTTCAAATCTTAATATTATCCCTTTTTTTGCCCAGGAGTGTACTTCTAGTTCAAGTCTGTTCACACATATTTGGATTTATGTATATTTGATTTCTAGATTTGGTGTGGTGAAACAACTAGAAACTAATACAATTGAGTCAAAATTTTATTTTTAAAAAATATATATGAAAAGTGAATTCATTGAATTATCACAAACTACAGGGACCTGGTACATTGTTCATAAATGTATACATTTTCAACACGTGAAATCTTTGATCTTTGTTTTTTGCAGGTTGTCCAGTTCCTGGAAGGAAAAAGGGAATGAGGGTGGATCAAGGGATGGGGAGGAAGACAGGAATGATGAACCACAGGGCGAAATAGAGACCACGAAAAATGAAGAGAGGATAGAAATAAAGACCATAATGTCTGATTTCACCTCTGCCCAAACACAGCTACATGCCCGGATTGTTGCCTGCGAAACAGAGAACGCACTACTCTTATTATATTTTTCAATAATGAACAACATTCATACACACAGCTATAGCATGCACACAACTAAGGCTCTATTAGATCATAAAAAATAACTGTTTGTGTGTGTGTATGTATATGTATAAATGTAGACTGAAAGAGAGGGAGGAGACGGGAAAAAGAAGAGTAGAGGATCTGCACATCATTGCTAAACTGCAAGACAAGCTCAGTGAAAGAGACCAGCTCATCAAGAGACTGGTGGTTAGTACAAAAGACCTGCATACCTGCAGATGAATGAGTCTTAAGTGTGTACACTAACTATGTGCATACAGAAACTTAAGTTTTTCTTTGTTCTTTTGTCCACCAGGAAGATCTCCATCAGCTATCCCAACATCCTCCTCTTATCAGTGATGGGAAAGTGAAATCCTACCACCCCAGAACACAAACAGGAAGTCTCACACCTACCATGAAGGTTAGTTTCACACATCACACACACAGAACCTGGAGAGATTTCTGGGATGCGGATCAGGCAAGCAATAGTATATCTCACAATTACCAATAGTGTGGTAAAGAGTGATGTTCATGCCTTCCCCACAACACATCATGTTTTTGATGAGCACTCGTCATTGATATTCATAAGCGGACCAAAATTGTTCATTAATAATATTTAGTTGGCTCATGTTAACTGGAAAATATTTCATGATGTATTGCTTGATAAATGAAATGCAGAAATACTGATGTATATGTGTATGATGTATGTGGAGTATAAGGAGGTACTGAAATTTACCCATTGGTTAAAAAAGGCACACTGATGGGCCTTCCAAGTGGTGCAACTGAAAAGCATTAGCCCTATTGTCAAGAGTTCACAAGTTTGAATCCTAACAATGCCACAGCTATCCGTGAATGGGAGTCCTAAACAGCAGAATTAGCAGTGCTGTCTGGGTGGGAGGAATGGCATTACTCTCTCCCCATCAGTCAGTGTTACACTAACCAGTCATGGGCGTCTGTGAGCTTATATACAGGTGCTGGTCATATAATAAGAATATCATAAAAAAGTTGATTTATTTCAGTAATTCCATTCAAAAAGTGAAACTAGTATAATGTATACATTCATTACACACAGACTGATATATTTCAAGTGTTCCTTCATTTTAATTTTGATGATTATAACTGACAACTAATGAAAACCCCAAAATCAGTATCTCAGAAAATTTGAATATTGTGAAAAGGTGCACCCTGGAGAGGATTGTGAAACAAAACCCATTCAAAAATGTGGGGGAGATTCACAAAGAGTGGACTGTAGCTGGAGTCAGTGCTTCAAGAATCACCACGCACAGACGTATGCAAGACATGGGTTTCAGCTGTCGCATTCCTTGTGTCAAGCCACTCTTGAACAAGACACAGCGTCAGAAGCGTCTCACCTGAGCTAAAGACAAAAAGGACTGGACTGCTGCTGAGTGGTCCAAAGTTATGTTCTCTGATAAAAGTAAATTTTGCATTTCCTTTGGAAATCAAGGTCCCAGACTCTGGAGGAAGAGAGGAGAGGCACAGAATCCACGTTGCTTGAAGTTTCCACAGTCAGTGATGGTTTGGGGTGCCATGTCATCTGCTGGTGTTGGTCCACTGTGTTTTCTGAGGTCCAAGGTCAACGCAGCCGTCTACTGGGAAGTTTTAGAGCACTTCATGCTTCCTGCTGCTGACCAACTTTATGGAGATGCAGATTTCATTTTCCAACAGGACTTGGCACCTGCACACAGTGCCAGCAAACTCGCCTGACCTTAACCCTATAGAAAATCTATGGGGTATTGTGAAGAAGAAGATGCGATACACCAGACCCAACAATGCAGAAGAGCTGAAGGCCACTATCAGAGCAACCTGGGCTGTCATAACACCTGAGCAGTGCCACAGACTGATCGACTCCATGCCACGCCGCATTGCTGCAGTAATTCAGGCAAAAGGAGCCCCAACTAAGTATTGAGTGCTGTACATGCTCATACTTTTCATGTTCATAAAAATCCTTTTTTTGTATTGGTCTTAAGTAATTTTCTGATTTTGGGGTTTTCATTAGTTGTCAGTTATAATCATCAAAATTAAAATGAATGAACACTTAAAATATATCAGTCTGTGTGTAATGAATGTATACATTATACTAGTTTCACTTTTTGAATGGAATTACTGAAATAAATCAACTTTTTGATGATATTCTAATTATATGACCAGCACCTGTGTGTGGAAGAGTTGTGCTGTCCTCCATGTGTATTAAGCTGCCCCGTGGCATAGCATGAGCAGCAGTTTGAAAAAATGCGGTGGTTGGCTTCACATGTCTCAGAGGAAGCTGTCATGTGTCATGTGGCTAGTAGGTGGGAATTGGTAGATAGAAAAGCACACACCCAGAAGTACTGTTCATATTTAACATCAAGTCCTTAGAATCTAAATGTCTCTACAATACGATGATTTTATAACAATATGGCCCTCCTTTGAAAATGGACATCAATGTAAACTAATGCAGTTTTACACATCTGTCTTGAAATAACCTGTAAGAGAAGTTAATGATTTGCATGAACACATGAAATATGCATTTGAGCTATGTACTGTGAATTATTATTTGGAAAAATAGCTCAGCCAAGCAAAGCAAATGTACTTTGTCATGTTTCCAGAAAAAGATCCTTGAGGACATCCCACCAAGTGGGTCCAGCATACCAAGTCTCAGTTCAGCAGAGGGGGCATCCCCCAAGTCACCTCAATTGTCAAGTCGGGCAATCCTCCCATCACAGACACAAACTCCAATTCCCCCTCATCCTGAAGCCAAGACCTCTATTCGACACACTCTCTCTCCCACTCATGATCTCCTGTACCAGTTGCAACTCAACAACACCCAGCACATCAGGTAATTATAGACACTCATGCAAATCAGTACACATAGTAATTAAAAGAATAATCATTGTTTTAAAAAGTTCTAGGAACAAGAATATTTCTGGACTTCAAATTTCAATGCTAATAACAAAATATCCCCTACGAATATGGGTTGAGTATTTCAGAAACTGCCGATTACATGGAATTTTCACACAAACAGTCTCTGGAGTTTATAGGAGTCTGAAACACCTTGTTGATGAGAGAGATCAGAGGAGAATGATCAGACTGGTCTGAGCACCCAGGAAGTCAACTCAAATAAGCACTCTTTACATCTGTGGTGAGCAGAAAAGCATCTCCGAATGCACAACACATCAAACCAGATTGGTTGAGTCTTTGCCCATGATAGCCTCAGATTCATGTTCTTGGCTGACAGGAGAGGAACCCAATGTGGTCTGCTGCTGTTGTAGCCTATCCACCTCAAGGTTTGATGTTTTGTGCATGCTAAGATGCTTTTCAGCTCACCACGGTTGTAAAGAGTGATTATACGAGTTAGTATATACTTCCTGGCAGCTCAAAACCAATCTGCCCCTTTTCCTCTAACCTCTCTTATCAACGAGGCATTTCCACCCACAGAACAGTCGCTCACTCAATGTTTTTATGTTTTTCGCACCATTCTGTTGAGTTTGACATTCCCAGGAGATCATCGGTTTCTGATATACACTTTTTCCTACATTCTGATGTTATGTTTGATGTGAACTGAAGGTCTTGGCCCGTATCTGCATGATTTTTTGCATTGTGCTGCTGCCACATGATTGGCCGAGTAGTGAACTGCATAAATGAGCAGGTGTATATACTGTATATACACACACACACACACACACACACACACACACACACACACACACACTCACTTTATTAGGAACACCATAGCTCAGGAATACCAAGACCATAAAATCAAACTGTGCTGGATGACAGAAGAATTCATTCCAATGGGAAGAAAAACTCCTTCACAATAGTTGGTCAGATCAAGAACACCCTCTGTGAGGTAGGCATATCTGTCTAAAAGTCTTCAATCAAGAGAAGACTTCACCAGAGTGCAATTACACAGGGTTTACCACAAGATGTAAACCACTGGAAAAAAGTGGAAGACCAGAGAAGAGTTGGCCAAAAACATCTAAAAAACAGAAAAGCCAGCACAGTTCTGGAAGAACACCCTATGGACAGATAAGATCGACTTCTACCGGGAATGGTAGGAAGAGAAGAGTATGGAGAAAGGAAGGAACTGCTCATGATACATACCACCTCATTTTATGGAAAGGACATAGAATGTTTTCTTGTATTTATCAACAATGTGACTGCTGTCAAAAGCACCAGGATGAATGGTAAAGGGTTATATTATCTAATTCCTTAGATCTGCTGACAGCTGCTGTAAACAAAATGGAAACCAAATGTGTGTGCTAACAAGCTGAATCAGATTTGACTCCCAGGCACCAGCCCAGTCTTCCATCAACACCTCATCCATTAATGACTCCACCACTGAAGGCACTCTCCCACCCTTGCACTTTCCCCTTACTATGCAGTCCACAAGCTGGGGTTTTTAGCACTAAAGTGGATTGTGGTAGACTCCATGAAGTTCAAAGTACAGACCAACAAAAATCCCTTCACTTACATTCTGACTTCAGCTAAACTGGATGCTGATAGGCACTGGTGGTTGGCAGTTTAGTCTGTATATGATTTCAGTCTTAAATATAGTCCAGGAAGGCAGAATGTTGAGACCGATGCTTTGTCTCACTAACCAGAAAGTCTACCGCTCACATATTGGACTAGGGGACAGAGTATAAATTCAGAACCTTGGTCTTCAAGGGAAGCACACGCTGGCTGATAGGTGGAGCTCTGTGCCTGTTAGAAAATCTTTTGAGGATGTAGAAAATATAAAATATGCAATTGATGAGGATGAGAATCAAAGGTGCCATCATACTGCCTAAGCTATGTTCTGTTTCAAGCGCTTGGGAGAGCTGCCATAAGACACACACGCACACCCTTAAGGTAGCAATATATAGATAGCAAAGTCTCTCAGTTTATTCAAAAAGACAAGAGTTTATATATCAGACAGTCATATGCCTCAGCAACAGTGTGCTCATCTTTCAAGGTAAAAAAAAATGAGTAGACAAGAAAAAGGTCACAGTGCCCTCGAGAGAGAGAGAACTCACAAAAATTCATGAAATAAAGTATGAGAGCGTGCCATATTAATATTTACCAATGTGCTACAGAAAGCCAGATGCCCAATTTGCCTGTTTACTGTCAAAAGCCAGAGGATGGAGATGATCCTGTCAATATATTTCATGGTAATCACCTCCACCCAATTGGGCAGAGGGTGCAGCTACCCAATGTGGTCAGGGCCTACAAAAAGAGTGAGACACGCTACATGCAAAGTGGTACACCATAGTGTAAAATGGATCTGCATGATCTGTGGCATGGACTGGCAAAGATAGTAGTGATGACCAGCCATCCAGAGAATCCTCAGTCAGGGATGATGGTGATGGAGTATTGGTTTATGTGCCCAAAAGATACCAAATATGTAATGAACACAAAGATTCTGGGAAATCAAATAGTGTAAATTTCAATGTGTCGTACCCAGAGGATCCAGTGAGTATGGTGGGAAGAGTTATAGATTCAGAATCTAAGAAGTCTGAGCTAATAACTCATCCTGTGGAAGATTTTGAACGTGAAGCTAGTTCCATAGGCCCCCTTGGGTCCTATAGTAAAGCGTATAGTAAAGCCCCTAGGCCCTTGGAGGAATCAATATCTGTCATGTTAGAATCTGAGTGTGGGGAGGACCTGAGAAGGCTAAAACTTTTATTTATTTATTTATTTATTTACATATGATTCGCTTGGAGAGCCTACTTTAGCTTCTATGCTAGCTGTGAAATATTGTTCTACAATTTTCAAATGGATAGGTAATTTTTTTGGCCAATATGCCACCCACTAAAGTAGATGTGTTGATAAAGTATTTTTAAGTGCACACTTGCTCTCACATTATTCGACAGGAAGATACATGGATAATTGCTGGGGACATTTTAGGTGTATGGTTTGAAAATATAACAAGTAACCTGATAAATGTATTTGGGTTTTCCTGTATTAGTATTTGACTTACTGTCATTGTTTCTTTAAAAGTTATGGGGATGTAACTTTTTTTGTGCGGGAGGGTGTAGGTCTGTACTGATTATCATGTTTAAACTGTATATACATTGACCAGCCATAACATTAAAAGCACTGACAGGTCAAGTGAATAACATGAATATCTTGTTACAGTGGCACCTTTTAAGGGCTGGGATATAGTAGGCAGCATATTTGGATATATATGGGTAAGAGTAAGGATCTGAGCAACTTTGATAAGGGCCAAATTGTGATGAATGGGTCAGACATTGATGTGTGTGGGGAGCAAAAACTAGCCCATCTGGTCCGATCCCACAGAAGAGCTACTGTAGCTCAAACTGCTGAAAAAGTTCATGCTGGCTCTGATAGAAAGGTGCCAGAACACTGTGCATCGCAGCTTGCTGTGTATGGGGCTGTATAGCTACAGATTGGTCAGAGTGCCCATGCTGCACCCTGTTCACCGCTAAAAGGCCTACAATGGGCATATCAAGTCAAGTAAAGTTTATTTCTAGAGCATGTTTAAAACAACAGAAGTTGACGAACATGCTGTAAATCCAGATCCACCAGCGGGTAACCCAGCGGGAGCGGATAACCCAGCGTGAACTAAATCTAATGATTAACTCTTAACTTGGATCATGACTATGACGATGACACATTAACAAGAAGATCTCACAAGAAGAGAGATCTAAAATAAAACAGCCATGTGATCAGGAAAAAAAAACGCTTCACATACTTCAAGATTAGAAACTTGTAAACAACATGATAAAACAAGATCTAATGTATGTCCACGCTCATGTGTAGAACCTGTCACATACTGTACCAAATTAAGAGTCAATGAGATTTTAAAAATATTTGACCAGTGGCTTCGTAGGACAACAGACATGCATATTAAAGTCACCAAGGATGAAATTCCTGTCATAGTTTGGCATGATTCCAGAGAAAAAGACAGAAAAATCATTTATGAAATACTCCTTATATTTAGGTGGTAGATACATCACAGCATGTGCTCTGGACAGACAAATCAAAGATAGTTGATTGGCCACAGAAACAGCAGACATGTTTGGCACAGACCAAAGACAGATTTTCAGGAGAAGCACCTCATAGCAACTGTGAAGCATGACGGTGGAAATATTATGGTTTGGGGTTGCTTTGCTGCCTCAGGGACTGGACAGCCTTCATTCATTGATTCAGCTTTGAATATCTGCATCATATCAAAGAGTGTATGAAGATAATGTGAGGCCATCTCTCCGAAAGTTGAAAGTGGACCTTTCAAGAGGATAACGATCCTAAGCACTCTAGCAAATCCACCAAGGAACGGCTCAAAAAGAAGAAATGGAGGGTTATGGAGTGGCCTAGTCAAAGCCTGGATTTGAATCCCATTGAACTGTTGTGGGGGGATTTGAAACAGCAGAACATGCAAGAAAACCCTCAAACATCTTGCAACTGAAAGAATATTGCAGGGAAGAATGGTCAGAAATTCCAGGAAGCCTGGTGGACAATTACGCAAAACACCTACAAGAAGTTATTTCTGCTAAAGGGGTCACTAGCTTACTACTAATAGTAGCTACTAATACTAGCTTCTGAGGCCAAGGGTGTACTTACTTTTTCCACAGAAGAATATCACATCTATTCATATTTCTGCAGAATAAATGATAGAAAAAGCTATTTTGTTCAAGTAGATCAACTTTATTGAAAGCCACTTTTTCACAGATGAGAAAATGTTCGCTTGTCTGCAAACTGCACTGTTGGCAGTGTTTTGATTTGGTTCACATCACAAAAACCTGAATTTTAACAGGGTTATGTTGCTCTTTTATATGCACCTCATATTTTATGTTTTACCAGTACAAATAACATGTATAAATATGTAGAAATTATTTTTAAATCATGCCCTGAGCACAGGTTACATGGCTGCAAAATCTTGTTTGGAAACCCGGCTCCCAGTCCAGAGGGATAGTCTGTGTTTGGATGAACCTTTTGCCAGTCATTTTATAGACTCCAAAGCCCCTTCAATCCACATCACCTCAGTCATAAACCAGCAAGCGGCCAGTGCAGCCAGGTATCTCAACATATGAGCCAAATATCACTGCTCTTTGAAAAAACCTAACTACATGTAATACAGTAAATGGATGCTAATATGCTAAGTATCAGAACGCAAAGCTCATAAGAGCTTATGACAAAGAAAAAAGTGACAATTTGTAATCATCCTCATAAATCATTATGGGCAAAATTTTGCATGTTGCTAGTGTTGCAACTTGACTTTCAACAGTGATGGCATGACAGTCCTTGCTAAAGACCTAACCCTAACCACTATAGGTTCTCGGGCAGAGTTCTGTGTACATGGGCAGGATTGGGTTCTGGCTCAAGAAGTATAAAACATTTTTGAATCCACCTGTTTTTGCAAGTAATAATAATAATAATAATAATAATAATAATAATAATAATAAACTTTATAAAGTGCCTTTAAAGCAGCTTCTCAAAGCACTGTACATAAAAACACAAATCACAGAACGAATAAAAGGTAATTAAAACGAGTACAACAACCGTAATAAAAACAAATATAAAACAATCAAAAAGATATAAGGAATCAAATGCGAGTCTAAAAAAGTGTGTCTTTAAAAGAGCTTCAAAAATGCCAAAGGACTGAGCTTCCCTGAGTTCAGGGGGAAGAGAGTTCCAAAGTGATGGAGCGTAGACAGAAAAAGCCCTGTCACCCATAGACTTAAGGTGGGTTAGTGGAACCGTTAGTAGATTACCCTGAGAGGAGCGCAGTCTGCGATGTGGGGTGTAAGGGATTAATAAGTGAGTTAAATATTGTGGAGCCAAATCATGTAATGCCTTGTATGTCAACATCATGATCTTAAAATCAACACGGAACCTGACCGGGAGCCAGTGTAAGGTCTTCAAAACAGGAGTCACTTGGTTATATCTCCTGCTTCCCATCAGGATCCGTGCAGCGGAGTTCTGAACATACTGCAATTTGTTAATTGCAGTTTTAGAAACTCCGGCTAAAACGGCATTGCAGTAATCCAACCGCGTGACAACGAATGAATTGATCAGCTTTTCAGCGACAGATAAGTTTAGCATTAGTCTTAATCTGGCTATATTTCTGAGGTGAAAAAAAGGAGGCCTTCACAGCGTTCTGAACAAAAAAATCAAAAGTGAGGTTAGTGTCACAAATTACACCAAGGTTCCTCAACTTACTTTGGAACTCTAGAACAGAGCCATCAACAGATAGAGACAGTGGAGCTGCTTTGCGAATCTGATGACGGGAACCTATAAGCATGACCTCAGTTTTCCCGCTGTTCAGGCACAGAAAGTTATTATTCATCCATTTCTTTACCTCAGAAATACAGCCAGAAAGATAACCAACATCAATGCTTTCACCAGATCTTGAGTGAATGTAGATTTGGGTATCGTCAGCATAAAAGTGATAATGGAGGCCAAGTGTTCGCAGCAGATGCCCAAGTGGAGATAGATAAATATTGAAGAGTAGAGGGCCTAGAACTGAACCCTGAGGAACACCAGTGAGCACCGAGCAGGTGTCCGATCTAAAGCCATCCATAGAAATAAACTGGGAATGGTCAGTAAAATAGGATTTAAACCAGTTTAAAACTTTCCCGGACACACCAAAGACACTTTCTAAGCGGGTAAGTAAAAGACCATGATCCACAGTATCGAAGGCGGCTCTAAGGTCAAGAAGAATAAGAAGTGAGGTAGCTCCAGAATCAGAGGCCATCAACAGGTCATTTGTAACTTTGACCAACGCAGTTTCAGTGCTATGAAATTTACGAAAACCTGATTGAAGTGGTTCAAAGAGGTTATTGGTTATCAAAGTGATCAAAAACAGTTTTCCTTGTTGCCCAGGTGTGCCCTGTTAGATTGATTGTTTAAACAATGAATAGCTCTGAATGTCTACTCTTGGTTGAGCCCTGTGAAGACTGCATTTGTTGTTAAAAATGATAAACTTGCATGAAGACCGGAGAGTTGTCTCTGAGAGAAAAGCTTTTTTGAAACTGAAAAAGGAGGCAAAATCAATTACAGACTTTGTACATGTATTGGGTATAGCTAATACAACAGTTTGGTGATGTCAGTGGGTTGTCATTTGATGCAGCAAATACAAGCAAAGCACATGCAACCAAATATTAAGTGTTATTTACATTAAGACTATCTGGGCCAATACTTTTGCTCTCCTAAGGATTTGGTAGTCAGCCACCAAAGATGCCATGTTCTAAGTCTGAAATGAAAGCTGAAATTCTGATCTATAATCTCATATTCATCTTTTGATTTCAAAGCCAAATGTCTTCATAGAATTGGGCCTATTTACTTTCAGAGGGGATTGCAGGCACTGATTTGCACCACAAGACGTTTTGATATGGCAGACAATATACATGATGGTAAACAACAATTGATAGCAGAAGAATTAGGTTCTAGAGGACCTCATCCTTAGACAGAGATTATGTGCATGTATATGTGCATGTATATACACATTCTGTATATATATATATATATATATATATATATATATATATATATATATATATATATATATATATATATATATAATATGTATTCTTGTGTTTTTAATTGATGAATTTATTGGTGTTTTAGGGCTCCATCTGAAACAAGGGTGATTGAAACAGGACCTGATGGTCAAGACCCCAAGAGGCAAGAGTGGTTCACCAAGTACTTCTCTTTCTGAGCAAACTGGATCATAAATTTCTGATATAGTTGTCTGTTCAAATATACTTTGAATCCAAAAAATATAACACCAGGAACTCTCATTACGTACTTCCAACATCTTTCACACAAGCACATACAGACTAGTAACAAAATAAAGGGGGGGAAATGGTGCCTTTGTTATGCTGTGTGTGGCAGCTTATAGGGGCACAACAACAAATAGTTAATGATGTTTTTCCTTTCCTTTTTCACCTATCTCTACTAACTTATGCCTCCACACACTTTGAGATCATGACTGTGAAGAAACAGAGCAAAGCAAAAACATGAATCCTCCTGTAACATACCACTCTCTATTTATTTGTAGGCAAACTTGTATTTTTCCCCTGATAAGACGATGGAGCATTAATTCACATAGAAATAATGCAACGTGTAGAGTTTTTGTTCATGTCTTGATATAGAGAATATGATTTATTGTTCAATGTATGCTGCATGACTTAGTGAACCATTATTAAATGTAATCATATTATATTGTGATAACGTTAACATAAGAACACTGCCAGTAAATCAACATGAAAACCTACAACTTATCCAAGAGACAAAGACGTTAACAACTAAAATGAAAGTATTAGATTGGGATTGGACAATGTGAATATTAAACTTTTAACACAATCATAATGATGTCAATATATACAGTGTGTAAACAAATGTAAAGATATAAGATGAAATTGTCATAAAATAAGATAATCTCTGCTATGAATAGTAACTCAATTCACCCCAGAATACCTTGCCTATGAATTGATTTTCTGCAAATTTCTAAAGGTCTTGACTGGTTAAGGGACATGAATGGCCATACCATTTCTGTCATGACCTTGAAGCTGATATTAATCAGCTATGCTATTATCCTGGAAACAGTTAACAGACCTCTGGAACGCAACACTGTTTAATCGAAAACTCTCTACCTTAGTTCCTAGTGGTACTAGGGTACTTGCACATAATTTCTCATTTTACTTTAAATATGGTGGTTCAGTTATTAAGGCTTTGTGGGTTCAAATCCCAGCACCACCAAGCTACCGCTGTTAGGCCCTTGAATAAATTTATGTAACAACATTTGCTCGGTTCAATTGTAAGTTTGTTACGAAAATATGTCAAAAATATGTATACAGATTTTGCCAAATATGTAAATGCAACCTGAAGATTCTCCCTGAAGGACATATATTAGCACTAAAGTTGATTTCATTTTAGTAAAGGATGAAACTCACAATAGCAGGATCTGAAAAATGCATGTTTGCAGCAATCAAATGTTCTATTCAACTTCCTCAATATTCAACCCAAAGCTTCATATTTAAAATTGGTATTACCAAAGGTAAAGAACCAGTGGTGCTATGTGTGGTATATTGAATTAAAGATGATGCTTGTCTTAGTTATCTACTGCTCTATCTAAATATGTAATGATCACGGGAATGGCTAAAGGGTGTTTGTGGCCAAACCTGCTGACCAATGAGCTCCAATAAATTTCACATGAACAATCAAAATTGGTGATATGTTATTATTCACAACCACAGGTGGGCTATCCCCATTATAGCATTGTTGGTTTACAGCTAAGTATGTGGTTTGGCTACTGACGTAAATTGCATTCAGCAGGTGTGAATGTGTGGGTGTGCATGGTGCCCTGTGATATGAAATGAATCCCATTTTGTCTGTATTCTCACATCATGCCTAGTGTTCCAGGATTGGCACTGGGACTCTCACCATGAATAGGTTATTGAAAATACTTTTCACTCACACTAAATATTCTGCTGACATTTCATCCACTAACTTTAAGTTGCACCAGTCACCCGACTCCTACCTTATTCAATACAAAACCATACTCCTCACCTAGAAAGCCTTACATGGGTACGCCCCAGGTTATTTGACTGAACTGTTGTTTCCCTATACCCTATTAAAGGGCACCTTTCATGGTTTTTAAACGTGCCTAATTTTGTTTTCTCATCCTAAGGTCTCATACAATAGGTTTACATGCAGCCAAGGTCAAAACACACTTTCATTTTCTCATAATTTACATTGCAGGATTACCTTTTATTCTCAGTGTCACAAACGACTCGTTCAAGGATCCGTTCATTCTAAACTCCCTCTTTCAGATAGCCTACTTATGCTCTGATTGGTCAGATGTCCCAGTATGTTGTGATTGGTCTACCGCTTACAGCGCGTGTCGTTAAGGAAACGTCCACTACCATATCCGAGTTGGTGGTTTTACTTTACCAATTTGAGACGCAGCCCAATAATGATGCATCAGCACCACCGAACCATCACCACAAGCACAACGAGAGCAAGACGTTTCTCAGTGGTATGTTTACGGCAATAAAGTGAGTTAGCTGGTTAGCAGAGGCTAACAGCTAACAGGCTAACAGTTGAACACGTATACCACACAAAATTATGCATTTGAAATTCCCTGTAGAAAATATGTACATAATTAATCATGCTTACAAGTTGTGATCCAGAGGCGCAAGACGGTCCAAATAAAGAGGGTCCGGCCCGTCTTTAATGAATAATCGTTTCACAA
Source organism: Ameiurus melas (assembly GCA_012411365.1). NCBI lineage: Eukaryota > Metazoa > Chordata > Actinopteri > Siluriformes > Ictaluridae > Ameiurus > Ameiurus melas. Next base: position 12,646,569 of record CM022778.1, on the reverse strand, counting down.
ATCCCGCGTTGACTTCAGTTGGATTTGAAATGCAGTTGTCAGTGAAATGACGAAACACAAATAAAAGTCGGAGTTGAACTGGTCTGGTATTGTTTCAAAATGAATTCTAACCTCATCCTTTGGGAGGATGAGGTAAGAATTCATTTACAAACAAGAGACACGTTCATGAAGGTTTTATTTTTGCAGCACAGAAAACATCATCTAGACATGAACCCAAGTCGTTCAGGACGCAACCTCAACTGTAGTGTTTGAGGGCGGGTCAAAGTACACGTTGTTCGCAAGCAGCCAATGAAGGCCAGAGGAGTGTATTTTTGTTACCAACCTACGTAGGTTAGTACAGGAAGTAAGCCTGGAATTACTGACGAATCGTTTCAGCTGTTCAGAATCAGTTCTTTCTTTTGGGAGTCAATAAGTGCATTTGTCATGCACTTTTGATTTAAATTTTTTTCTTTCAATATTTTTATTGAAATATATGGGGAACACATTGGGGAAAAAAACCCAAAACACTCCAGTACAATGAGATCCACAGTTATAAATGAAAATGTTAGACATTATTTCGTATATCTCAATGAATCAACAAAATGTGATTCTTGTTTTGTGTACACGCGCTTTTGATTTTTTTTTTTTAAACGTTACAGACTTTTTACATTCACAAACAGCTCTATAACACACTACACGGGCGTTGAGAAATGAATTTGACAGAATTAGAATTCTGATGTATGTAGCCACAAAAAAATAAGTCTACCCAATCCATTCGACTCATTACTTACAGTGATCATTTTCATAATTTGGCCTCTGTACACCGCCACAATGGATTTTAAATAAAGCAAGATGGAATTAAAGTGTAGACTTTCAGCTTTAATTCAATGGGTTTACCAAACTTATTGCATTAAACATTTAGGAATTACAGCCATTTATTTGCCATTTAAATGGAGTCCCTCCATTTTCACAGGCTCAAAAGTAATTGGAAAATTGACTGACATGGCAAGGTTTGATCCGTTTCCTCATTATTTCACACTTCACAGCATCTAGCCAAGTCAAGAACACTCTGGAGGAGGTAGGTGTATGTTGGGAAATTTTCTATTCTCTATTCCCTCAGATATGTACAAGAATGTTTAGGTTATAGTTTGATTTCTGTCTCATGAACTTTACAGAATCTGTCTGTTGTGTACGTGCAGTTTAACATGTCACCATAGGAACTTCCTTTTTCTGTGTTAGTCGAACCATACCATCAGACCATATATGTTCAAGAAAACTGTACATTCTGGTATTGCCTAAGATGTTTTTCACGTATGTGGCCAGTCAGTTCAACTGCCATATTATTTCAACATCAGTACGCATATGCACGGCTATTTTGCCTATATAAACCTCTGTGAATCTGCAATAAATCGGACGTCTCTTTGAACTGCTCTGGTTGCCAGTGTGTTCATTTAGACTCCCCGGCGCCGTATACGCTCCGTGATAACCCACATACGCTAGTTTATCTTTAGAGTAAATAAATCAGAGACAAGAAAGGCTGACGGAGGAAAGGTGAAGATAAAGCTGTTATTTGCTTTATCCTTACAGTGTATATTTTCAACGTCTACAAACAAGAGACACCTTCATGAATATAGGTGTACCTTCATGTACCTCAACATGCAAACCACTGGTAACACTCAAGAACAGAAAGGCTAGATTAGACTTTGATATATAAAATTACCAAGGCAAATTAAAATTAATTGCTGACAAAATGAACACTATTGCTCACTACTCACTGCACATCAGCAAAGAGTCACAGGTTCGTAGTTGCTGTGCACATCAAGGAGTACCTCACCTGAACCCTCAACTCCACCTGCCTAGCCAAGAAAGCCCAGCAGTGTCTTCACTTCCTGTGGAGGATTCAGAGCACAAACATCCCACTTTCATCTTGTCCACCATCACAGTGATATGGTTAAGAGCAATAAAGAGTGTTCTGAATAGCTCTCACTTTCTGGTATAGAAACTGCACTCAACAAAACTCCACAACTTCTTCCCTGAGCCAGTCAGACTACCCAACTAACTGCTGCCCCAAACACCCTCCAGCACTAATCAAAACCCTTCCCATCAGCCACCATAATACAGTACACCCATCAGTTGTATGCACACCTGGAAGGAAACACTTTACATGTGCTGCTGCTCTTTTTAGTACCAAATTGCATGACATGATTTTGTGGACCCTTTTATTTAGCGTGCACTGTCCTAATGCACATCTAGCAAGCTCAAGTATTTGTACTTTATGTAGTCCTGTGTATCATGCTACTGAATTGCTGTTGCACCATGTTCCTTATTACAATGTATATTAATTGTATTGAGGAATGACAAAAACCAACTCAACTTGATCTTTTTACACTAAAAAAAAATCTCTTCTTTATTTGCTATTCAATTTTTTTTTTTTTTTTTTACAAATAATTACATACTTCACTTTACACTGTGCTTTACTAGTACTTAAACAGGCCTGGTAGCACTGATTAAAAACAAATCAGTACAAGATCAGTGGAGATCACTGAAATAGAGTGGAGTGTAATAAGACATCTTTGGCTGAATGGTAGTTGAGGATCTCGGAGTGAAAGGACTTGAGGCTGCTCTTCAAGGCCTTCTGCTGGCTGGTGTGTGGTTTCTTCCTGTACCTCATGGTCAAAAGCTTATCTGCCAGATAGTGTAGCCACAGTACGTTGGAGTGAGGATTATAGTCCGACCAGCAGTTACTACAAGATCAGATCAGTAAAATCAGTAAGTAAAATGAACTAAAACTAAGCAGAAACAATCCAGAAATGTATTCATTTATCAAAAAGAAAAGAACATATATGGAAAGTTTATAAAGGAAGAAAATAAATTACTGAGCAAAAGGGGCTATAATTCATGCTAGTAGTTTGGGATGGGCAATCTGGCAAAAAAACATTATATAGTTTATCACAATTTTCCAACCTGGATCACAATCCATGATATCACGTTTAATAAAAAATTCTGATAGTTACTGAACACAGCAACTTTGGTGCTATTGATAAATATATTTCTAAAAGGACACAACCCCATAACAGACACCTTAGCTCAAAGTACCGTCTGAAACTATTTTAATTAACTTTAATTCCACACAAAATGTAACTCTCTCTTCAGTATTTAAAAGTGCAATAAATGGAAAGGTGATTGACGGGCGAATTAGTATTTAATACATTTATATACTGAATACATTCTCAGAGTTGGTTTAAATTATTATTAGTATTATTGCTTATTTATTTATTTTACTGTTACTCTTTGCATTGTTTGTACAGTGGAGGAATGGTGGTGTTAGAAAAATATTTGCGACTTAAGTCATCACAAGGATGAATGATTTTTTACAAGCCTTTATATTCGATCATTTTGATGGGTATTACATCCTTATCCAGGTAAAATGTCATGGCATCCGCTTACTCGTTTTCAATTACAGAATGCCTTTTTCAAACACGTTTATTACGGTGTTTGCTTTAGCCCCGTTTCTGGCTACAGTGCTGCACCGTGTCCGTTATGTAAAATCCATCAGTTCCATATAAATGATGTAGAATTTCTTAGGAATGAGCTCCTCAATGCCTCTATGTTGCCAAACAAAATGAGGAGGAAAAATAAAACAAGGAACTGCCTACTCTTGATTATTATTGGTTTGTTCCTGTGTGTTAGAGAGAACACAAGTTGGATAATATAGTTTGGGTCTTAAAACAACCTGAGATGCCTGAGCATTTTCAGTGCAACTGACAAAATACCTTTTATCATGGTATGCATGATCTTTCTGTGAAAACGGATGGTGGAGACAGTGTAATCATTCACAATTTAAAACAGTCATACCACCCACCACCTCTAGTAGTGTTACTCAGTTTGCTTAGTTAGAGATGCTTACTTGTTCTCTTTCTTCATCAGACGGTAGATTTCAAATTGATAGTCACCCTGGCCCATGAATAACTCCTCTTCATTCGCTATATCACAGGACACTGTTAACCCATCTAAAAGGGAGAAAGATGGGAAGAAAAAGTAAGAACATTTTAAACTGAAGGCTGATTTACACTGAAATAACATTAAACTTTTTACTAAAATATATTTAACTATTCAGGTGCTTTTCAGTCTCATCTCTACCGTAACTGAATGGTTTTATGAACTCTTCACTCAAAAGGATTTGTAAAAACTAACTCTGCATAACACGTTCTTTTAGAGATAGTACCGATGGGTATACAATACCTCAATTAACCCCAATTATTGCCTGATCGCGCATAAGCACCATAAAACTTTACATAAAACATAAGTACCGTACTTCTCGGACTATTGAGCGCACTTAATTATAAGCCGCACCCGCTAATTCTAAAAAGAAAAACAATTTTGTACATATATAGGCTGCACTTCTCTATAAGCCACAGGTGTCCACGTTGTAACTGTCACGATTCGTGACGTAAACGAAGCAGGACGGATGCAAGTGCAGTTAGGACGAGAGCTTTTATTGAAACAGAGGAGAGCAGACTCAAGAGAAACAAGAAACACAAAACATGACCAACTCAATGAACTAAGATAACTAAACCAACTAACCTAAACATTAACTATGACATGAAACAAAGACTATCTATACTCTATAAACCACTTCTACATCTATATTCTAATCTAAGTCTATACAACTCTAAGCTATACTATCCGCTACTAGGCTATAAGCTATGCTATAAGCTACTAGGCTACAGGCTAAGCTATAAGCTATGCCATAAGCTAACTAGCCTTGACATGAACAAGAACTAAGACACATGGCATGAAAAAGACTAACTATATTCACTATCTAATTCTAACTCTATATCTAATTACCCGCGCGTTGTGTGTGTCATGGCTCCCGGTATATATACACACACCAACCAAACTGCTAACAGCTGCAGGCAATACCAAAACACACGTGACTCGACAACACATGACAAGACGGGGCGGAGACATGACGTCACCAATACGCATTTCTTCGTGTGTTTTCCCTGATGAGGGGGTGTGCATGAAGCGCAAAACAACTGATCTGAAGAATGTAGTGTGAGCGCGTTAGATTTCATTCGAACAGTTTCATTGGTCCACTGTGACCTGTTGGGTAATTTCATTTGTCCGATGTGACGAGGCTAAATGTTTTGGCGGCATGAAACTCGAAACTCGGCATAAATTAGCCGCATCATTGTTTAAGCCGCAGTGTTCAAAGCGTGTGAAAAAAAGTAGCGGCTTATAGTCCGGAAATTACGGTAATCACAACTGTTTTTACCTTCGAGCTCCAGTGTTTGAATACTGGACAAAACATACACACCATTTTCTGACTACCTTAAGACCTTTATTTTATATTATATTTGAAGCATACACCCAGCATCCACTTTATTAACACCTTTAGTTTAGGAACAACTCTACACTTGCACATCCATGCAGTTATCGAATTAGCCAATCATGTGGCAGCAGCGCAATGCAAAAAAAACATGCAGATACAACTCAAGAGCTTCAGTTGATGATCACATCTAACATCAGAATGGGGGAAAGGTGTGATCTCTGTGACCGTGGCATGGGTGTTGTTATGAGAAGCACTGAATTCATAAACTGCTGATCTCCTGGGAATTTCACATTAAAAACCAATCTCTAGAGTTTCCAAAAAATGTGTGTAGATAACTGCATGAATGTACAGGTGTTCTAAATAAAGCGGGCAATGAGTGAACTGCCGTGTAGTTAAAATGTATACTGCTGTACAGAAACTTCCAAAATCAGGGAATTATCTTCGGGTTTTCTGTTCATTTTTCAATTCAGAGAAATTCTTGTCCATGTTAATAGCTAACGTATCCTTTAATTGTGAAAGAACATGAAGAGATGAAGAAATTTCAAACTCACCGATCTCAAGACGCGAGAGTGAATAGTCTATAACGTTAACATGAACTCCTCGTGTCTCTACAGAGTGTACTGAGCCATTCAGAAGAAACTGATTACGCTTCTCTTTTGTATTTTTCACCAGAATATTTCCCCAATGCAGGTCTCTGCAGAGACAGAATTGCATACAATAAATAATGGACAGTACCCATTAGGTTAATTTACACGGAACTAATAATCTTCAGTACAATTTTGCATAACTTAATATTCAGTTAAGTTTGATCAGTTGAAAACAGAGGTAGACAGGGAAAACACTAAACTAGGTAAGCTCTTTCTACTTACATCTCTGGAGTCGGAGAACTATAAAAACTTTAGCAACTGTCTCTTAGGTACCGACTAGAATGCATAATGTTTCATTCAAGTATTATTGCTCCAAAATAAAGGTCAGCCTGAGCGTGTACTTGTGGCACATGCAATCCTGGGTGTGTAGTACTACCTGTGTTCGAAGCAAAGTGCCTCTTCAGCAACAGCCAGAGCAGCAGTAACCTGGTGCAGCACACTTTTAGCTTGCGCCATAGATGTGAGCTACATACAGAAAAGCACACAAAAACACACACACTGATCAGTTACAACACATTTCTCCTCAGTACTAATGGCGGAGTACGTAAACCGTGTTTCTGCAAGATCTTTTTACTACTTTAATACAAATGTATTTAAGAACAACTTTGCAGTGACAATACAACAAATAAAACAAAAAATAAAAAGTAAAAAAAAAAGATTTCCAGGTATTTAGAAATGAATGGAATAAGCACTGGATCCTCTGTGACCTTGTCCTGGATAAAGTGGTTACTCAAGATGAATGAATACATTTGGGAAAAGTTGCTCACTCAACTCAAAACACAGCTATAATGGAAGTCCAAAGTTGTTGGCTATTATTGCATCAGCTACTCTTAAACCCTGCCCAAAACAGTAAGTGCACCAAACAAGCAACAACGATAATGACAACAGGTGCTGTACCTTTTTTTGACAAATACCTTGTTTCTAGATCGATACATCCGATACATCGGTACCAACATTGTTAAAATGTGACGGTACTTGTTTTTCTGCAGTGGCTAATGTACCATCGGTAATTAAGATACCGATGTTGCAATTCTTCCGGAACTGACGTGGGCAGCAAATACGCGTAAGTGTTTTAGTCTGTCCAGAAGTGGTAAAGAAGAAGAACGCCTACAAGCACACGGGAAAAACTACAGAAATGGCGACAATTTTAGCACTGCCCCGACTCGTTGAGAGGAAAAGAGAGGAAAGCTTGTTGAGAGAAAAGGTAGCCGGTGTGCAACTGATGCTATCGCTCATTTCAAACAAAGCGAGGAAACACCTGGAATTTGGCGAAGCACCTGAAAGACAGCCCTATGTTATGTTTGTTTGAGGCAGCTGGCATTGTAGCCGTGGAACCAGCTAACATTATGCTCCATATAATGTTAGCGATAGCCTGTTATTTGTTAACGACGCAAACACACTGCAATGTTATAAACTACCTCCTAATGGACCACCATGCATCGCCATTCAGCCCGTGACCTGTCAGCTAAATGTAGCCTAATGTCACTAATAATTATTCACATGTTCATGCTTTTAATAAATCTTTTTGGCTTCCACCATATCAGTGAATTCAAACTAATGCTTGCATTCAGAGTATAAAATAGGTGTGTGCATGTGTGTGTGCGAGCGTTTAGGAGCGCACCTTAGCACTTGTTAATAGCACTTAGCACTCGTTTATTAGTCATTTTCAGACAATAACGAAAATATCCCCCTCTGTCTCTTTTTGCCAGTATTAGCCAGAGGAATTTCATTTTTTATACCACAACGTAGTATCAACTTTAGTATCGAGTATCGTGTACTTTAGGTGGTATTGGTACCGCCTACTAGATGTTTGATATACACAACATCCCTTCTTGTTTCTATTTTGTGCTGTACTGTTGAACATGAAGAGAAACTGATCCATGAGGCAGAGAATATGGTGCTACATGACCCTCTCTAAATATTAGAAAGCAATTAACCAAAAAAGGCAACTGCTCCCATATGCTAAATCGCCGTGAAATCCTGTAACAATCATTTAGTCTGACGTGCAACTTTAAACTCGTAAAAGTAAGTGTAAAACATTTCGTTTATTTAATTATCATAGCTCCTGTATGTCCAGTTAGCTAGTGAAATTGCAGATACAAAGATGTAGTGAAGCCCCATAGGAGAACGACGCAAACTCATTAAATGTTGCTGTTTACTTATAACATGTTACACATCTATGTTTCCAGCTGAAGTAGAGGTCTGATGTTTGTTTATGTTTTGCTTTTCCAGAGTAGACAGAAGAGGACTTAGTCACATGATAGAACCTTTAAATGATAACTGTTTCAGGTTTCAAGCCTATTTTTCCACCAGATCCAGTGCAAGCACTGTAACTTCCAACACACTCCCATCTTAGCATGATCTTTGCACGTTTAGATGCTAAATAAACAATATTTTAAGATGTTATTCATTTAGTATTTAAATAATAAAACCTATTATTGTACTAGTTAAATTGTACTAACTACTGTTTAACTATTGTAAATATTTACTGTAGTATTACAGCAATGTGCCCTTCTAACTGCCACTAAGGAAACTCACCTGATTAACAAGCATTATCTAATGTCATGCAGCATCAAAATGTTATATTTACTAATCTGATGCAACAAAGAATTACTCCACAATCTAAATGGTAAATAACCTCATTGTTTGCCTCTTCATTCTTGGTATAAAATGGGCTTAAAAGGCCACAATGATTAACTTGGAAGAATGTTGGAAGTGGAGCTGCTGTGGTGTAGAACATTTATGCTCAAATTTAAAATAAATACTTTTAAGGTCCATACATTAGCAAAATGCAATCTAAAATAAACAAAGAGTTTTTAATGATCCAAAATCCTGATGTAAATGCACCTGAATGTACCTTTCCATTCATATTCTCCAAATCACTGCCTCCAAACTCAAACTCCAGGATCAGAAAGAGCTGGTCCACACCAAAGAAATCTGTACACATACATAACCAAGAAATTATCGTTAGTAGTTAAATATTTAACCGAGCATTTATTTTGAAACTGTGCGTGTGTGTTTTCTGGAAATATGGTTTTACCAGGTCGGTCATTCTCAGATCCCTTTTCTGTGGCAAACTTGTCCCATGCTTTGAGCAGAGCACTGGGATAGCACCCACGCACACAGTGAAGGCTAAAACAGAAATGTAAACATTGTAGATTCATTACACACAATTAGAGATGCTAAACTGATTTCGAGCATTTTAAATATCTATTGATAGTCAAAGGTAAAAGTAAAATTAGCACACGTATCATACTTAAGGAGGCCGATGAACCCATTTGTTTTGTTGTGCTCCTTGGAGTTGAGTGCACTGAGCTCCCTATGTGAAAAACATATCAGCGTGATAAACATTACCACCCAGATGATTACATTTTTGCACAAATAAACTTAGAGTAACTTTAGTCTAGACCTGAACCTCTAAACAGTGTTCAGAATATTAGTATATTAGCAGACAATTCCTGTGATAAAGTAGGAATTATCTGCTAATATGCTAATATTGTGAATACGGGTTAGAGGTTCCGGTCCTCTATAAAATTAAGTATTCTGAAAGAAATGCAAAAAAAAAAAAGTTGTTTCACATTAACTGGTCTCATCAACAGAAAACACGTTACTCTAACTTTAAAACATGCACTAAATTCTGAAGATTAAAGTAAGATTTCTTAACTTATTGTACGTTATTAATTTCATATTAACAGAATTAACTAACTGAATTGTAAAAAACCTCCTTTAGTCTCACATTCACTCTGCACAAACCAAAGCATTTCTACTTCATCACTGAACATCAAACTGGTCATATATATTATCAACTTTTTTTATATAGTAATATTAACTGGATATGAAATATACTACTCTACAAATATATTTTTCTGTGCAATATGTACTTTTTTGTCAACACATCTTCATTTAAATCTTTCAACGGTGTACTGGCGCTTTAACTCAGCGCGAGCGGGGGAAAAAATAATTAGACTAGATGCAGAAACTCCCGATTCCCCTTAGCTCACTTCCGGTGTTTATGGTTTATATATATATATATATATATATATATATATATATATATATATATATATATATATATATATATATATATATATATATATATATATATATATATATATATATATATATACACACACACACACACACACACACACACACAGACAGAGAAAGAGAAAGAGAGAGAGAGAGAGAGAGAGAGAGAGAGAGAGAGTAGGGTAATTACTCCAATCATTCCTGGCTTTGAATAAACCTTGTAAATTCAGACAAAGAAAGTGTGAAAAAAATTCATGGCCCAAGTGAACTCTACCTTGTTTATTTAATTTAATTTTCTCTTCTTTCCATGATTTAAAAAAATGGCATTTTTCTGTTATAACTGCAAATAAATTGTTCACTTCCAAATAATTCTAACCACAAAAAAAATCCAACAAAAACTTGAAGCCGTACTAATGTAAAAACATACTTGGAAATAATAATTTCATGAAGAATTTCACCAAATGTTTTCTGTGGTTCACCATTGACTTTCTGATGGCCTTCCACTGGAATAATCTGAAACAATACAGAGAACAACTAATCACTTACTACATGAGAACAAATATATATATATATATATATATATAATTTAATTTAAATCCCTGTTTGCTAGAACTAAATGTTCATCAACAATTTGATACTGGTTTCTACACTCAAAGCATAATTTATACAATCCTCTCTGAAAGTATTGGAACGGCAAAGCCAATTCTTTTTTTTTTTTTTTTTATACACTGAAGACATCTGGGTTTGAGATCAAAAGATGAATACGAGACCATGGATTTGAATTTTAGCTTTCATTTCCTGATATTTACATCAAGATGTGCTTGATGTGCTTGACCTTTGGTGGCAGACCACCCAAATTTTAGGTGAGCAAAAGTATTGGAACAGTTTGTCAAAGTAAATAACACTTAATATTTGGTTGCATATAACTTGCTTACAATAACTGCATCACGCTGGCAACCTACAGACATCACCAAACTGATGCCTTCTTCTTTTGTGATGCTTTCCAAGCTTGTTTCACAAAGCTTTTTGCTTTGGGAAGTTTCTCCCATCAGTCTCCTCTTCAAATGGTGAAATGCTGCTCCATTGGGTTAAGGTCTAGTGACTGATTTTGCGAGTCTAAAACCTTCCACTTTTTCCCTTGCTGAAGTCCTTTGTTGAACTGGCAGTGTGTTTTGGTCATCGTCTTTGCTGCATGATGAAGTTCCACCCAAGCAGATTGGATGCAGTTCTTTGTAAATTGGCAGGCATAATTTTTCTGTAGACTTCTGAATTCACTCTGCTGCTACCAACATGAGTTACATCATCAATAAAAGAAATTGCGAGCCTGTTCCAGAAGCGGCCGTGCAAGTCAAAGTCATGACAGTACCTTCACGGTGCTTGACTGATGAGCTCATGTGTTCACACTTTGGTAGAGGCGTGGTTCCAGAACTTTTCAGGCTCATCTCTGAGAATTCCATTGTGCCTTGCTAAATCTTTCTGCTAATGAGTGGTTTACATCTTGTGGTACGGCTTCTATATTTCTGTTCTTGAAATGGTATCTGTGATACCATCACCCTCGCCCTGTGAAGGTTGTTGGTGAGATCACTGACAGTTGCTTTGATGGTTTTCTTCACAGCTCTCACAATGTTTGCTGTCAACTGCTGTTCTTCTCCAAATTTAGTTTAACAGAAGGTTTAACAGAAGAATTTGTCATGGTTCACACTATGTTCCTAAATTCCGCGCAAGTTTTCTCATGCCTACTTTTGCGTTATATTGTAGCACATTAACGTCACAATCACTTAAAAAAACAAAATTTCAACCATTCTCCTAAATATTTGTAATTAGGAAAACAAGTGCTCTTAAAAACAATTGTTACCGTAGAGCCCTGAGTTAATGTGAGCTGATCAATCGAGGTTTACATTATTCGGTGGTAGAACTGCTAGCATCGCTCATAACTTCAATTAGTTACAAAATGTAATAATTTATTAGGTTTAACTTGCTCACTTTAAGAGCCGCGGTCTGATTGGCATTGTTGACCATGGAGAACACCTCTCCAAACGTGCCCTCTCCAATCTTAATGCAGCGTTTCATGCATTCAGCAGGAATGCAGTCATCAAAGAAAAGTGGGCCTTCCTGCTGACACTCCTGGTACACTTTTTCAGCATCACTGAGGTCTTCATTAGCAGAAATCTACATCAAACAGAGGAAAATAAATGGGGAAAACATTAAGAGAAGCATTAAAGTAATATATTTTCAAATGTACTGGTAAAGACCTAACCATGGAGGTATTGTTCATGCTGGAACGGAGCAGGTGAGAGAAAGCTCGATTAGATACTGGGGTGCCAAACAGGTCTAGGCTGGTGTTCACCAGCCCTGGATCCTTGAGATTGGAAAGAGCCAGCCGTCGAGGAGTTGGAAATGCTGCAAAACAAGTGAATAAGTATGAACACGTACAAAGTTTAAGACTGCTTCTAGAAGAGGAATCATTAGTGTGCATGTTTCTCAGACGCACCGGTCATCTTCTTGTGTATGGACAGTGCAGCTTTGAGACGCCCCCAGGTGTGTGTTCTAAGCGAGTCTGGAGTGAAGCTGGTCAGAAAGGAGGAAAGGTTCAGCATTTCTACACGGAGAGGGGTCTTAGGCAAGCCAATCAATTTGCTGCTCTGCAACCAGCCACAAGCAGGTTCCTGTGTTTAAAGATAAAGACCAACACAGAATAAAAATTACCAAACAATCCTCACTCTGCTTATTCCTACAAATTCAATAAAGGAAGTACTACATTACCCCCATGCATGAATCGGCTCCAGTGGGCAGAGAGTCATTGGATGAGCAGTCTCCTGGTTTAGACCTAGTTTTCTGCCTCTGCTTTCTGTTTTGTTCACCCACACCTCTCTTTGACCACCGGCTAGAGTTCAAGCCACTCACGCATACTTTACGGCTTGTAGAAAGACCGTTGTTTTCTTTTGCCACAGGCATTTTACGGGGAGCCGTAATAGATGCAGGGGAGAGGGCAGATCGCATGAAGGAGGTAGTCAGCCGTCTAACTAGCCCTCCAGTCTGCATTTCACTGCCGGATGTTTGCTCTGCTGATTCAGTGCCAACCAAGCAGGGGAAATTCTTTAAGTTCCTGGCATTTTGGCGTCTTTTGGATTCTAAAGTAATAGGAGAAGCAACCTTGCCCTTCTGGGTCTTCATTATCTCCTGATGCGCCTGATGGACATTGTTCAAGTCCAAATGCTGGAGGCAGACAGTGAGGCAAGAGGACAGACACTCTACCTTAAGATGATCAGTCAGCATTTGGACTGAACTGCTGAGATCATTACGTGGAGGTACAGAAAGAGAAGAAATGGACAAAATGGAAGATGTGCCGAGTGAAGAGGTTAAATGGGGAGCTTGGGTACTGGCGTCAGACATGGCATAATCTGAAGACATTTGACAGGCTTGCTCGTCATGGCAGCTTGGTATAGCAGCTGCTGAAGTGGCAGGACCCGCCTCCAATCTGGGTGGATATGTTTTCTCTACGTCTTGTTTCCATTTATCACTTTGATTTGAAAGAATGTCCAAGACATCTAGCTCTTCCAGCATGACGGAAACCCTAACGGAGCACAGGACAATTTTTTTTTTAAATGATATAAAAACATAAAACCACAAAAAATTTATTAAATTTAATTTTAATTAAAAACTAGGGAATTGTACTATTTTCAGTAGCTGTATATATTAACACATCACTTCTCTCTATAAAACAATCAAGCATTAAAAATACAATTTACACCAGTATGCTCTTAACCAAAGAACACAGGTGTATTCTTTACGTAATTATACGTTAATCTGCAAAAACTACACATAATAAAAAAAATTAAATAATCATGAAAATGAAAAAAAAAAAAAAACACAACAACCTAATTTTCATTTGATTATCATACAAGTATTCATACCCATAAACCAGTACTTTTTTGAAACACCTTGGGAGTGATTACGGATTGAAACATGGGCATATCTGCGCAGGGAAAATTACAAGCTTGGCACACCTTGATTTGATGTTCTGGAGCGTCACTAGGGCACGCCCTCTGAATTTAATGCTACTGTATGTGTCCACATGGTGCGAAACCAACATGAATAATGGGGGCAGTATAACATCATGTGACACTGCGTCCACAACTGACTTCACAAACTAGTGTTTGTTTCAAAGTGCATAATTACATACTGTTCTAGACCTTTATTGGAGTATTAACACTAACTGCTTTTTATTTTTTTTTTAATTCTCATATGCAGCTTTCAAAAGGTACTGAAAGATGTTTTGCGTACCAGTCCTTTGGATTTTCTAAAAGAATGCATGCCCCTGGGATGCCCCTGAGCTCAATTTCATGGTCTGAATACTTGTGCAAGTTTTTCAATTTGCAAAGTAAATAACTAAAAGACGCACCACACTTTAGTCTAAAACTTTTCTGTATATTCATATTACAAGTTCACAAATATGTATAATAAAAACAGCTTACCTCCCTTTCAACGGCTTCAGGTCTGGCCGATCGGACACAGATTCTATACTTGAGCGGTGTTTCTCCAATCTCAGCCGTGATTGTGCATTTGCATGCTTTGCTTGCTCCTCTATCTGTTGCACTGTCGCAGTTTTTGGGGTGTGCTTTGCACATTGTTTGCTCTTCCGCGGCCTGCCACGTTTCTGTGGTCTGCTCATTAGCTCACTGGCTGTGCTTTCATTTTTTGGAGGCTTGTCCAAGTCATCACAGCTAAACGAGGAGATCTCACTGATCGAGGGCTCAAGGCAGTGTAGGTTTCGTTTAGAAACCACGGATGGTGTACTGCACAGCAGAGGGCGTTTACAGGACGACAGCGGCTCTTCAACATTGTTAAATGAGACTTCACGTAATACTTCTGAATGTCTGTGCGCGCCACTGTGAAACGCGACAGAAGGCTTAGTATCGGACTCCTGCTGAGTGGCGGGCTGAAATGAAACAACACCACAAATAAAGTTTTTTGAATTATTCAATTCCGAGATGAGGGAAAAGAAAAGAAAAAAAAGAGCCAAAAAGACACGAGAAAAACTATTATTCTCTCAGAAGAACAACAGATCAATTCCAAAATATTTCTATATGGTGTACTCACTTTTGTGAGATACTGTATGTTTAATTATACACACCCAGTGGGGGAAAAAGTATTGTAAGTGGCAACAATTTTCAGTAAATATATTTCCAATGAGGCTATTCACATGAAATGTTCACCAGACATCAGTATTAACTCAAGAAATCTGGAAATATAAAGAATTCACAACATTAAAGTCCATAAATGAAGTTGTGTGTAATAAAGTGAAATGACACAGGAATAAAGTATTGACCACGCTAACTGAAATGTATTAAATACTTATTATTGGAGAAGTCTTTGTTTGTAATGACAGCTTTAAGACGCTTCCTGTATGAAGAAATTAATGGGCCGCAGTATTCAGGTGTGATTTTGGCCCATTCTTCTAAACATCCATCCATCTTCTACCGCTTACTCCTTTCTCAAAGTCGCGGGGAACCTGGACCCAGGGAGCATCAGGCACAATGCGGGGTACACCCTGGACAGGGTGCCAATCCATCCCAGGGCACAATCACATACACAAACACACACACACACACACACACCTCATACACTACGGACACTTTAAAAGTTTGAGGTTTAGACACTCTAGACACGCCAATCAGCCAACCATGCATGTCTTTGGACTGGGGGAGGAAACCGGAGTACCCAGAGGAAACCCCTGCAGCACGAGGAGAACATGCACACTCTGCACATGTTTCTTCTAAACATACTGGGCCACTCTAACACCTTTTTTTTTTAAAGAGCTTGCTTTGCTGTACACTTTTGATCGCTGTCCTGCTGGAAGTCCACCCACATCTCATCATCATCCTAGTGGATGGCAGCTGTGATGGAAAACAGCCCCACACCATGATGCTTCCACCTCCAAACTTCACTGTTGTTATAGTGTTTTGAGGGTGATGTGCAGTGCTATTTCTTCTCCAAACACGGTGTGTAGTATTACAGCCAAAAAGTTCAATTTTGCTCTTGTCTGACCAGATTACACTCTCCCAGTATTTCACAGACTTGTCCAAATGAGTTGTAGCAAACTTTAAACAAGCTTCAGCATGACTTTTCTTTAGTAATGGCGTCTTGTGGGGTGAGCGTGAGCAGTGGAGTGCATTGTCTATTGTTTTCTCTGTGACGATGGTCCCTGCTGCCTCCAAGAATTTCTGGAGCTCTTTCCGAGCGGTCCTTGGCTCTTGAACTACTCTTCTGAAAATTCTTCTCACTCCCTGTCAGAAATCTTGCGAGGAGCTCCTGTGTGTGGCCGGTTGATGACGGAGTGATGTTGCTTCCACTTGTGAATAAACGTTCCCAATGGTGCATACTGGAAGATTCAGAAGTTTTGAAACACGTCTGTATCAGATTCCATCAACATGTTCCACAACAATTATGTTGCGAATGTCTTGGGAGAGCTCTTTGCTTTTACCCATCATGAGATGTTTCTTGTGTGACACCTTGGTAACAAAAAGCCTTTTTATAGACCATCAATTTACATCCCAGCTGATATTAATTTGAACAGTTAGGGCGTATAATTACTTACGGATTTCAGCTGGTTCCTTGCCTTACCTTGGAGAACTGCTTTTTCTTAGTGTTCAATACTTTATTCCTGTGTCATTCCACTTTATTACACATAACTTTATTTAAGGACTTTGATATTGTCAATTATTTATATTTCCTGATTTCTTGAGTTAGTACTGATGTCTGGTGAACATTTCATGTGAATAGCCTCATTGGAAATAGATTCACTGAAATTTTTTTTTGGACGCGCTCAACACTTATTTCAACTAATGTATACACACACATACAAGGTCATGTTCAAAAATAAGTACACACACACACACTGTACACAAACAGTATCAACTGTCTTACTTTCTGTTCAAACGTGTGCTTTTCGGATTGCAAGCGGTGCACTCTCTTGCGCTGTGTGACGAATCTGTCCAAATTGGGCAGACCGACTGAGTCTCCTTGCCTATTTTGAAAGAAGGAACCACAATATGTAGATATGTAGATGTACATATACAGTTTAAAGTCTTATGAAAAACTACTTACGTTATATGTTTGAAATTAGAAGACATATTCTGCCTAAAGGCGTTTGAACATTTATCGTTAGTGACAAAATAGTCACTCTCATTCTCACTGCTGCTGAGAACTGGCTGCTTTTTTCTCATCCTCCTTGTGGACTGACTGGCATGTTCCACCTTGCTGGATATGAAGTCACGTATGCCTGGTGAAGTGCTTGTGACTGCAGTCTTCTTAATTAGTTTGGTGCCTGGTTTCCTCCTGCGTATGGACATCATTGGTTAACTACAGGACTAATGGCAAATATTAAAAATATAGTTTATACACAAGTTTTTATCTACAAGGATTAATGTCAAGGACTATATTTGGTTTATGTACATTCAGTTCCAAAACTATTGGAACAGCAAGACCAATTCATTTGTTTGTGCTATACATCAAAGACATTTGGGGTTGAGGTCAAAAGATTGATAGGAGAGGAGGACTGATAGTCCTCTCTAGATGTGTTAAACAACATAAAACATAGACCTGTTTAGGTAAGACCAGCCAATTTTTAGGTGAGCAAAAGTATAGGAACAGATAAGTTCTGAAGTAAACACCACTTAATATTTGGTTGCATATCCCTTGCTTGCAGTAACTGCATCAAGCCTGTGACTCACTGACAGCACCACATTGTTGGTTTCCTCTTTCGTGATGCTTTTACTACAGTCTCTTTCAGCTGTTGTTTGTTCGAGGATTTCTCCCTTCAGGTTAAGGTCTGGTGATTGACTTGGCCAGTCTAAACCCCCCTCAATAAATCCATGGTTGAGGTGGCAGTGTGTTTTGGATCATTGCCTTGCTGCATGATAAAGTTCCTCCTGATTCATTTGGATGCACTTCTCTGTAAATTGGCAAAGGGCTCGTGTAAACTACTGAATTCATTCTGCTTCCATCGTCATGAGTAACATCATCAGTAACCATGTTTCCATCCACATATTTTGATGCAAATTCTAGGATCTCATAAATTAAAAAAAAAATTAAAAAGCTGGATGGAAAAACCAGAGGCGAATAGAATCTACAAAACGTGCATAAAAAAAACTTGAGCTTAATTGAGGTGGATAGTGTTTTTTTTTTTTTATATTATTATTCAATAAGAAAACATGCACCTAAACTACAATGGAATCACATTTACCAAATAAATTCCTCGATGTGGATCAAAATAAATAAATAAATTTGACTTTGCTTCAACAAATCATGTGATTGGATAAATGGCTGAAGTGATGGGATATTTAAGGCACATGGTCAACTTATCTTATGTTTAGTTTTGGCTTATGATAGCTGTACCACCAGAGGGACACTGTGTGTTTGGGCCACAAGCACTAATTATAGTTAAAAAAAAAAAAAAAAAAAATCAAAATCACAGCATTGGGGCTATTTGGTACAAGGTATGTCTCCTAAAGACAAAAGGCAAGCTAAGCACTGCAATTCTACATGATCATACGAGAACTTCTCAACAAGTAGGCAATACATACACGCTTTATTCAAAACACGCCTTATTCTTGCCTTCGGGTCAAAAGTTCCAGGTGTCAGAGGTCACGGCCCTCTGTGATATTAGTTAGATTAGACTGCTCTGTCGAAACTTTGATTCCGACTGGTCACGTTCCGAGTGCTTGTTTTTGTAGAGTGGGACGCAAAACCGTCACAGTATAATAACCTCTTCAAACACAACGGTGAATATTACCTGGGAGCTGTTCCTGGAATAAAAATACTTTCCTCGTCACTCTCCAGCTCTTTCAAAGCTTCCATAGCTTTCTGCTTCGCCACGCGCGAAGCCCTAGAGCTGCAGAAAGCCGTGCTTTTTTTGTTATTGGTTTTCCTTTGGAGACAGAGAGCAGAAGTGAACTTCAGGTCGTAAGTCACACCGTCCAAATCTATAAGACGTAAGAGACGAAACGACGGAGTCATGCGCACAGATGCTTTACAGTACCGTTTCTTGGACGTGGGCTCTGGGAGAGACTGATCAGATGATGGTGTACTGGAGAAGGAGAAGACTTTCTTTTTCAGGTCAGGAGAAAACCATTGCTCCACTCTGCGCTTCTGTTTGCCATAGGTCTTCAAATATGACGGTTTACTCGGACGAAACACACTCATCTTGTGGTGGGGCGGTGTTGTTGTTGTTGTTGTTGTTTTGGAATTCCCAAACTGAAATGCATCATAAGACAAACATGGTCTCCAAACCTAAACAATCCAACCACCTTGTTGAACAACTTTAATCTGCACAGTGTCTTACACCATCTCTGAAGAGCTGATGTTGGATAATAACTGCATTGTCAGAAAACACAGCCTGGGTGTTGTATTATAAACAACACTATTGATCAAGCAATGATCCTTCACTGGAACTTAACTACTAAAACTTGTAACCAGTCTAAGGGGAGAAGATTGATCAAACATTACGACTGGATAAATAAAGAATTACATTACTGTTAACCATCTCAGATTCCATTATACTTTCAAATTAATGACGTCTTGGATTCCTAATTATATTAAAACCTAACACGAGCTCAAACCCCATTTAGGGCGGTTACTAACGCAAAGTCTAATTAAAAATGAAACCAAACGTTTAAAAACAATGTGATATATATATATTAATTTTGTTTACCTTATATGTCTTTGGGCGGTGAGAATTTGAATGAAAACGTCATCCGCTAAAGCAAAGGTAGGATTTGAATGTTGTAGAATTAGACGTGTGTTAAAGAAAGACAACGGATCACAGAGACCATGTTGGCAAAGCGCGTCTCGTTCAAACTGATGGACGCTTTTGATTGGCTGCAAGTCAACGTCACCCCCCCTACTGACGTAGGAGTGATGGTGTGTCGTGCAGGAATGAATCGTTCATTTTGAACGAATCTTTACTATGACTCGGAAAACAACGAGTTGTCTTTGAGTGTGATTTGTTTACGGACAGACAGACAGAGAGAGAGAGAGAGAGAGAGAGAATTTTAATTATATTCTGCTGAAATGAACGAAATGATTTGTTCGTTTTGCTGAACGAGATTCAAAGATCCGAGTCAGTAAAATGATCCGAACTCCCCTTTAGTGGGGGGTTCTGACGGTTGGTGAAGCAGCATTTGGGGGAATTACCGCCACCAACTGGCTGAAGTTTCTTAATTCGGATCTTCCGTTCCACATTGAAAGGTCCAGTAGTTATGATGTACATTGTAGATGGCACCATAAATTCCACTCATATCATATCTACAACAGGGTGCACGGTGGATTAGTGCAGGGGCTTCCAAAATTTTCCAGGCCAAGGTCCCCCAAATGGCATTAACATTTGACCGAGGCCCCCCTTTTGCAAAATGTCTTTAAAATACATTAAAAATACAGACTTCTGAATATACCCCCCCCCCTTTTTTTATTCATAATTGATCATTAATAATAATAACATCTTACATCTTTACATTACATTAGGAATTGATTGTGTGTGTGTGTGTGGTTGTCTGAGATCGATTGTTGATTGAGCCCCCGGGCGCCCCCTGGCGGCCCCTGCTTTGAAACCACTGGATTAGTGGTTTAATGGCATGTTTGCCTCACACCTCCCGGTGCTGCTGGGTTTTCCTCGGGGTACTCAGGTTTATTCCCCAGTCAAAGACATGCATGGTAGGCTGACTGTCATGTCCAAGGTGTCCGTAGTGTGTGAATGGGTGTATGAATGTGTATGTGAAAATTCTCCAAAGGATATGAGGAAGAAAGAACTGAGCTAGAGATGCAGGTTGGAAAGCAAAACATGACACTAGAGAACTTTCTGGGGAAAAACATCTGGAAAAGTGCACCATCCCATAATAAATTATCTGAAAAATGCTGGAATAAGTGAGAAACTTTAGTAATTTACTACGAATATCTAGTATATAGTTATTTATTTTATTATTATTATTATTAGTGTTTATTATTACTTTTTTCTTTCCCTGCCAATCTGCTTCCCACACTCCAGTCCAGTAGATGGCGGTAATGCACCTTAAGTTGGTTTGCCAACCACCATTAAAACAAAAAAACGAAGAAGAAAAGGCAGCAAACTACCTAAAAAATACTGGGAGAAGTGAGAAACTTTAGTAATCTAGTAGGAATATCTAGTATATAGTTATTTATCTCTTTATTTTGCTTTTATTTATGTATTATTGTTTTGGTATTATGATTATTATTTTTGTTTCCATTTTATTTTATTTTTTTTGCCAATCTACTGCCCAAACTCCAGTCCAGTAGGTGGCGGTAATGCACCTTTAGTGGTTTGCCAACCGCTCTTAAAACCAAAAGAAGAAGACCAGGCAGCGTGTGGAATTCTTCAACAACATGTCTAGTTTTCTGGTCAAGGTTTTGGTGTCGCAGTGTCATGATATCGAGCACACACTGGACATGTTATGCTGGCCGCGTTGTTCGTGGCCGGAAGTAGAGAGGGTTGAAGCCCTTGGTTTATTTATCAAAGAGCTTGTCCTCAACTCGCACTCCAGTGCAGAGGTTTATAATGGCTTTAAGACCAAGGAGCGTTTTACCTGTAAAGTGCAGTCAGTTATCTGGAATCACTGTGTACCACTGCTGAAAATGATCTCAAGTGAGAATATTGCATGTCGGGAGGAAAGTGTTCCCCAAACTAGTAAGAGGAAGGAGATGCTCCATGCCACATGTGCACTGCTCCTGGTCTGTGTGAGGGAGTGTGAGACTGACTCCCTGGAGGAACTGGCACGTGTAGTTTTCCCTGCGTTTTCAGGAAAGGGTGACAGACACGGTGACCAGCAGCAGCTGGATGTTGACGTGGCCATAGAAGTTCTGGCAGTATTACTCTCAGGTGTTTCATCCAATCCTGCCTTAGCTAAGAAATCCCTGTCCTGTACTCTTAGTAGTGTGAAGGAGCTTTCAGACACTTGGGTGTCCAAAATCATTGTCCGTGTCTGGTACACGTGTCTTAACTCCTCGAATAAAGAAATGCAAGCAGACCTTCTCTCTTACCTTTGGGGGGATTTACTGGCCTGGGGTGAGCTGGAGGGCACAGAAGTGGTGACCGCACGCCTTCTGCTGTGCCTTACTGCCCTTTCTGACTTCCTCTTCTCGTTGGATGGAAGGAGCTCCAACCCAGAGATGTCTCACACTTTCTTCAGAGTGGTCCAAGCTGGACTCGTACACAAGGACACTGTGTCTCGGAAGAGGGCACTTTATCTGCTAAATAGATGTCTCTCGCTGGCAGAGGCACACGATGGACATCTGAATGTGTGTGAGACAGGTAAGGTGTTTGGTGTTTTGGTATGTTTTTTTTTGTTTGTTTTGTTCCGGATATTCCAGGTGAACTTTATGTAAATGATCTCGATTCTTTCCAGAAGATTTTTTTTTCAAATGGACAGCAGAGCAAAGATCAGTGCTTCGAGAGTTTTGGGAAGCGTACGCCCTGGTCCTGGAGACTCTTGAGGAATACCAGGTATGTAGAGTCCTCAGTATTCTCTTCTTTAAAAAAAAAAAATAAAAAATTTATAGAAAGTTTAGTTTTTCTTTAAATAGTAAAAACAGTATGATATTCCTGCACAGCTGGTTCACTGAAAATGGGATTATTGTACTGTGCATTTTCCCATATATATGTTGTATTTATTTGCAGTTTGAAATGTTAGGAAATAATTAGAGACTTTTAAAAAATCCTCTGTACTCAATTTTGGTATTTATTTTAATTTATTACATGGCATATAATTATTTGCTTAAAGGATTCCATAAATATGCATTCAGTACGTTTACATGGACAACAATAATCCGATATTAAGACGATACTCTGATTAAGAAACTAGCATGTAAACAGATTATCGATGACCTTAATCTGACTAAAGTCATACTCAAAGTACACACAAATCAAATTGTGGAGTATTCCTCTTTTAGTCGGATTATCAACGTGTATTACTGACATGTACACACCTTAATCACACCATTAACTCCGTTTGACGCCAAACAAGAGCACAGCTGCGTCCGAAACCACGTGTTTGCCTCCTACAGTATATAGGCAAAATACGCGTATTTCAGCTACTATACAGTAGGAAAGTACACGGTTTGGGACACAGCACACTTCGTCAAGCAGTCGTGTATTTGCATGTACAGCAAGACAGATAATTAACCGCACTTGAAGCTTTCGTAAAATTAAAAATGAAACACCCGAAACTGTATACGGTACCATAACGAAGACCGACTGTATGTCGATACGTGAACTTCTGGTGGGAACGTTGGACGGCGTGGCGCGGTGATGTAATGCCGTGTGATGTTATTCGATCTATGTTCTATAACATGTAACACGGGTACATGAAAGGAATATTCTAAAAGCTACTCATGTAAACACCTTAATCAGAATATTGTCTTATTATTAGAATAAGGTCAGTAATTAGATTACTGCTGTCCATGTAAACGTAGTCAGTGATGCAGTTTGTCAATCACATTTAGAGATATTTTAATGTTTCTGTTCACTGTACATGATTCAGCGAGAGCTTATACGCCATGCAATGCACATTCACAGCAAAGGTCTGAATTGTGGCTCCATCATATGCCTGAGCAATTATGGGAATATCCGTCAGCCCAATCGATTGCAATCCTTCTTTAATGCAACAAAAATCCCTGCAGCATCAAGAGAATCAAAACAGTCAAATAAATCGCTCCTTAAACGTCCCTCGGAGTATATAATGCAAACAGAAAGTTGCTCAGTCTTCGAGGACTTCGCTTCATCAGCAATAACAGCAAGAAAACCTGTCTCATGTACTTTCTTAGATATTTTTTCACTAATGAACTCTGCACACGATGCTGTCATTTCGTTCCGAAAGCCTTGGCTTGTGCAGTTAAAATAAAAACACCTGCTCAAATAATGTCCCGTTGTTTCTGCATCAGTGTCCTCACGGTGTCCGCGGAAAGGCAGGCCTATATTCATTTTACGATATTAACAGATTTGCACATTTACTGTCTGTTTTTTCTCCACTGTACCTTGATGGCTGTGTGACAGCTGTGCTGCCACAGATCCTGATGTACCAGCCTGTTTGTAGCTCTCCCACATCTTCATTCTTGTTAAATGTATCCAATTTGGTGTTTAGGGAAAGAAGAAAGTCTGGGCTGTTTCGGCACTGTAGCTTTCTCTCCGAGGTCGTTGACCTATCCAGATCCGGCAGAAGGTTGAGTGGGTTGCTCTGCCGACACGGTGGCGGTGCTGCTGATTCCAGTTCTCAGTGTTCTCTGATGCAACCTCGATTGCTGTCAGTATTAGCAGCAGTGGAACTCCTAGTGGAAGCATCAGAGTTCGAGCCCTCCTCTCCTTTAGTTGTGGGTGTATTCAAAAAAATGGTGAATATCTATTTTGTTTAGCTAACCTGCTATGTGGCATATCTGTGAACTAAAACGGGAACAGAGCGTACCGTGATACTTTGAGATTTGCGAGGTGAGCGAGAATGGGGCTAAAAAGGATTTAGCGTTAACTTACTCATTCTACCCACTTAAATAATACGATAAGACAAATAAACTGAGAAAATATTAAATCTATTAGTTTATTATTTTTTGTTCATAGCTGAGACAAACTCTGCATTAGCAATAATCAAACTCGAGGCACACAGCAGCAAAAGCTGGCTAGGAGAGAAATAAAATTTTTTCTAGCCAACACTAGGTGAGTTGAAACAGCTCTTATGCAGTATGTTGTTTCTGATGATCAGCCACTCACGTTTTTGATAACGTGGAATTCTGATGCAATGAAAACAAAAACATACTTATTTGGCAGCCAGGGCGTGCTTAAGCTTTAGCTGTGGACGGAGAGGACATGGAGGGGATCCAATTCTGCTCCACTCGGACTCTCCACTGGCATCCCACAAGGCTCAGTACTTGGTCCTCTTCTGTTCTCCCTCTGTACTTGATGTCTTGAGGTCAGACATGAGAATCAAAATCAACATGAGAATTATTTGTGATCATATAGTGGATCCTGGATCAGGCAGAAGGAGCACATATTGCTCAGAAGAGAGTTGCTTTATTATATTTTGTTGTATAGCCAGTACTAAGGGAAGCGGTTATTCTTCTGTGCTGCTGCTTCTTTTTCTTCTTCTTCAACCCATAGAACCATCTGGTAAAAAGTTGTGAAATTTTCCATTCTGATTGGGAAAGATCTAAGGAACTTTCTGACCAAATCTGGGCCAAATGCTTCCAACACTTTAGCGCCACCAGGACCAACCTTCCCTCCAGGACTGGTATTCATGTCAGAAAACAGTCTTGGAGAAATATAAAGCACCCCTCACACACTGCACATGGCCTGTTCAGACTCTTACCCTCTGGCAGGTGCTACAGACTAATCAGGACAAGAACCTTCCCATAAACCTTAATTCATTCTCTATTTTATACTTTTACACTACACCTTTTTTCATTTTATGTGCAATATCATACCCATGTGGAATACCAATGCCATGTGCAATATTTATTTACTATACCATACATATACTGTTTTCTAACAGGGTAATCACTACACTGTAATATTACATATAAGTTACATAATATATAAGTTCTCTGAGTGGTTTTTAAGAATCTTTTATGTTTGCTCTGTGTGAGTGGAATTAGATTATGTTTACACTGTAAACTCCCATGGGTTCTTTAGGTTTGTTGTGTTATCCAGAGCCATGTCTCCCTGCAGTTCTCCCCTGGTTTCACACTGAAGCTAAGCAGGGTTGATCCTGTCCAGTACCTGGGTGGGAGACCTCCTAGGGAGCACTAAGGTTTCTGCTGGAAATGGTATTAGTGAGGCCAGCTGTGGGTGGTCTGTGTTGATCCTAATGCCCCAGTATAGTGAAGGGGATACTATTCTGTAAAAACAGCACAGACTTTTGGTTGAGACGTTAAACCGCGGTAATGAATCTCCGTGGTTGTTAAAAATCCCAGGTGTCCTGGCAAAATTTCCTATCATGGCCCCCTAATAATCTCTATTCCTGAATTGGCTACATCACTGTCTCCTCTCCTATAATAGCTGTTTTCTGGTGGTAGTTCTGGTGCACTATGGCTGCTGTCACATCATACAGGTGGATGCTACACACTGGTGGTGGTTGAGGAACATTAAAAAACGAGCAACAAATTCCTTGTATGCTCAGGCATATTTGGCCAGTAAGGTTGTAATTAGCAACCTTGACTACTCTGGAACATTTGTGAGGCTCTTGTTTGTATTCTGCAGCTCTGCTTTCACTCCAGTTATCCCAGAGCTGCTAGATAAGAAGCTCAGCCAGTTCAATCTGACTGTCTTCATCTGCGAATGATAGGAAACAGTGTGTGTGTGATTGGGTTAAACATGTGAAATTGTTTGACTCTTGACACTGATTCTTTACAGTGCTGTTTTCTTCCTGCTCTTCTTCTTGTACAAATGACTGTCTCTGGTCATCTGTCAGTCAAACTACAGGTTTCCTGACTGGCATTATATCCACCAATGCCAACTTGATGCAGTCAGAACAACCTGGACCTTATGGCTGTGACGGTGGCCATGACAACCGCACCACTGCAGTGGTAGTTTGCCACGGGAGTGGTGGAGTGCCACCTGCGGGAGTGTCACATCACACGTCACGTTACTGTTTCTGCTAGAGTGGGCACTATGACGAGTACAAAGTACAGCGTTTTATGTACAAGTGTAGTAGTAATAATAATAACAGTTGCTATATTGTATTTATAGCCTTCCCTATAGCGGGAGACTTTATATTAATACACAAATTACTTACTCATAATCGAAACCTTATATGGTGGTGTCTGTTAGTTTGGTGCGGGTTTGTTTGAGTGCAGCAAAATCCAAGCAGGCAAATTCTGCAATTTCACTACCGAATTTTGGATTTGTGTTTAACGAGAGAGAAAAGTGTGTGTTTCATTCCATCTCTTTATTATCCACTTCTTCTTTGCCGGTTAATCACAATACCATATCCCACAGCGCCCTCAGTCCGAATTTTCGGTCAGCATTCTTACTGCAATAACATGACAAAATAAGGCTGCATTTGAGTTATTTCGCTGACCGAAGTGCTAAAATGTGTGTGTGTGAAATTATATGCAGTATCTCATAAAAGTGAGTATAGTAACCCTATTGCGCATCTGTGGGGCATCATGAAACAGAAGGTGGAGGAGCTCGAGGTCTTGAACATCCACCAGCTCTGTGATGTCGTCGTGGAGGAGTGGAAGAGGACTCCAGTGGCAACCTGTGAAGCTCTGGTGAACTCCATGCCCAAGAGGGTTACGGCAGTGCTTGAAAAATAATGGCGGCCACAAAAAATATTGATACTTTGGGCCCAATTTGGACATTTTCACTTAGGGGTGTACTCACTTTTTTTGTCAGCGGTTTAGACATTAATGGCTGTGTGTTGAGTTATTTTGAGGGGACAGCACATTTACACTGTTACACAAGCTGTACACTCACTACTTTACATTGTAGCAAAGTGTCACTTCTTCAGAGTCGTCACATGAAAAGATATAATCAATATTTACAAAAATGTGAGGGGTGTACTTTTGTGAGATACTGTGTGTGTGTTTATACATACATACACACACATATAAAGTTAAATTATAAAATTTTATAAGCTTAAGTACATAACCTAAATATGAAAAAAAATAAATGAGACTTTATTTTAGCACTTCCGTCAGCAAAATAACTTATCATATAGTTATATAAATTTCACCCCTCACAATTGCCACACTCACAGCTCTACTGGACCTCATCATCATTTAAAAGTACAGAGTACTCTTCCAACCAGCATTTACTATTAATGCTTCAATTGCTAGTAAAACCGTGACATTTATGAAATTATGTCCTTCATTGGGACATCACTTCTGTTACAGAAACAGTTTAAAGCAGACTTTGTTTTTCTTCCTCTGACAGCAAAGAAATAGTTCTCCACAGTCTTTACTGAATTTATCTAAACATTATCCATAACATTTTTGTTAGGGTTCTGCTTTTTCTCATGCCATGGACAGGCTATATTGCCTCTGACAAGATCATCGACGTACCATTTATCCAGGAACTGTACATGCCACGGTTAAGGAAGGAAGAAGCATAAAAGCTTACCCTTCCCACCAGTCTCCATTTTTCAGAGCTTACTTGTTGGAAAATTATTTTGCACTATTAAAGCCAAAACTGCATGCCTTAACAGTTGAATCAGCTCTATCTGGACTCCACTAAAAACATTGAGAGGGAAACAGCACTTGTCTGGCACTTTTGTGTTGTTTTTAATGTAATCTTTTGTATCATGCTACTGTATTATTGTGTTGCACCATGGGCCTGGGGATCACTGTCCCCCCACCCCCATGTCCTAAACGTAGACAAAGAGAACCCAATTAAACAAATGAGACAAAAATATTATACTTGGTAATTTAATTATTGAGAGAAATGATCCAATATTACATATCTGTGAATGTGCACCTCTAGGATCAGCAGTAATCCTGCAGGTGAAAATAAAGTCAGGTGTTTTCAATCAATGGGATGACTATCAGGTGTGAGTGAACACTTTGTTTTTTTAAAAGAGGATCTATCATAGTCTGATCTTCACAACACATTTATGGAAGTGTATCATGGCACGAACAAATGCGGTTTCTGAGGACCTCTGAAAAGGAGTTGTTGATGATGATCAGGCTGGAAAAGGTTACAAAACCATCTATTAAGATTTTGGACTCCACCAATCTACAGTCAGACAGATTGTGTACACATGGAGGAAATTGAAGACCGTTGTTACCCTCCCCAGGAGTGGAGACCAACAAAGATCACTTCAAGAGCAAGACATGTAATAGTCTGCAAAGTCATAAAGGAACCCAATAAAGGAACTTTTAAGCAATGAAAGGCTTCTCTCACATTGGCTAATGTTAATGAGTCCACCATTAGGAGAACACTGAACAACATTTGTGTGAATGGCACACAAACAGAGTTGCAAGGAGAAAACCATTGCTCTCCAAAAAAAAATATAAATTGTTGATTGTCTGCAGTTTGCTAATCATGTGGACAAGCCAGAAGAATATTGGAAAAATGTTTTGTGGACGCATGAGAACAAAATAGAAATGTTGGTTTAAATGAGCTGTTTGGAGAAATGAAAACACTGTATTCCAGCATAAGACCCTTATCTCGTGTGAAACATGGTGGTGGTAGTATGATGGTTTTGGCCTGTGTTGCTGCATCTGGGCCAGGACAACTTGCCCTCATTGATGGAACAATTCATTCTGAATTATACCAGCGAATCCTAAGGAAAAATGTCCCAACATCGGTCCATGAACTGAATCTCAAGAGTAAGTCATGAAGCAAGACAATGACTCTAAACACAAAAGTTATTCTATCAAAGAATGATTAAAGCAGAATAAAGCTAATGTTTTGGAACGGCCAAGTCAAAGTCCTGACCTTAATCTAATAGAAATGTTGTGGAAGCAAGCAGTTCATGTGAGGAAACCCACCAACATCCCAGAGTTGAATTTGTACTGAGGAACGGGCTAAAATAAATCCACCCCGATGTGCAGGACTGATCAACAGTTACCGAAAATGTTTAGTTGCAGTTATTTCTGCACAAGGGGGTCATACCAGATACAGAAATTAAAGGTTCACATACTTTTGCCACTCACAGATATGTAATATTGGATGATTTTCCTCAAAAGAAAAAATGACCCAAGTTTATTTTTTATTTCATTAGATTAATTGGGTTTCTCTTTATCTAATTTCAGAACTTGTCAAAATCTGAAGTTTTAGGACATGTATTATGCAGAAATATAGGAAAATATAAAACATTTGAGCACCACTTTATAAAAAAAAAATGGGTATAAAGTTTTGTGATTGTAATTGTATTATTCAGTTATTCTTTGTGAAATCTTTGTATTTAATAATTTCAACTCTTACGTTTAGATCCATGTGATTCGACCTGTACTAAGCCGAATTGACATGCTTGTCAAAACAATTTCAACAGATACTCAAGGTGAGTCACATTTTATTTTCGTCTCATTGGATCAGTCTGCAGGTTCCTAGCAGTTTACTTCCTGATTTCTTGGTACTCTCTACACAGGCAGTGGACTGATTCATCCATCCTGGTTACTGTGTGTGTATCAGCGCATGTTCCACAGTGAGAACAAGGCTGTAATAAAGGAGGGAGTCACTCATCTGTTGGGGCTACAAATGCTCCAGCATCCTTTTTTTGCCCTGGCTTTTTCTCAGGTAAGTCCTACAAGTCCTAATGACTTATTAGGGGTTTTCAAACTGATGCAGATTAATTGAAGGGGTTGACAGTTAGAGATTTATTTAGTTAAGAATATAAAAGCATTGTCCACTAAGTACAATGCATCAAAATGCTGTTTAAAGCTACGATTTTGGAATTTCTCCCTCTTTGAAAGAAAAATGCTATGGTGTGGTATGTGAGGAGCATTTAACGTGAGGAGTGAGGAGATGCTGTGAGTAGCACAAGACTGTGGACCCACGGGTGAGAATTGAACAATCATGGCAGTGCCCTGCTGGTAACGCCTGAATGGACTTACTGCGATTCATCTAGAAATTAAAAGGGGTCGAAAAACAAGTAAATCTAAACCCAATTGACTAACAAGAAGCCTTGTGCAGTTGGAATATAGATAGAGGATCCTGTACAGAGACGGTCCTAATGGACCTGAAAGCATTTATCGACCACTACTACCAGCCGCACAATATGGATTCCAAAGCTGACAACCAAAGCAAACCCCCCCCAAAAAACTTCTGTGCATGAAGAACTCCGCGCTAGTTGGGATGAGCACATAAACACATTCAAACTGTAGAGAAAGCAAACACTGAACTACGGTCAACTGTCGAAACATTAACTGAACAAATAGAAAAAGTAAAGAAAAGAAAAGGACCTAATGAAGGAAACGATATTACAACCACGA
Source organism: Ameiurus melas (assembly GCA_012411365.1). Classification (NCBI taxonomy): domain Eukaryota; kingdom Metazoa; phylum Chordata; class Actinopteri; order Siluriformes; family Ictaluridae; genus Ameiurus; species Ameiurus melas. The sequence goes on along the minus strand of CM022778.1, from coordinate 12,615,651 downwards.
TGCATGTGGGATAATTGAATCTTTACAGGTATACCCTGAAAACTTACCCGATGATCCAGAAACACTGGTAAAAGACTTCATGAAGACACAGCTAAAACTCCTAACGGATGCTCTCGAAAATATAACATTCCATCGAGTCCACCGCCTCGACACAAGAACCCACAAAGCACCCAGACCCATCTTCACCAAATCCGAACACTTTAAACAGAAAGAACTTGTGAAAAGCAAAGGAAGAGAATTGAAAGTAACAACATTCTGACTCAACGATGAAGTCCCAAGAGAAATAAACGAACGGCAGAAAATACTCTGGCTGATTGTAAAAGACAACAGGAAGTAGCTTATTCAGGGTCATGTTTTTTTTTTTTCTATTATTATTATCCTTCAAATTTGACACAATTTTTCAATGCCTATCACTACTAATTACAAGCTCAAGCAACCACACACTACTAATTTGACAGCCAAGTTTAACATCCAAAAACAGGAGAAGAACAGGCATTTAAATTTGCAATTTAGTGCTGACAGAATGATGGCATATTTATGCGTCCATTTATGCATACTGTACATCTATCATTCCCAGATTTCACAAAAAACTGTGCATTTAAACTATACATAATATGACCATTAAGGAATTTTATCCACATATTTTGTATCTTTGAGTAGTACTGATAGTATTGATCATACTATTTTATACAGTGTGGAATTTACTTCGGTTTAAGCTGTTAAAAAAAGCTTTCAGTGAAAATGAATGCATGTTTTTGCACCCAGTTTGTTGTAGGTCCCTTCATGGATGTCCTCGGTGAGAACTGGCTGTACCAGAGGTGTGTCATACTTACTACATCTAAACTGGGTTTTTGTTTTAGCAGTCTCCAAGATGAAGTATATTTCAAATGGTCGAATTTAGCCAGTGCTGTTATCATAGTATTCTATTAAAAATTTGTACTAAAATAGTAGGAGGAATCCTAGGCAATGTCTGTACTAAGTTTGCATCTTGTGTTTATAAAGGTCTCCTAAACAAAGCATTGGAGAATGTCCAGAACTAGGTGTGAAACTGCAGAATTTCATGGTGAAGTTCTTCAGCAGTTTGCCTGAGGACAGACAAGGTATCGGTTTCCATTAAATGTTAGTTATAGTCTCTTTTAACATACTACCTCCTTGTGTGAGCAGCTCCTGCGATTGTTGAATGGCATCCAGTTTAATGTAAGATTGATGTTCTTTAATGATCTCCATTCAGGATCAGTGTTACTGCAGATGCTCAAACATTTGAGCTCTCGACGGTGGTGTTCTATTCCTCTGCTATTCCTTTCTCAAGCCCTGTCCTGCTTGTCACCCAGCCCTCTTCTGAAAGCAGATGGTTTACATGTACTCAGGTATATTTAGTTTAGATATTTAGCTGCCATATTTACCCAGTGTAACTGCTTCTAACCAGCTACAGGGAACAGTTCCACTGGAGCTAAGTGTACACTCAGGAGAACAAAATCAGAACAACTGTATACATAGACAAAGTGATACATTTTAGAATGTGAAAAGTATGGCATGAAAAATGTATCATGCAAAAATGTACATTTTAATTTATGCAACTGGAGCATTTATACAGTTGAGGCCAGAAGATTATGTACTCCTAGGCCAAAGATATTTAATCTTTCACAACTCTACACATTTCATGTTACCATGCATTGCTTTTGGTAAGTGAATTACAGCATCTGCTTTGTTCACATCAGAGGTCATTTTAAAATCAATTGGTTGCAGACAGATGTAGTTTAGCTGTAATTCACTATCAGAATTCCAGCGGGTCAAATATTTACCGACCCCAAGCCTGGAAGATTCCAAAAATCAGTGCAATGACTTTTAGAAGCTTTTGATTGGCCAATTGTCATAATTAGCAATGCTACTGTGGCTGTAAAAGGGCCTACCTTTAGGCCCAGTGACTTTTTGCCTTTGATACCCTTGGGGTGAAAAACAAGCAACTCAACACAAGACCTCAGAAAAAATCATGGACCTCCTTAAGTATGGTTCCTCCTTATACAGCAAAAGTAGCAACGATATTCATTGTTTGAGAAGTAGTCCTTTAATTATTTCACCTGGTAATCACTTCTCACACTTTAAACTATAAAACAATAGAGTTTGACAAATCTATATGGTAAAGCCAGTGAAATTATGGATAAATCTACTGTGTTTTGAATTTCAGAGAGGTGCTTGGCTGCACTATGGTCACCCACCACATCCTGCTAAGAGGGGCCGTCCAGTGCTTCCTGCTGCACACTGTTCTCCAACTGTGTGATGTGGTATGAACTTGTAAATGGCTTTGAGTGCAAGTTTTCAGCTTGAGGACCTATGCTTTTCCCTTCAGCCAAATTGGATAATTTGTCTCTAATTTGTCTTCTAGTTAAATAAAAAAAATGAATTGTTTATTGGTTTATTTTTGGTTTGTTATATAATGTACTAAAACACTACACAGTTTTTTGTATTATTTTGTATTGTATGTTAATGACTTGTTAATAGATGTTGTAGGTGTCTCAATTGTGTTTGTTTTTTTTTTGTTGTCAGTCAGTGGTGTCTCTGGATGAAGTATTTGCTTTTCTAGCACTTTTCCGAGCTGAGGAGTGCCTGTGTCCAGGCACAACAATTTGGGGAAAGGTAGGATACCTGGCTGAACAAAGACTACAAACACAACACAAAAAACACAGTACAGATCAATGTTCCAGTTCATTATTAACCATGCCAGCAATTTTGGATCAATATTCCTTTCAGCTTAATAACATGTATGTCCTTTTACAGCTTTCTGATTGGTTGCTGGCTAACGAGGGCCATTTTTGGACTGCTGTGACTTCCACCAGTGTTTCCCCACAGAAAAGCTCAGTCCACAGCTACAACTCTTTAAAAACCTTCCTGGCCAAACCAGTTAGCTCAGGTAAATCAATGATAAAGACTCCTTTCATGCACCAAAATAAAAGGACAGGGTTTGATACTGATGATTATGTTTTCAGTGCCAAACCAGGTATCCGGATAAGCTACTGACCCCTCTGAAACTATTGGAACGGCAAGGCCAATTCATTTGTGTTTGCTGTAGACTGAAGACTGTGTAACTGATTTTTGGTACGGATTTGCCACCACAAGCACCACAGCAGGGCGCACGGTGGCTTAGTGGTTAGCACGTTCGCCTCACAACTCCAGGGTCAAGGGTTCGAGTCCCGTCAGGGCGGAGTTTGCATGTTCTTCTCCGCTACTCCTGTTTCCTCCCCCAGTCCAAAGTCAATCCTTAACCCGATTTAGCAGCATTTCATATCCTGAGGAGGAGACTGAAGGGAGAAACTCTCAAACAAACAACAACTGGGAATGCATCGCAAAAGAAGAAGCCAACAGTTTGGTGATGTCAGTGAGTCACAGGCTTTATGCAGTTACTGCAGTATTGTCAAAGACACGCATGGTAGGCTGATTGGCATGTCTAAAGTGTCCGTAGTGTATGAATGGGTGTGTGAATGTGTATGTGACTGTGCCCTGTGATGGACTGGCACCCTGTCCAGGGGGCGTGTGTGCGGTTGCATGTTGTCCCTGTGTACACCCTGTCCACCTATATTCCCCGTGGCCCTGAAAAGGAGTAAGCGGTAGAAGATGGATGGAATGGAAATGGATGGAAACACTCTATAGCCAAACAAATGAATTGGCCTTGTCGTTTCAATAGTTTCGGAGGGGATACTGTATATGTATATGAGCAGGTATACTATACTATGATATGCTTTGTTTTATATGCTATACTTTGTTTATACTGCACTTTGTTTATACTCCAGAGATAATACCCTGTTTAAGATTTATGAATATGAATATTGATAAATATTCACAACATCTACTAAAAACTGCATACTTCAACATACCTGCAGTAGAAAATCGGGTCTTTTTCAGTCACAGAATTGCAGTATTTCATTTTACAGTGGTTTATATTTACTGTGTGTATAAACCGTTTGCACGTGCATGCATTTATTTTATTCATTTGTTCGATTTGTATATCTGTTCAATAGTTTCTCTTTTATTTATTGAATAACTAGGTGGGGCTTATCATTGGTTTTGTTCTTAATAGATCAGGCAGACCGAGTAGGCGAGGCTGAATCGCTAGCTCGCAGCCTCCTCCTCTCTGCAGACCTGAACTGGAGGAGAAGAGAGAAGCAGGGTCCTGAGTACATGAGACTGGAACAGCTTCTCGGCCCTCTGCTCGATGTCCTGCACCGGCTCAACACCAGCGTTTACTTGCCGCTGTGCAAGACCGATAAGAGTCTCCAGCTCATGTTCAGACTTCTGCTGCTTCTTGACAAAAACGTAGAGATGGGAATGGAGAATGGTGTGTGTTCTGTGTGCAGATAAGTGAGAATGCAACCAAGATGAGCTAGCGGCCGGATTTCTAAAGTGTTAAATGTTCATTTCTGATTTTGTAGAAGGTAAGATGGCAGTTTCCTTAACACAGCTGCTGTTGGCTGTGGCAGAACCGGTTCAAGAGTTCATACTAAGAAGGCTGAGTGGAGAACTACAGGAGGTAGATGCTACATAAGCACATAGTAAAAGCACATAGATAGGTGTGTGCTTGAACTGTATTATTTATTTATTTATGTATTTTAGTTGTCTGATATAGGCAGGGCAAATCTGTATCTGTCTCTTCTACGGGTGCTGATAAAAACCTACAGCAAAGTCCCAGGCTACAGCTCTACATTACAGAAAAACTACAGTGTCCAGACTCACTGTAAACTGTGTGAGACTTCTCAATGAGCCATCTGAACAGGTACTATACAATGCTTTTTGTGCACTCTTGATAATCATAGGAACTTATACGCTTGAATGAAACACAATAGATCGTGACCAAATAAGGAAATGGGATGTGGAAGTTACTACTGTCCACCACTGGGTAAATTCACCTAACCTAATATAATAAATATATTAAATGTGTTATACTATTGTTATAATATTTAGCCTATATAAACTATATACAGCATGTGTAGTCACTGAGCTTAACATTGATTTTATCGCTTGTTTCCTGTGTGTGTGTGTGTGTGTGTGTGTGTGTGTGTGTGTGTGTGTGTGTGTTTGTCCTTTGTGCACTGTTTTCCAGAATCCATGTATTGCTGGACAGGTGCAAAAAGCGGTTAGCATGGCAACATTAGCCTTGCTATGTGAGCTGGCTGATCAGTGTTTGTTTGACTCCCAGTCAGAGGCCATGAGATCGCTCTGCTCGCTCACTGCTTATTTCTGTCCATCGTCATCTTCTTTATCCACACCTCAGTTCTTTAACCAGACCTTACCGAAGCCTTCCTCTACAGCCGACATCTCCGACTGGTCCGTTTCAGATAAGAAATCAAATTGTGTCTTTCTACCTAAGCAGAATTTAAATTGATGATGAATCTCGGTAAACAAAAAAATACAATATACTGAAGAGTATCACACAAAAAAAAAATTCCCTCTCTCTCTCTCTCTCTCTCTCTCTCTCGCTGTGGCCAATCAGAGCCTTCAGTTCATTTAACTTCTTAAGGATTATTCCCTTTATAAGAGGCTCTGAAAGGTTCAGTCTGTTACAGTTGTGTCCGAATAATCTCTTAAGTAGTTGCTGGTGTCTCATTAACTTACCACATAAACTAAATTATTCTGAGGATTTGGAAACGTAGGGATTTCTGCACAGGATGGTACATTAGTCTAGACATCCTATGTTAGTGGGCAGATACTACCATCTATAATTGTGTATGGACATGGTTGCTTAGTTAGTTTGTGGACTGCTGTAGCAGTTAGGTGTATTGTATATTTACATGGTTGCGTCGTTTAGGCAGTAGACGTAGACCAAAAGGCATAATGGTAGTTTGAAGGAAACTGCTGCCTGGTCTACCAAAAGGAAGACATCTGAGACAGGAGTCAAGGATATTTGTCAACATTTTTACAGTGCCTTGCGAAAGTATTCGGCCCCCTTGAACTTTTCAACCTTTTGCCACATTTCAGGCTTCAAACATAAAGATATAAAATGTTTATTTTTTGTGAAGAATCACCAACAAGTGGGACACAATTGTGAAGTGGAACGAAATCTATTGGATTTTTGAAACTTTTTTAACTAATAAAAAAATTAAAAGTGGGGCGTGCAAAATTATTCGGCCCCCTTGTGTTAATACTTTGTAGAGCCACGTTTTGCTGCGATTACAGCTGCAAGTCGCTTGGGGTATGTCTCTATCAGTTTTGCACATCGAGAGACTGAAATTCTTGCCCATTCTTCCTTGCAAAACAGCTCGAGCTCAGTGAGGTTGGATGAAGAGCATTTGTCAACAGCAGTTTTCAGCTCTTTCCACAGATTCTCGATTGGATTCAGGTCTGGACTTTGACTTGGCCATTCTAAGACCTGGATACGTTTATTTGTGAACCATTCCTTTGTAGATTTTGCTGTATGTTTAGGATCATTGTCTTGTTGGAAGATAAATCTCCGTCCCAGTTTCAGGTCTTTTGCAGACTCCAACAGGTTTTCATCCAGAATGGTCCTGTATTTGACTGCATCCATCTTCCCCTCAATTTTAACCATCTTACCTGTCCCTGCTGAAGAAAAGCAGGCCCAACCATGATTCTGCCACCACCATGTTTGACAGTGGGGATGGTGTGTTGAGGGTGATGAGCTGTGTTGCTTTTACGCCAAACGTATCGTTTTGCATTGTGGGCAAAAAGTTCGATTTTGGTTTCATCTGACCAGAGCACCTTCTTCCACATGTTTGGTGTGTCTCCCAGGTGGCTTGTGGCAAACTTTAGATGAGACTTTTTATGGATATCTTTGAGAAATGGCTTTCTTCTTCCCACTCTTCCATAAAGGCCAGATTTGTGCAGTGTACGACTGATTGTTGTCCTATGGACAGACTCTCCCACCTCAGCTGTAGTTCTCTGCAGTTCATCCAGAGTGATCATGGGCCTCTTGGCTGCATCTCTAATCAGTCTTCTCCTTGTCTGAGCTGAAAGTTTAGAGGGACGGCCAGGTCTTGGTAGATTTGCAGTGGTCTGATACTCCTTCCTTTTCAAAATGATCGCTTGCACAGTGCTCCTTGGGATGTTTAAAGCTTTGGAAATCTTTTTGTATCCAAATCCGGCTTTAAACTTCTCCACAACAGTAATACGGACCTGCCTGGTGTGTTCCTTGGTCTTCATGATGCTCTCTGCGCTTTCAACAGAACCCTGAGACTGTCACAGAGCTGGTGCATTTATACAGAGACTTGATTACACACAGGTGGATTCTATTTATCACCATCAGTCATTTAGGACAACATTGGATCATTCAGAGATCCTCGCTGAACTTCTGGAGTGAGTTTGCTGCACTGAAAGTAAAGGGGGCCGAATAATTTTGCACGCACCACTTTTCAGTTTTTTATTAGTTAAAAAAGTTTAAAAAATCCAATAGATTTCGTTCCACTTCACAATTGTGTCCCACTTGTTGGTGATTCTTCACAAAAAAAAAAATTTTATATCTTTATGTTTGAATCCTGAAATGTGGCAAAAGGTTGAAAAGTTCAAGGGGGCCGAATACTTTCGCAAGGCACTGTATATATAAACTTATGGCCTCGACTGCAAGTACAGCAGCATGTTCAGACCTGTAGAGTAAACGGAACTAAAGTAAGAGATTGACTGCGTCCAACAAACAAGTGAAAGAGCCCTTAGCTAACCTGTCCAATATCTAAAACATACAGGAGGTGCTAACATCGCCCACTAACATAGTATGTCTAGGCAAATATGTAAAAGTTATGGTCTTACTCATCTGAATTTCTAATGGAGTTAGAATGGGGCAAAATGCAACAACTTCTGAGAGAATATTTGTGATGCAAGCATGACAATGCCAGACAAAGACAAAATCATTCTTTTCAATATTTTATTCATAAAGTTGTAATTAAATTAATGTTTGAAAAACTGTAATTAATTATAATATTAGAACAAAATTCTGTTGATGACTGAAGAGACCTGTGGTTCCCATTAATATAGCTACAGCATATGGAGAAGTTGTTTGTGTGGGTTTCTTCTGGGTTGTCCTGTTTTGCTAAGACCAAACCCATGCCAACAGTTCGATTAGCTATGCTAAATTGCCCCTAGACGTGAATGAGTGTGAATGTCTGTGTGCATGGTACACGGCGATGGACTGGTCTTCCATCCAGGGTGTACTAATGCCTCACAACAAATGTTCTGGGAATAGGCCTACATTAAACAATGCTAATATTGGTGATAATCATAGCAAAATACTTTTATGGCCAAATGAACCAATCATCTTCAACTAGTTTTCATTCACTGTGAGTTATGAAAAGCGTTTTTGAATGTATGATTATTTTGCCAATTTGTATCTTGTTAGTCCATATGGTGACCCACTTCTGAGAGACTGGAGCAGAGTGGTAGCTTACTTCATCAGAGACCAGTGGACGTGCCTCTGTTTCCTTCAGAAGTTTACGGAGACCCCCAGAGCTACAGAGGCCTTCCAGGCTGCTGTTGAGGCTCTTTCCTTGCTGCCAAGTGATTTGGTGCTGCCTGTACTGGACTTTATGTGTGCAGCTTTACCACAGGTCACAACTGATCACTCAGTGTTTTCTATTCTGTTGTGTTCGAAGGCTGGGAGATCCCATGTTATGTGTATAGAAACTTTTGTTATTAGAAAGGTTTTGCTCTATTTTTGATTTTATTATTTTTTTTACAATTGTTAACATATTACCTTTTTATAATCAATCATGTGTGGTGTTTACAATTAAATGGGCCTTTTCTCTCCTACCTTAGTCCAAGGTGATTTAGTGTAAAGAGTTTAAAAATCATTACATTGAACATCCAGTGACCTTTTGATTTTTGATTTTTTTTAAAAAGCATAGAAACATGACAAACCACTGCTCAAACAGCAGCTGAATTTGCTGATCAGACCTAAGAACGCTCATTTGACTCCCTGTGTCTAAGACTTCCATTAGAATCATATTCAATGGAGAAAGCCATTGTTCAACTCTACAAGTACAAAACTACTAATGCCAATTTTAGGCATGGGACAGATTGTCTGCCACCATATAACCCTTAATGGGTGGTGTAAGACTGAGAGCTTCAGCAGGAATGCATGATATTGAGGAACAAGAGCTGTCTTGTCATATATGAGGGTCAAGGGCAAGATTAAGACCAGCCAATTTATATCAAAAGGGGGGGGGATTCTACTAAATTACAGGCAGTGAACAGTTATTTATACACACTTGTATGAACGTGCATAGTGTGTGCCCATAAGACTAACAATAACCTGTTTACATGTGGAATTCAATCATATACTTATATTAACCTTGGTTTTGTGATTGACGTAATACATGTAATCTGTATTTGTTTTTTGGTTTTTTTAAATAATGACCACTGGTCCTCTGTCTACCATACTAGGTTCTCCATAATGAGGCCTTATGTGTGGAAGCAGTATCTGTGTCCTGGACACTGGTACATGCCTCGAGTACAAATGCTCATGACTTCTGGCCTGTCCTGCGGGCCTTTGTACGCTTGGCTTTCCACCGCAGCTTCCTCGAGCTACAGGATGTTCAAAGCCACAAGATAACTGCCTGCATCCAACAGGTGAGAAGAGTAGTTTAGGAGTAGAGCATCAGAATTTGCATAACAAAACATTATCAAAGTGGATAGGGCTTAGATATCATTCCATGTGCACCTTAACTGAACTTTTATTTATTCTAAGTTATATTATAGCGTTTATTTTCTTACTAATTCCTTCAACAATGTTTAGCACAATATTAACATTGCTCCATGAATTCTATTCATTTTAACGTTTTATGTATGGTATGAAATGTCTTTTGGAAGGTTACATGTGAGCTGATCGAGCTCTCCCAGGCTCGGTTGGGAGTTTTTAATGTGCTGATTCAGCACTGCTGCAACACCTGGCTTCCCTCTGACCCTAACGGTCATACAGACACTGTTTTCCAAAGTGCCTTAAATCACTTGGACATACTGACTGAGGCTTGCATCTATGGACCGGTCTACAGAAGAGATCAAAGGTATATTTAATAGGCATGGTATCGAATTAGCCAGGGGTTTGTTTGTACAGTGGTGTTTGAAAGTTTTTTACATTTCTGCCTAAATACGACCTAAAGCATCATCAGATTTTCACACAGGCCCTAAAAGTAAATAAAGAAAACTCGATTCAACAAATGAGACAAAATATTATACTTGGTCATTTATTATTAAGGAAAATAATCCAATATTACATATGGGAGTGGCAAAAGTATGTGATGTGACCCCTTTGTGCAACAATAACTGCAACTAAATGTTTGGGGTAACTGTTGATCAGTCCTGCACATCGTCTTGGAGGAATTTTAGCCCGTTGCTCAGTACAGAACATCTTCAACTCTCGGATGTTGGTGGGTTTCTTCACATGAACTGCTTGCTTCAGGTTCTTCCACAACATTTCTATTGGATTAAGCTCAGGACTTTGACTCGGTCGTTCCAAAACATTATCTTTATTCTTCTTTAACCGTTCTTTGGTAGAACGACTCGTGTGTTTATGGTCGTTATCTTGCTGCATGACCCACTTTCTCTTGAGATTCAGTTCATGAACAGATGTCCTGCAATTTTCCAGTAGAAATCACTGGTATAATTCAGAATCCATTGTTCCATCAATGATGGCAAGCCATCCTGTACCAGATGCAGCAAAACAGACTCAAACCATGATACCATGAATGTTCTTTTTGAGGAGCAGTGGTTTTCTCATTGCAACCCTGCCTTTCACACCATTGTTGTTCAGTGTTCTCCTGAGTAGATTACAATGTACATTAGCCAATGTGAGAGTGGCCTTTAGTTGCTTAGAAGTTCCTTTGTGACCTTGTGGACTATTACACGTCCTGTTCTTGGAGTCATCTTTGATGTGTGATCCACTCCTGGGAAGGTAACAATGGTCTTGAATTGCCTCCATGTGTACACTGTCTGTCTGACTGTGGATTGTTTCGAGTCCAAACTTTTTAAGGATGGTTTTGTAACCTTTTCTAGTCTGGTGAGCATCAACTACTCTTTTTCTGAGGTCCTCAGGAATCTCCTTTTTTTTCATGCCATGATACACTTCCACAAACACGTGTTGTGAAGATCAGACTTTGATAGATCCCTGTTCTTTAAATAGAACAGGGCACTCACTCCCTCACACCTGATCGTCATCCCATTGATTTAAAACACCTGACTCTTATGTCCCCTTCAAATTTACTGCTAATCCTAGAGGTTCACGTACTTTTGCCACTCACAGATATGAAATATTGGATCATTTTCCTCATGAAATAAATGACCAAGTATTACAATTCTTTTTCATTTGTTTAATTCCCTTCTCTTTGTCTACTTTGAGGACTTGCATGACAATCTGATTATGCTTTACATCATATTTATGCAGATATATAGAAAATTCGAAAGGATTCACAAACTTTCAAACACCACTGTAGGTCTGTTGCGATGACTAGATTGAACTCTCTGTAGTGAACAGAGCTCTACTTGATCTCTGTTACAATGTATTCATTGCAGTTGTTGTTTTTGTAGGCTACTTCAGGAGGTTCAAACTTATGTAGAGCAGCTTGGGGAAGAGCTTGCAGCAAATGTGGTGATTAACAGGTTGGGCTACTTGTTTGTACTGAAACAATTGAAGTTTTCTTTTTCCCCCACACACTTTTTTATAATGTGTAGATAAAAATATATAGTATGCATATACAGTATTCCTTTGCTTTTACTTTGAAGTTGGAATAGGGATGATCAGTTCCCACGCGTGTGTGTTTTGGCGTTTCTAAGTCGTCTTGAATCATACAATACTCTACATCAGAGGCTGATGGAGAAGCTCGTGCAGTGCTTACTGCAAAAGGTGTGTATTTGAGTGTGTGAATGTGTGTACAGTTGTGCTCATAAATTTACACACCCCTTGCAGAATCTGCAAAATGTTTTTAAATGAGAGGGCTCATTAAAACTGCATTTAGTTTTTTATTTAGCATGACCCTGAATAAGCTATTTCACGTAACAGATGTTTACTCATAGTTCACAAGAAGACATTCACTGATGCTCAAGAAACGCTGCTTTAAGGGACCGGGGGTGTAAACTTTTGAACAGTATGATTTGTTTAATTTGTTAGTATTTTTTTCATTGGGTACTGCTGTTCAGAAACTATATGATATTTACATGTTTTGCTGAAGATTCAATAATAATGTTTTTACACCGATCATCCTGTTCAAAAGTTTACGCCCCCTGGCTCTTAATGTTTCGTGTTGCTTTCTCGAGCATCAGTGAATGTTTGCACCTTTTGTAATAGTCGTGTACGAGTCCCTCAGTTGCTCTAAGTGTGAAAAGATGGATCTCAAAATCATAAAGCCGCTGTTGGAAACGAGTTAAATATGCAGAAGGTGCTGGAAATGTGAAGAATGTGCAGGACCTGGAGGATTTTTCTGAAGAACAGTGGGCAGTTTAACTGCTCAGGACAAACAAGGGACTCGTCAACAACTCTCACAAAACAGTCGTTGATCATCCACGTAATCACACACAGTATTAATAATCGAGTGTATGTAAACTTTTAAACTGGTTCATTTGTGTAAATTCAGTTATTATTGTCTTGTGGACTATATGTAAACATCTGCTATGTGAAATTGTTTATTTAGGGCAGGACTAAATAAAAAAAACAAAATGCAATTTTAATGATCCCACTTTTTTTCTTTTTTTTAAAAAAAACAACAATATTTACATTTTGCAGATTCTGCAATGGGTGTGTAAATTTATAAACACACCTGTATTTTCTTTTTTGTGTGTTCCCTAAGCTGAAGAAGCTCAGATGATCTCCTTTCTCTGCCCCACTCCTTATGTCTCTACTCCTGCTTTCATAGGATAAGGAGATATCAAAGTCAAAAGTGCGTTATTATAATAACTCTATGCAGCACAGGGTAAAGAATAGGGTGTGGCAAACGTTGCTGCTGCTCCTGCCCAAGTTGAGGCCGGTGAGGAACGCACACATGCACGCATACATTTATTCACATTTTTATGCCAATATAATTTTTTTTTTAAATGCAACAAAAAAAAAACACCCCTAATCTAATCTGTTATGGTGACTGCAATAACAGGAGTTTGTGGTGGAGTACATGTTTGGCCTGGTGTGTGAGGCAGGCTTTGGCAACAACCAGCCTTCTGTCAAATACCTGATCGAGTGGGCCCTGATTCTGATCCTCCACCAGAACCCCTCTCACATTCAGCATCTGTGGATCTGCTTTAATGTGGTGAGCATCATTTCCTACAATTCAGTAGAATAGCTCAATAGAAATTAGGGATCAGGGGTCTGCTTGTACACACACAAAAAACTGTAGAGTTATCATTGCATAAAGTAGAGCAAAACAAGAATGGTTGGCAGAAATTTGACACTTTTACAAGTGATTTGTTTAAATATAAATGCATTAAATAAATAAAACGTAAACATTTTCCACAATAATTTTTGAGTACATGTGCGCATTCTCTTCTCCCAATTAAATTCTGTAATGAAACCCTGTCATACAATTTTAATTTACATTTTCTCTGTTACCGGTCTGCACCTTGTTCTTAGCACATAAATCTGCAATTCCTCTGTAACAATTTGTTTACTGTATTTACACAGTAGGGTGCAAACACAAGGTCTGGAGTGTGCGGAAATGCATGAACAAAACATGGATTCTGCACAAAACTATATGTAAGCCGTGTTTATAAATGAGACTCCAGTATTATTCTAAAGAGCAATGCATCTGATTGGTTCGACAGGATGAGGAGAAAACAAAGACAAGCATCTGCACATTCCTTTCTGTCTTGGTGCACCTGGGCATCCTGCTCCCTAAGCTAGAAGATAAGGTACGATACTGCATCTATAGTAAATACCAATTATATTATGTGCTACTCTTGTGCGTTCAGCATGTACTTCTGTATCTTTTCCTACATAAAATCAATTGCTAATTTATAGATGCTCAATGTTCCACTCAAACAATCGGATTGATTTGCAGAAGATTGTAGTATTTTGAGGGGCGCACAGTGGCTTAGTGGTTAGCGTTCGCCTCACACCTCCAGGGTTCGGGGTTCGATTCCCCCTGTGTGTGCGGAGTTTGCATGTTCTTCCCGTGCCTCCGGGTACTCCGGTTTCCTCCCCCAGTCCAAAGACGTGCGTGGTAGGCATGTCCAAAAGTGTCCAGAGTGTATGAATGGGTGTGTGAGTGTATCCCGCCGCGTGCCCGATGCTCCCTGGGATAGGCTCCAGGTTACCCGTGACCCTGAAAAGGATAAGCGGTATAGAACATGGTCAGCAAATCTCGAAATCAACAGTTAGATGCCACTATGTTCTCAATCTCCAGGAACTCTGTTGTTGCCTTTTAAATGTTTCCTGTTTCACTGGGGTTGTACACATCCCTATAAAATCACCATGGGGTTCACCAAAAAGGTTTCAACACAAAGAAATCTGAAAAGTTGGATTCACGATCATACCGCTCTCCTCACTGTGAGGAAACTGGTGAGGGAGGCAAAGAATAACCCAGAAATCACAGTTTCAGAATTGAGTTTAATAATGAATTAATCCTTATTTAGTACCTGCTTTATCCTGTTCAGGACCATAGCAACATCACAGCTCCTGGATCCCATGTTTGATTCAGAGATGGTTTACTGTCTTAAGTTCTGTATGGTGTCTGCATGGGTTTCCTCGAGGTTCTCCAATACTGAAAACAACAAAAAAGTTATCTAATACACAGTCCGCATCTGTACACATGCGTTTGTAAACATATAGTATTCTCCTGGTGAATAACATTTTGATCTTGTTTTAAAGCTCAAATACCCAGGCAAATATAACACCGTCGGACTGACCATGTTTTGAAGTGTTCACAGTAACAGTATTGCAAAATATTCGGTTAAATCACGCCCTGTTAACAGTTGAAACCAAGGAGATTTTCAGAAATCTGATTCTACATCTACAGTGGTGTGAAAAAGTGTTTGCCCCCTTCCTCATTTCCTGTTCCTTTGCATGTTTGTCACACTTAAGTGTTTCGGAACATCAAACCAATTTAAACAATAGTCAAGGACAACACAAGTAAACACAAAATGCAATTTGTAAATGAAGGTGTTTAATATTAAAGGTTAAAAAAAAATCCAAACCATCATGGCCCTGTGTGAAAAAGTGATTGCCCCCCTTGTTAAAACATACTATAACTGTGGTTGTCCACACCTGAGTTCAATTTCTCTAGCCACACCCATTCCTGATTATTGCCACACCTGTTCACAATCAAGGCATCACTTAAATAGGAGCTGCTTGACACAGTAAGGTCCACCAGAAGATCCTTAAAAGCTACACATCATGCCGAGACCCAAAGAAATTCAGGAACAATTGAGAAAGAAAGTAATTGAGATCTATCAGTCTGGAAAGGGTTATAAAGCCATTTCCAAAGCTTTGGGAATCCAGCGAACCACAGTGAGAGCCATTATCCACAAATGGCGAAGACATGGAACAGTGGTGAACCTTCCCAGGAGTGGCCGGCCGCCCAAAATTACCCCAAGAGCGCAGCGACGACTCATCCAAGAGGTCACAAAAGACCCCACAACAATGTCCAAAGAACTGCAGGCCTCACTTGCCTCAGTTAAGGTCAGCGTTCATGCCTCCACCATCAGGAAAAGACTGGGCAAAAATGGCCTGGATGGCAGAGTTCCAAGGAGAAAACCACTGCTGAGCAAAAAGAACATCAAAGCTCGTCTCAATTTCTCCACAACACATCTTGATGATCCCCAAGACTTTTGGGACAACATTCTGTGGACCGATGAGACAAAAGTGGAACTCTTTGGAAAGTGTGTGTCCAAGTATATCTGGCGTAGAAGGAACACTGCATTTCATAAAAAGAACATTATACCAACAGTAAAATATGGTGGTGGTAGTGTGATGGTCTGGGGCTGTTTTGCTGCTTCAGGACCTGGAAGACTTGCCATGATAAAAGGAATTATGAATTCTGCTGTCTACCAAGAGATCCTGAAGGAGAACGTCCGACCATCTGTTCGTGTACTCAAGCTGAAACGAACTTGGGTTCTGCAGCAGGACAATGATCCTAAACACACCAGCAAGTCCACCACCGAATGGCTGAAGAAAAACAAAATGAAGACTTTGGAGTGGCCTAGCCAAAGTCCGGACCTGAATCCTATTGAGATGTTGTGGTATGACCTTAAAAAGGCCGTTCATGCTCGAAAACCCTCTAATGTAACTGAATTAGGACAATTCTGCAAAGATGAGTGGGCCAAAATTCCTCCAGGACGCTGTAAAAGCCTCATTGCACGTTATCGCAAATGCTTGGTTGCAGTTGTTGCTGCTAAGGGTGGCCCAACCAGTTATTAGGTTTAGGGGGCAATCACTTTTTCACACAGGGCCATGATGGTTTGGATTTTTTTTCACCTTTAATAATAAACACCTTCATTTACAAATGGCATTTTGTGTTTACTTGTGTTGTCCTTGACTATTGTTTAAATTGGTTTGATGTTCCGAAACACTTAAGTGTGACAAACATGCAAAGGAACAGGAAATGAGGATGGGGGCAAACACTTTTTCACACCACTGTAGACCCCTATGGAGCAAAGATGCAAATGGAAAGACACTTTGTGACTTGCTTTAAATTCATAAATATGATGCAAAATCACGCCAGAAATGCAAACCTGCTCCTACATGACAGTGTCCCTGGACACAAAACATTGTTCATAATGGCACAGTTTGCCAAGGTTTGAGTGGCCTTCACAGAACCTTGACCTCAACCCTATTGATCACTTGTGGGATGAATTAGAATGCTTGACTGCTTGGAAAGCCTTTTTCACCCATCTTCAGTACCTGATCTTAATAATGCTTTTGTGGCAAATCCCTATAGCCACGGTCCAAAATCTGGTCGAAAGTCTTCCCAGAAGCGTGGGATGCTACACATTCTACACATATCAGTGTATACTGTAGAGGCAATAAATAACTTTTAGTAAGGATAGTAGCATCCTCCAAGACGTCCAGTGGTTGAATGTAATTGATGTTTCATTGCAAAAAAAAAAATTCTACTGTATTTCTAGTAAGTGGGAAACATAATACAGATTAGGTCACTAATAAATTCCGAGTAAAACACAATCGGCCTCGTTATCAGTCTTTCAGTAAATTGCGAGTATATGTGTGCCTCAGCCAAACCGAAAAAATCTGTAAAAGTTTAGGAAATGCTGATTTTTCCTTGTGCTCTTGTGCGCATGTTGAAAAATCCCAATCACACTTAAATGACCAGGTACGTCCACAGCATTTGCTTATTTGCTCCCAAAAGTCCCTAAAAGGCAAAGATAACCGAGCTGAAATAACAAGTCAACAGCAATAAAGACGGAAATCTCTGAGGGAAGTGAAAGGTATTTTGACTTGCGTCTATTACAATAAAATAATATTATTTAACAGTGTAACAGCACCTGAAAAGGCTCAAATCTGGAACCAAATGACAGAAAAGGGTGAATTCATTGTGAATTCAAGTGATAAGAAAATGTTTTGAAAAAGAACATCACATCGGGAAACTGCTTTGTTTGTTTGTTTGTTTGTTTCAAAGCATTTCACTGACTTCAGCTAGACCTCGCTCATGGTTTAATATGCCCTCCCTGATGCCCTGTTGAAAAACAGGAGAGTATGGGAAGCCTCATAGAAAGCCTAATGTTGGCACACAGCACACTAGGGAGTGCTCACCTTGACCCATCAGTGCTCAAATACGTTCACACACTTTGAGCAGCAGAACAACAGGGAAGAATAATGTTCTTTAACTGTTTAATGTGCATTACTGCAGAATCATCTGACAATCCACCATCCAGCTGAGTTTTTGCAGTTACTGACAGCAGTTATTGATCCTCCCATATGTTATTAAATTTTAAATGGTGGAAATGTTTTATTTTTTTGTTATTTTTTTTGTATCATCAGTTCCGGACAGCTAAGTAGTTTAGATTAGTATCGCATTCAAGTATATGCGTGCAAGTTCTATTGTCAGGACAGAGTAATATAATACAAATATTTTAGGTTCAATACAGTTTTGTGGTTAGAATTAGATCGAATTTCATTTGTTATTGTTATTTCACATGTTGTACTATGTTTAAATATTACGCAATTGTTATAATGATATAATATACAAATATGCTTGACTCGGGGGGGGGGGGTGTTTTTAAAAAAATGAAATAAAGTACACTTTATTAACCACATAAACATGTTGATTGTGGTAAAGTGCTGGGGGAAAGGAAAATGGTACCGTACTGGTGGTACCGTACTGGTGGCTCTAAAGTTAGCAGATAGTTTTCTTGCTTTCTCGGGTTAGCTTTACCTTAGTTTTGAGTACAGTTTACTGGGTTTTGGGTGATTATTCTTTGACGAGCGAAACTCAATTCTGTATGTCTACACGGTTCCATCGAAGATTTCCAGCACAGATAAGGTTCCACCACTTGCGAGTGTCTTTGGGAACCGGGACTAGGTTGGCTGCGTTACTGCACTTGCACTTGTTCTTGAATTTGCATCAAACTTATCTTACGAGTTTCTAAAACAGAGTACATGTCATTTTGTTAAAATGCGCTTTGTGATTTTTTTTTGCCAGTAGTCTTTAAATATGCAGCACACTGGACTGTCGGACACTAGATATTACAGATTATCGGCACGTTTTAGTGTCTGTGCTATTAATGTATTAGATATATGAGAGATGGGAAAAATATTAGACCGTCCACTTTTAGGATACAGTATATCTGCAGATTTGTGTAAAGTCATATTTTTTTTTCTCCACATGTTTCTTTTTCAGGCAAGGCAATGGCAGAAGGCTGTAGAGGTGATTTTGCTGTGGTGTTTCAGTCATAACTTCACTGTCCGACTGTATGCATTGCTGGCTCTGAAAAGAGTGTGGGGTTTAGAGGGGGCACGACTCCTGGCTGAAAATGAACAGAGCGGTTCGGCGTCTCTGCAGGGACTAGCAACAGTTGTTGAGGCCTGCCTACATCAAGCTGAGGTCATGCAGAATACTGGGTGAGTATTATTCATTAGAATGGTCCATTTGACATGAATCATTCACTCAAGGTAAAAATGTTCACATTTTCATGCAGCGGCCAGTCTGATTCAAATTGCGTCTGGACAGAAATCTTATGTGTCTTCTAACAAATGAACATGGAATTGTTGGGACTGCTATGTTAAAGATATTAATATTGATGAAGATTACAACATACTCCCAGTATTATTGACGTTAAAATTTTGTATTTGTGCACGCACCCTACAGCAATGCCGTAAAGAACTGGTCCAGAATACAGGAGCATTTTTTCTTCAGTGCCTTTCATCCTCTTGATGATTACAGTGTAGAGGTGAGCCCTCGCTCTTATTACACGGTGTCTTTCTTTTATGACCTGTTTCACGCTCTTACTAGAGTTTCCATAATCCTCTGTTGTCTGACATTTTGGTTTGTTTTACTTGGGCACATCAAACTGTAGGCCACAATTAAAACATTCATTCTTCTTGTCTAGACAATTTTCCACACATTCCCTATTCTGTCAGAATTGGCAGAGGATGAGTACATTCCAGTGTGGAAGTTTGAGAAGCTGGTGGACTTTCAAGACAGTTCGTCTGTACCTTTGAAAAACCCAGGCAGAGAGCTGAGGGAGCTGCAGCCTAGTGACTGGGTTCAGCAAGATAGAGGTAGTACCATTAGCATGCAGTAGAGAGCGCTTTCATCATATGGTCGAATGGCTTATCTAATTTCAATATACTGATTAAGAGCAAATATCCAAATCAGTATTGTGATTGATTTTTTTGCTCAAATCAGTAGTGGTATTTTATGACAGTGTCCACTAGTTACAATGTAATGTAATGCATTGTACAGTTTTTTAAAACAGACCAAGGGGATTGTGACTGTCACATTACATTAACACATTAATACAGAGCCAGAGATAACATGCTAAAGCTAGATTGTAGGATGTTTTACTACACTGAATTGTAGAACGTAAACATACATGTGGTTTGTGTAGTATATTGCATCATGTATATACAGGGTTTAAAGTGGAATTTGTAAAGGGGTGGAACTCCCAGGACAGTGATTTGCATGTACGAAAAAAAATCCATAATTGTTATGGTTGGGAAAGAGGTACTGCTGCAGATTAGTATATGGAATATAGCAATTCTGATGACATGGAAGGCAAATTAAATATTGCATAGAATATATTATATATATATATATATATATATATATATATATATATATATATATATATATATATATATATATATATATATATAAAATAAATAAATGTATTTTTATTTTATTTTTTAATTATTATTAAAAAACAATTTTTGGCTGATTTCAGTTAATTCACTTAGCTAGCATCATCAAATCAGCTAGCGTAAAATCTCAGTTTGTTAGATCAGATTACACAATCTACTAGCTAGCTAACCTAATCACCAAGCAAGTGAATTTGGACACAATGAGGACTTCATTAAAATTATCGCATACACTATACGGGCAAAAGTTTGTTTACACCTGGACAATCACACCTGTATTTGTTGCCAGAAAGTTGGGATCACACAACTCTATAGGAAGTCTATATATGGTGTATCATGTACAAATTTCCTTTTACTGGAATTAAGGGGCCTAATTGTTCGGGATAAACTGGAATGCTGACTGAGTCCCAGTCCTTTTTGCCTGACATCAGTGCCTAACCGCTGCATGAGCAAATCCACACAGCCATGTTCCAAAATCTACCAAAGAGTACAGCAATGGGGAGGGACTCAATCCAGATGTTCAAAAAGCACTTATGGGTGTGATGGTCAGATGTGCACAAACTCTGGCCATAAAGTGTACATCATTACAAACTCATTTAGATGAACGTGAACTCAGCAACACTGGTTAAAATCAATTCGATCTGAATTGTTTTTGAGTGTTTAGCTTTCTGCCTCTCAGTGAGTACGTTTACATTCAGCCTACTAAACCCTTTATAATCTGAATGGTCGGTCAGAATAGAAAATGTCTACAAACCTCGTCAGAATAGAGTAAACGAGGCTGATCCAGATGAATTGAAACAGTCTGTGTGTGTGTGTGTGTGTGTGTGTGTGTGTGTGTGTGTGTGTGTGTGTGTTTGTGTGTGTGTGTTCTGTACATGTGATAAGGTCATGATGCGCTCCTGGTGCAATAAAGCGATCCCATCTGTGTGTTTAGTAATCACACTCTGACATTTTACTGAATTGATTTATCACTTGCAGTGGGATTAAAGCTGAGCATGCTGACCAGACTCGCGGTGTTGGTAACGTTGGAACGTCACTGCCTTCATGTGCATAACTTTGAACTGGATTATATAATGCGCATATAAATTAAGATTGTCGACAGGCTGTTTATCGTAGGATACGTATAAACAGTTCATATAGAATCTGCAGTCTGAATGAATTAATGGTGAAAATCTTCGTGTTTTAACATGGCCAGTGTTCACACATCCTGTATCAGATTACACCGTGGACAATAATAAAATATGACTTCTGTTAAAGATTAAATAAGATCTGCCATTACTTTTGTTCCTGTGAAACACGATTGGAGCTTATTGTTCTTGTGACGCAGGTTCCGCAATTTTGGTTGATGCTGTCTGTCATGCTGTAATTCAAGCAAAAAATCTCCCATTTAACCCTCTCCATGTTACTCAGCATGCCAGAACCTCATTCCAGATATTCCTGCTCACTTTAGCTCCTGCATACATACAAATTGGCCAAATAGATCAATAGTCTTGTGTAAAAAAAAAAAAAAAGTCACCAATTAGCACTTGCTAAATATGTACGTATGCACAGTTTTATAATATTATTTATATATATATATATATATATATATATGTATATATATATATATATATATAAAAAATTTACATTTATTTATAATCTCTCCTAAGGTTACTTTGGGGATTCAGTCTTTCTGAATATAGTAACATTCAGTATTTATATAAATTCCATTTCAGGGTCTTTTTAGTGTCTGGCCATGTAAATGGTTTATTAATTTTAAGCACTGACGTACAGTGGATATAAAAAGTCTACGCACCCATCTTAAAGCTGCAGGGTTTTATGATGTAAATAATGAATGATTGGGAAAAAGGGCCCTTTCTCAGAAAAACAACATCTTAACTCACCTAAATTTTGCCAGAAAAATAAATAAGATCATGTGGTGAAATGTGTTATGGTCTGATGAGGCCAGGGTAGAACTTTTCGGACGTAATTCTAAAAGACATGTTTGGCGCAAAACAACAATGCTGATCACCCAAAGTACACCATACCCGTGGTGAAGCATGGTGCCAGTAGCGTCATGCTATGGGGCTGCTTCTCTTCAGCTTGGACTGGGGCTCTAGTCAAAAACATGAAGACTCATGGATACATAGCTGCAAATACCTATTTTGGAACAAAAGCTGCAGGCATCTGTTAGACTGAAGCTGAAGATACAGAGAAATTTCACCTTCCAACAAGACAAAATAGTGCTGTATTTGGTTAGTGCTGAAACCAAAAGGTGCTTAGCTAAGGGCTGTACACACTTTTGCGACCAGGTTATTGTAAGTCTGTCCCCCCTCAAAAAAAACCTTACTATTTGCTTTCACTTATTTATTTATTTATTTATTTATTGCTGTTTCACATTAAACGTGGGAAAGGTCTGGCATGATTTTCTTGGTTTAATTTTTTATATCACAATAATGTGCAGTTGAAATGGGGGGCCTTTTTAATCCACTGTAAGTACGTGTTTTAAATATTCATGCATTTGGTGTCCTACAGGTGAGTTGGAACAAGAGCGCTGGGCAGATGTACAGAAAAAGATTGCCCCTTGGAGTCTGAATGTGCAGGAGGTGGAGCCACACCTTGTGGCCCAACAGAGAGTAGCACGTCTGGGTAAACTTACCACTGCCCTCCTGGTGGTCGCCTCACTTATTGACAAGCCCACAAACCTGGGTGGTATGAGCCATTTTTTTCTCACACATATACATGTATACACATACAACTTTAGACAGCTTGATTGAGTTTGTTTCCTATCAATTATATATTGATGAAAAAACACAAATTCGAAATGGTTATGTAAATGTTATGTGTTAAAAAAAGAAGTTTCGCAGGAGTGTTGTTACATTTCGTTGAATTTTGTGTCTTGGAAAATCTTTTTGGAAGTATTTAGGCTTGACTACAGTTCAATTTGTGCTCATAGAGAAAATAAAGCTACTCTCTGTGTGCATGCATGCTTTAAATGCATACAGGACAATTATGTGTGAGAACGCATCACCTCTAACATGTATGCAAAAATAACATGGCTTAAACAATGACTTTAATAGATCCTGTTCTTAAAATAAAACAGGGTGTTCACTCACACCTGATTGTCATACCATTGATTGTAAACAACTGACTCTAATTTCACCTTCAAATTAAACTGCTAATCCTAGAGGTGCACATACTTTTACCACTCACAGGTATGTAATATTGGACCATTTTCATCAATAGATAATGAGAAGTATAATATTTTTGTCTCATTTCTTTAATTGGGTTTTCTTTTGTCTACTTTTAGGACAGAAAATCTGCTGATATTTTAAGTGTTATACAGAGATATAGTAACTTCTAAAAGGTTCACAAATTTTCAAGCACCACTGTATGTAATTGACTGTCAGGCCATATTTACCCAGTGGTGATCATTGTGATTATACGAGATACGGTTTCAAAGTGACCCTACAAGAAACTGTCAAAGATTGCATTCGAATCCTGATGTGATCTTTAATTATTATTCTTTAGTTACTATTTTTAATTTTGTAAATATGCAATCAGTCAGGTCTCTTTGTATGCATATATGTGCTCATGTCTGTGTTTGTCGTAGGTCTTTGTCGAACTTGTGAAATCTTTGGAGCCAGTGCTCTGGTGCTGGGTAGCCTGCATCACGTCGGTGACAAACAGTTCCAAGCCCTGAGTGTCTCTTCTGAGCTGTGGCTTCCTCTGCTGGAGGTGTGTTTGTTTAAGCTTATTTCACCACAAGAGGCGTTAAGCACACACAGTGGTTCCAATACTCTCCCACATTAGTCAATGTGGAATTTTACACTGGATGAACGTAGTTCGTGCGGAAGCATGGTTGATGTGCGTCTCGTGCGACAACAGGGCGTAGTTTCTGCCTGAAAACAATACAGAATTCATTATTCCGGCCATATGATTAAATTTATGCCCATAATATAAACAACATGTGGACTAAAATCCTAACTGGCACATTGTAGTGTAGGAGTGAGAATCATGTTGAATGAACCACCTTTATTCAGATTTATATTGATCTGAATTTCAGAACAGATATTTGCTTGGCAGCGATTCAGAGATGCCGTGTTGTATCACTTGATATGAGAATATCAAGATTCTTATCATAAAAGGTTTTTTTTTTATTATTGACTTAATGACTCCCACCATCTTCCCATGTATTCCTTTGTTTTATTATTTCTTTTGACTGATGCATAATATTCATGTTATCTATTTGAAAATGGATAATCCAAAATCCATTTCACGAATAAATATTTACCCGTAATGATAAGATTGAAAAAGTGTATTGTGCTTACATATTGCGAGAGCTTTTTTACTGCAGGCATAGTCCAGTAACGTTGCAAAACCATCTGTCACTGACTCTTAATCAATATGTACCTAGTGGAGTGTGTTGTGAATATACAAGATGTGGCTTATTACAGTTAAATTGCTGAATCATTAACAGGACTAGCACTGGACAGTCTTGGTAAAGGTAAATGACTACTTAAATTAACAGTTAATGCTGTCATTACTGTCTAGCACAACACAGACTGAAAGTTTTCAAAAACTTCTCTTACCTGGATTTATATAGTGCTAATATATGCACATAGCATTGTGGGGTCAGTCTTTCTCAGACACTCTTTAAATCAGGTTTGCAGAACTATTATGCAACTTTTTGGTTTGTATTATATTTCAATTTGGAATTGAACGTTTTATGAGCTTTATGGTAGAGACACTTTTGTGCTTTAAATTAGATTCTTCTTGTCCCAAAGTTATGTCTCACTCTAAATCCTGTCAGTGTCAAACCCTAGTTTTGCCATTTGTTTTAAGACATAGTTATTGCAAATGGCATCTCAGTGAGTATATGTGACAGTTACTTTACGTTATAGGTTTTACTTTCAGCAAGGTCACAAAGATTTCTGAGTTACTTCAATTGCCTTGATTTTTATTGAGATATTGAAGCTTTCTAGATACCATCCCCTCTAAAACTATTGGAATGGCAAGGCCAATAAATGTATGGGTTTTTGAGCTATACACCAAAGATATTTAAGTTTGAAATAAAAAAAGTTTTTTAAATGGATATGAGATGAAAGTTGAGAATTTCAGCTTTTATTTCTTGGTATTTACATCTAGATGTGTTAAACGACATAAAATATAGAACCTTTTATAATCAGACCACCTAATTACACCCAATAACTATATATATAATATTTGTATGTAAATGTTCCTGTAAACATCAGAATTCATTCTGCTGCTACCAACATGAGTTACATCATCAATGAAGATTAGCGATCCTGTACTAGAAGCAGCCATGCAAGCACAAACCACACTACCAACACCATGTTTCACACAGGAGCTTGTATGTTTAGGATCATGAGCAGATCCTTTCTTTCTCCACACTTTGGCCTTTCCATCACTTTGGTAGAGGTTCATGTGTTTCAGAACTTTTGTGGCTCATTTCTATATCTGGCTTTCCAATTCTAATTGCTGATGAGAAGTTTGAATCGTGTGGAATAACCTATATATTTCTGATACCTTCAACCAAAACGGGTTTTCTTCACTGCTCTCACAATGTCTGCGTCTGCTGTTATCTTCTTTGGCCAACCCAGTTGATGTCTGTTGCTCAGTACAACAATGGTTTCTTTCTTTTTCAGGACATTCCAAATTGTTGTATTGACTATGCCCAATGTTTCCTTTTCCCTCTTTTCTCAGTTTCAAATTAGCATGCTTTCTACCCATAGACAGCTCTCTGATCTTCATGTTGGCTAATCCTTTTTTTTTAAACAAAAATGCAGTCTTCACAGGTGAAACTGAAGGCTAAAACCAAGAGTAGATGTTGAGTTATTTATTGTTTAAACAATCAATCTAATGTGATACACCTGGACCAGAAACACCACTTAATCATGTTCCAATATTTTTGCTCAAATACAAATTGGGTCATCTGATACAAAATTTTCCACTTTCTATGACATTTAACACATCTATATATAAATACCAGTAAATAAAATCTAAAACTTCCTACTCATTAACCCAAAAGTCTTTAGTCTACAGCAAAATAAATTTGAATTAGCCTTGCTGTTCCAATAGTTTCAGAGGGGACTGTATGTACATATTTACATTTTTGTATATTGGCTTTTTTATGTTTTTAATTATTTTGTCCATTTGGAGCCACAAGTCGTTCGTCACCTGTGCAAGCAAAGTGCTTGGTGTGTGAGATGAGTGGAGGGTTATGAAATAATAATGAGCATGTCTTTGAAATGAATAGAAATGGTTTTCTATTGAAATGGTCATAGAATTGTAATTTTTCTTTCATAAGGGTCTACAGAACATTGAACTACTCCAACTGAAAACTACATTTTGTGCATTTCTTTAAATGAGAGCAACAATAAAAAAAAATGTGGGCCGTATTATTCAGGGTTTCCGTGCATCCTGAAACCTGGAAAATTGTTGACAAATTTTCCAGTCATGGAGAAAGAGTAAAATGTCAAGGGAAAATCCTGTGCTGTCCTTAAATGTTAGCTCGCCTTAAGATGGTGAAAATGCCTGAAAAATGCTCATAGTCCCCATCAGAAGGAGCATTTTTTACCAGTTTGTGTTAAGTGCAGCCAGACCTGAGCTTGCCTCACTATTGTGATTGTCATAGTTACTATGTCAACAGTACAGCTTGCTGTGAGCATAGCTAGCAACTTGAGCATAGCTAGCAACTAGCTAGATATAGCTAGCAACTCGGTTGGCGGTTCAGTAATAATGTGTAAAATTGGAGAAATGTTGAGCACAGAATAACTATTGTTATACTATTGCTGTTATTTTATTCTGTTTGTGAAGCTGAGACATTTTGATCTTGATATTTGAAGGTATATAGTGTATATACTCAGATAAATCGTACCTCACTTTCAGTTGTTTCAGAGATTGAAGTATAGAGAATGTAAACTGATCTGTTCCATGGTGGAAAATGTGTACACAAGTGTAACATAAGTTATGCATGATTCCAAGAATTCAGGGTGAGGTTAAGGGTTTTTTTGTTTGTTTGTTTGTTTTCTTGTTTTTTTAAGAATAAGAGTGAGGACATTTTGAATGGACTGCTGTTGGGTTGGTTGAGGATAAATAGCATTGGAAATTAGAAAACTGCAAATTAGTTGTTCAACACTGTCGTCCCTGCTTGTATTTATTACCCTGACTGGAATCTACAGATATAGATATACTATATGGCCAAATGATATACCTGACCAGTGACACCCATGTGCTTGTCCCATTCCACTGTTATAATTACCTCCGTTCTACTGCGAAGGCTTCTCACTACAGCACATACGAGAATGTCTGTGGGGATTTGCCCATTCAGCCACAAGAGTATTACCGAGGTCACTGATGTGGGACGAACCAAGTCTTCATGGACCTCACTTGGTGCCCAGGGGCATTGTCAAGCTGGAAGAGGTTTGGGCGGCTTAGGTCTAGTGAAGGGAAGTCTTGATTCTCATTCTAAACATTTGTCATTCGATAGAATTAGCTGCTTCCAACTTTCTGGCAACATTTCGGGATCGTCTACATTGGGATCTGATGGTCAAGTGTCTACATAGTCTTGGTCACCATGTAGTGTGTCTGTAATTCGTTTACGACTAGTGAAATGTCATTTAAGATTTTAGCATGTTGTCTGGTGCAGTTTTGTTGTATGGATTGCCAGTAAAACATTAAAGATATCAAAATGACCTTTTTCATATCTGAAACAAAGATATTACTTGCCAAAAATATATGTGTACAACAGGACGACTGGTCAAAACATAAGTTGAGATATCTAGAATTTGAATTACTACTCATAAAAAAAATCCTTTTAAGATATCTTTAAAAAAAAAAAGGTTATTATTTTGGAGCTATTCTGAATTAGCATTCTAACTGGTCCTTACAGAGTAAATAACACTCCCCATCTAGTTTATTAGGTAATTTATTACAGGTATACCTGCTCATTTATGCAGTTATCCAGTCAGTCAGTCAATTATGTGGCAGCAGCACAGTGCATAAAATTGTGCAGATAGCGGGGGTGATCTTTGTGACTATAACCATGGCATGGTCGTTGGTGCCAGATGAGATGGTTTGAGAATTTCACACGCAACAGTACCTGGAGTTTACACAGAATGGTGCGAAAAACTTCCTGTGTGTGGAGGGTCTTCAGGCTGAAACACCTTATTGATGAGAGAACAGAGGAGAATGACCAGACTGGTCTGAGCTGACAGGAAGTCTACAGTAACTGAAATAATCACTCTATACAACTGTGGTGGTAATGACCCATTGACAAGGTTAACAGGAATGCATGCAAAACTAAAGTCAGGAATTTAAATAATTGCAAGTTATTAGTAACTAAAATCACTCTAAAATCTAAATAAAATTATACCGTAACGGTTAGAAGTTTACATACACTCATCATGAATATCATGGCAATATTTGCAAAGAATTTGTTTCACAAGTTTTACTTAATTTGGGGTTTTCTGTAATATACATAATATACATATGAGAGTATGTGAACTTTCGACCGCAACTGTATAAACGACACTACGTGTATGTGTGTGTGTGTGTAATAAATATTATATATATATATATATATATATATATATATATATATATAATATGTATATAGTGAAGTCGCCTTGATGAACACGTGCCTTTTTTTTTTATTTAAGTATTCATTCATGTTTTTGAGAGCAGAATAATTCATGGCTTTATCTGTTTGACAGCACAGAGAAGAGAAGCCATGATACATCAGAGAAAGATGTTTTGTTGCTCCAAAGTGAGAGCGGGTTATTAAGATTCCTATTGAATACAAATGTAGGCGAAAATGAACCACGCATTACAAGAACACATTTTATTTTAGTCCATCTTAAATCTGCAAACACGGAATCTTTATACAGACATTTAAATCAAAGTCATCATGATGGTTGCAATCAGTGATGCTTCCATAGACTATTGCCAATTGTCCCAAGTCTAAGGGCAATCACACTGGAGTCATTGAAAATTGTTTGTTTGTTTTTTTTAAGAAAAAAAATAAACATAATTATCAAAGGGATATCATTTAATATAATGTAGTCAAGCCCGTTAGGTCAATTGTGTTGAAGTCTTTTAGATAATATTTTCTGCCTAATGGTTAACATTATTTGTATTTCTCACAGGTGAAGCCCATGGACCTGGCAGGTTTCCTGCAGCTGAAGCAAAGAGAAGGTTACAGTATCATCGGAGTAGAACAGACAGCCAACAGCCAGAGTTTGCAAAACTACAGGTTTCCAGAGAAGACCCTATTACTGTTAGGGTAATAACATCATGTTTATCAAGAGGTTATGAAATCATAAAAAAAATCATGAAATCACTAAAGCTTTCATGTTTATTAGAAGGCCCTCTACATATTATGTGCATCTCTGTGGGAGCTGACGTTGCAGTTGAATGTGATCAGGCTAATTGACATTGTTCTCAAGGGGTAGACTCTTTACCTCTACATGCTGGAGACAGAACAGGCTTGTCCCAGCATGCAGGATGCTCGTCAGCAAAACTGTCAGAGATATACATTATAAAAATATGACCAGAAAAAAAATCCACTAAGCAGCATGGTTACGTAGTACAAAACAAAAAAACACATAACACTAATTCATGTGATCATTGTTAAATATTGAAGTGTATCATATCTCTCCTGACATGGATTTTTTTTTTTAAGTACACTGCATAAAACAGTAAGTCTACAGATGGAAGATGATTTAATGTTGTTTTTTAACAGCTCTCTTCACATAAATCACAATGGTAGGTTAAGAAAACGTGGACAGTGGTAGGTTAAGAAAATGTGGACAGTGGTAGGTTAAGAAAACGTGTACAGTGGTAGGTTAAGAAAGCATGGATAGTGGTAGGTTAAGAAAGCATGGATAGTGGTAGTTTAAGAAAGCATGGACAGTGGTAGGTAAAGAAAGCATGGACAGTGGTAGGTAAAGAAAGCATGGACAGTGGTAGGTAAAGAAAGCATGGACAGTGGTAGGTTAAAAGCATGGACAGTGGTAGGTTAAGTAAGCGACAGTGGTAGGTAAAGCATGGACGTGGTAGGTAAAGGAAGCATGGACAGTGGTAGGTAAAAGAAAGGAGGACAGTGGTAGGTAAAGAAAGCATGGACAGTGGTAGGTAAAGAAAGCAAAAAGATGGACAGTGGTAGGTAAAGAAAGCATGGACAGTGGTAGGTAAAGAAAGCATGGACAGTGGTAGGTAAAGAAAGCATGGACAGTGGTAGGTAAAGAAAGCATGGACAGTGGTAGGTTAAGAAAGCATGGACAGTGGTAGGTAAAGAAAGCATGGACAGTGGTAGGTAAAGAAAGCATGGACAGTGGTAGGTTAAGAAAGCATGGACAGTGGTAGGTTAAGAAAGCATGGACAGTGGTAGGTAAAGAAAGCATGGACAGTGGTAGGTAAAGAAAGCATGGACAGTGGTAGGTAAAGAAAGCATGGACAGTGGTAGGTAAAGAAAGCATGGACAGTGGTAGGTTGACGACTTGAATAGGCGAAATTGCATGAAAGGGTTTTGCATGGGCTTTTGCTGTGCCTTTTATTAGTGAATGAGACCTTTTAGCTGTACTCATGTTCGACGCACATGAAATGGTGAGGGCTTTGGCTGAATGCGTGTTGCGATGACGTCACATGACGCGTCAAATCTGTGGTAAAGTTTGCTTGATTTTGCATTCATTTCTACGATTGCAAAACCACAAAATCCTAGACGGACTGATTAATCCTGATACTCTCTAGCACAAATACCTATTCAAAAACAATCTTTTATCACTGATATTCACAGTAGCATAAACTTGGCTTGGATTCCTGAGCCTTTTGTGAGTTTTCTAGATGTTTAATGGCCAATAGTGTAGCCCTAGGTTGGATTGTGGCCACACATTTAATTGCTTTCAGTTATGTGTATTAATTGGCCTAACTAATTCATCCAGATAAGATCTTCAATATCAATGATTCTCCTCATCTTTTCCTATTAGGAATGAACGAGAGGGTATTCCTGCTAACCTCCTGCAGTTGTTGGACGTATGTGTGGAGATTCCTCAGCAGGGAGTGACGCGTTCTCTCAATGTGCATGTGAGCGCTGCCTTACTGGTGTGGGAGTACACCAGACAGCACTTGGGTCCTGACCAATCCTCTTAAGTACTTTAAATCTAATCTATCGGAGATTTGTCCTTCCAATATCAACATGCTCGGACAACTGCTAAAGAAGGCGTGATGATACTGGAGGTTGGGCTCTCCAGTACCGCTCAAGTGAAATCCTAAGCAATACCTGTGTGCTTCATTAACCAGCCCCAAAAAGCTGTGGATCAGGTGGTAGAGCGGGATGTCCACTAATCTTAGGGTTGGCGTTTGATTCCAGGCCCACGTGACTCCACATGCAGAAGTGTACTTGGGCAAGACACTGAACCCCGAGTTGCTCCCGATGACAGGCTAGCACCTTGCATGGCAGCTCAGCAGCCATTGGTGTGTGTGTGAATGGGTGAACGAGACACGGTGTAAACCGCTAAGTTTAAAAAGCGCTAAATATATGCAGACCATTTACCATTTACTTGAATATGCTTTGAATTTGTTTACTTATTATCTGAAGTTTGACAACAAGCAGATCTTTGGTCTATGTTTTAAGAAAGATTTTACTGGTTACACACACACACACACAAACAAAAATCTTCTTTGGTAAAAGAATATTTAGAGAATATGAGGTGAATAATTATAACAAATAAAACTGACAAAATGTTTTTGTTTAGACTTTATTTCTTAAAACTGATATATTTAAAAGTTTTAAAGGCATTATGATGCCACACATGGAAGTATGTGCCAAAAACATAGGCCTACTTTAAAAGTATGTATGTTTAAAACTGGGATGCTGAAAACGCTGATCTTATTGTGGGAAAAGAAGCATCTGAGTCGATAGCTTGTTTAAAGGCACTGGCTGGCATTATTTACTTCTCTTGTTTAATTTGACGATTTGCTCATTTGTTTGATTTTCCAGCTGTGTCAGCTGAAGAAATGTATTCATGCACATGTTATGTGTCTCCCGCCCCTCTCTACACACACCTGCGATTTCCACAAGGTTCAAAGAGGGAGGGAGGGAGGGAGAGATCTTGCAGACACACAGCTCCAACCCACAATTTAATATGTATGCTTTTTCTTCAGTTCATTTTGCCCATGACTAAATGGCCACATTTGTGCGAACACTAGCGCGGAGAGATTCGGAATACTTTCTTTCTTTCGGTTTTTTAAAAATACTTCTTTTGGAATTCTCGAGTCGATTAAAATGAACGTACCAGACAACATATGGTTGGATGCCAGCGAGCCTTTGCTGAGTGAAACACGACTCTCGTGGAGAAACTCGACGAGTTCCGTGATGTCTGTTTTCCCGCGTGGGAAGCTGCTGCTGGAGGTCCTCATGGTGCTCATGTGTGTCGGCGCAGTCACCGGTGCGGTCGTGTATTTCTGTTCTCTTTCTCTCCCGCACAATTATTTAAATAATTATGATGTTAAGTAGTATTTGAATTGTTTGTGAATAGAATACTTGGTCCTGCCGGTTTCTTCGGACAGTTATAAATCCGGTTTGGTTACTCTTATCTAGTTTGAGAAGTTTGTGGTATGACTTTCCTAAACAAATCCTAGATGAGAATGGACCATAAGAAGTCTTTTAACAAGCTATTGAACAGTAATAGACGTTTCACCCTGTTGTGTATATATATTGATATAAACTTTATTTCTCTACGTTTAAGTCATGGAAGTATTAACTGTAGCTATTGTTTTAAGTGACCGCATGCAGGTTCTTTCTTTAGGCAGTTTTAGTAAACTCCCACTTTACAATGCATTTAGTCCATTATTAGTACCATTAACCCTCGTGTTCTGTTCGGCTCATTTCTCGACTGAAAACGAAATGGGATAAAAGTTACATTTAGATGAATTTGCTTTATTGCTCTATTGTATTTAGAAATATTGCACAATGCATTTTTGGACATAGATATGGACTTGCAATATCAGTCGACACCAACCACTTTTTGTCTTATTTGCATTCATATCAGATTACGCAGCTGCTGGTAGGAGCATCTCCTCATGAGAAGTGGTTTTGTGTGTCTTTACTGTGCATTCAAGGTAGGCCATGTCAAACAGAACGATCTGTCCTGGCTGCCCGATTTCTTGCTAAGTAGCAAATAGAACACAAGGGTTAATATAAACTTAAATTTACTGTATAAATGTCACTGCCCTTTTGTAGTTGGTGTTTCCATTTATCTGAGAGTACTGTATTTTCCTCTGCTCTGACTCCATTTAAATGTAAAGTCATTTCAATTTCTGTTTGTTAGGAAATATCCTGGTCATCATGATTGTGGTGGCAACAAAGACATTCCACTGTGTGACGTCTGTGCTCATTATTAATTTGGCAATCAGTGACTTCCTGGTTGGCATTGGTGTCATGCCATTTGTGGCCGTTTCTATCATGAATAATGGATGGGTGAACTGCACTGTTAGTAAGGCCGGTTATTTATACATCTCTATATAAATAATAAATGTTCGTTAAAGCCTACACAATCACACTTCACACACCTCCTCCATACTTCATAATGAAAACATTCATTAAAAGAGACTTGCATAGAATTGAGATGAAACTACTATTAGCCTAGAAGTTTTGATTGTTATCCATATTGATTTTCTGTCTGAAGTTTTCATTTTTAACTATTATAGATCTATATACACTCACTTTCCACTTTAATAGGAACACCTGCTGATTTATGCAGTTCTCCAATGATGCAGATACAAGTCAAGAGCTTCAGTTAATGTTCACGCCAAATATCAGAATGGGGGGGGGGGAGTGACCTCTGGGACGTAAACCATGACGTGGTTGTTGGTGCTCAAATACTCAAAGCAGCCCTGTGGCTGGTTTGAGTATTTCAGAAACTGCTGATCTCCTGGGATTTTCACACACAACAGTGTGTAGAGTTTATAAGAAATGGTGCGCAAAACAAAACAAAAAACATCGCGTGAGCGATAGTTCTGTGGGCGGAAATGCCTCGATGAAAAGAGGTCAGAGGAAGATCACAGTGAAATATTCAAACCAATACATCTGACATCAACAACCGTGCCACATTAAAATATCACATTTCCCCCATTCTGATTCTGCACTAAATGTGCAGGTGTTCCTTTTAAAGTGGAGGGTGCGTGTAGATCAGGTGTTATATAGTGTTTATTGATTGTTCTCTTTATATTTACTGCAGGATTTATGTCTTTACGTGGGTTACACCTCCTCAGTCTACTGCAGTGCTTCAGTTCTAACGCTTGCAGCTATTGCTTTGGATCGCTATTACTCCATTGTGGATTGTCTGCGCTATAATTCACGCTGTACTGCATGGCGAATTGGTGCAGCTGTATTATGGATCTGGCTGCAGGCCATGCTCACCAGTTGTCCACCTCTCCTAGGCTGGAGTAACATCAGCTTTGTGAGGCCTATGTATAGTTGTGCTGTCAACTGGGCTAGCAGTCCCAGCTATACAGTCTTCATGGCAGCCCTCTGCTTTCTCCTTCCTGCCATAGTCATTCTCTTTTGCTATGTGAAGATTGTGCGAGTGGCCCAACACCATGCTCAGAGGATCCACAGCCTTCAGCAGCACTTTCAACACAGCAGGGGCCACCACATATCCCCACCGTTTGAATCATCCCACCAGTGTTCAGCTGCGGACCTGGAAATGCATGACCCATCCAGGCTTGTGTACTATGTAAGTGGGAGGTTTGTGTCAGAATCTCAATTCAATGTTCCTCATACTAAAGCAGATCTGGCTGGAGAACCAACTTCACAAATTGAAGGGAAGAGCAGCTCCAGACATTCCAGTCGACTTCTGCATACCTTCCTTGCTCATTTCCAGAGTGGTAGCACTCTGCAGAACAGTCATCCCCAGCAACATGGTGTCGTGAGACTT
Source organism: Ameiurus melas (assembly GCA_012411365.1). NCBI lineage: Eukaryota > Metazoa > Chordata > Actinopteri > Siluriformes > Ictaluridae > Ameiurus > Ameiurus melas. The sequence goes on along the minus strand of CM022778.1, from coordinate 12,580,488 downwards.
TTCATGGTCATTGCTGCTTTCTTTTTGTGCTGGACACCTTACATTGGAGTTGCTCTGGTGCAGGCCACAGAGACTGCCCTCTCCCGATCAGCGAGCCAGGTGCCACCTGCTGCTGTCACTTTCTCATACTGGCTTGTGCTGTTCAACTCAGACATCAACCCATTACTGTATGCTCTACTCAGCAAGCGATTTCAGGGGGCATTGAAGAACCTTAGAAAGAAGATGCAGGCCAGGTTTGGTATGGTTCAAAGGGTAGAAGAGGGAAGAACAGATGGCGAAGGGGGAAGGTTGACAACTCCGAATGATGTCACAGATCAGCATCGCCAAGATATTGGACCCCATCAGAATGGGTCTGTGTACTCCTCTGTTTTTACAATGAATACGACTTTTCCCAAAAGATATAAGCAAGAAGCAAATGAAGTCCTTCTACCAGGGAGTATGTTATCGTCATCTTCCTTTTCTACATCTTCCTCGTCTCTTTCTCTTTGTCATAAGTGCAGCAGAAATACCCCAGGAAATTCAGACTGCCTGCAGGTTCCCTCCAAGCCACAAGGGTGGGACAAGCTACACAGTACCTCTGTAGTCAACGAGAGACATGCAACTTTTTTTTATGGACAGATCGCAGTACGCGTGGAACAGGAAATTAGCTGAACAAGCTGGAAATGAACCTGCATGGTACTTTAACTATTGTATTTTAGGAGTTAATTGCATTTGTGCATCTGGTTGCTTGCAGTGATATTTGACTGTAAATAATTATTATTTATGCAAAATTTAATATAGTTTCATTTGGTTTGCATGGAGTCAATAAGAGACAATCCAAATCTTTATGGGGGGGCAGTAGCTTTTAGATTTTTGAAGTAATGTTACTAAGACTGAAATATTACTATGTAATTAAAAGCCTGTTTTTGTGAAAGTGTGTTTTGTGTGTGGTTATGTGAAATCCATCCTTAAATAAAGCAGTGAACAAATAAGACTTTGTTCTTGTAGACCCTGTAACATGTAGTCAACCTGAACACTAATAATATTAACAGTTATTAGTAAAACATAACACATCTGATTTAAAAAAAATCGTTTGGAGAAATTACGTTATGAAAGAAACGAAGAGATAGTCAATAATGTTTCTCACTAATGGACAGAGGGCAACAATTTGATGCAGACTCCAGCTATGTAGTGGAGCAGTAATGATATGGGCTGCTATAATTAATGAGTTGTATTCAGTGGAGTGTGATCTCATTTTATATGTAAAGCTGATTACTGATTCCGTTTACCACATTGGATTTAATACAAAATGAGCATGTGCTACATGCATAGGCTTAAATTCCAAGAAGTGCCACCACTTCTACCAATCCAAGAACTGAAATAAGACTTGCCATTCGTAAGAAAACGGTTCAACCCCTTTAAAGTTTCAAGCATTTTTTTTGTATTTTGAATTATATTTACATATTTTTTTCAATCAGTATTTCTATATTGAAGTTTCAAACCAAAAATAAGTTACACCATGTAGTCAAATGTATGTGGACACCAGACCAGCGCATCCATATGTTGGCCTTTCCCAAACTGTTGCCATAAAGTTGGGAGCACACAATTTTATAGGATGTATTTGTATGCTGTAGCATTACAATTTCCCTTCACTAAAACGAAGAGGCCTAGTCTAAAGCTGTTCCAGCATGGCAGTGCCCCTGTGCATAAAGTGAAGTCAAGGTTTGCCAAGGTTGGATTGGAATAACTTGAGTGGCCAACATTAAGCCCTGTCTTTATCCCCACTGAACCTTTGGGATAAACTGGAATGCCGACTGTGCCCCAGGTCTCTTCGCCAGACATCAGTGCCTAACCTCATTAAATGTTTTTGTGGCTTTAAATCTCCACATTCTAAAATCTGGTGGAAAGCCTTCCCAGAATAGTGGAGGGTATTATAACAGCAAAAAAGGGTACGGAATGTTCAAAAAGCACATATGGGTATGATGGTAGGGTGTCCACAAATTTTTGCCCATATAGTGTATTTTTGTTGGCACTTTCAATTAAATTGAAAAAATAAACAACCTTAAATATACTGCTTGCAAAAGTATTTAACTGTTTGGTTTTCACCAAACACGGCATCAAACATCTCCTCCTTGGTCTCATCTGTCCAAAGGATATTGTTCCAGAAATTTTGTGGTTTGTCCAGGTGCAATTTGGCAAATCTAAGTCGTGCTGCCATATTCTTTTTTTGAAGACATAAACCACCAGCTTCACATACAAAACATCCCAATGAAGCCACCAACAAGAAAACAACTGTTTACACAGCAATATTCATATAGAACTTCCAAGTACACAATCCCACATGTGCTGTATGCATCAACACATAACAATGCTGCACCACTGATGAACCTCCAAAAAACTATACATACTAAACACAGACATGTGTTTACTACAAGAAACACGTATCTCAAAACCAGACCATCACAAACTACACACCCCACAATTTAACCACACTTTCTCCGGCCACTACAACTTCAAACAAAGAGGTGAAGCCATCTTAATAATTAAAAGAATCACCACACATAACACTACTAGCACAAACCATGAAGGCAGACACATTATAATAAACATCTCTATTGTCAACAACCGGATATCTATAGCAAAGTATGTGGTCCAAACAGTGATTACACATCAATCTTCTGTAGCACATCTGACAAACTTCATGGACTCTCTGATTACAATCAGTGACAACGTTAACACGGACTTAGATAAAACCAGTAGTACACATAAAACACAGAACTGGCAGTTCACAGATTTTTCTTTTTATACAAAGAAAAACAAAATTGAACCCACAACCCACCCCTCCGGGTCATCATGGCTACCCATTAACTGTCGCTGGTTATAGAGATATTATAAAATTCAACATCAGGCGCCAACCTTTAAGTGGGTAGTGTAACTCCATAAAGTAGGCAATAAAGGGATGCCATTTATGAAAAAACTTATCTGTACATCCATTCATCGTATATCTTATTTTCTCGAGTTTCAGAAAAAACATCACATCCTTTATCCACAGGGAGATAGATGGGTATTTAGCAGACTTCCAATGTAACAGTAGGGAACGTCTTGCTATAAGGGATGTGAAAGCAATAACATCCTTTTGTATCGAGCTCAAAGGAATTGAAGCTTGAGGAATCCCAAATATCGCAATCAATGGACAAGGCTTTAAATCTACCCTGAGAATAGTGGACATGATGGTAAAAAAGCCAGACCAAAAACCATGGAGTTCAGGGCAGAAGAAAAACATATGGCCAAGATGGCAGGGAGAGCCATGGCATTTATCACACTTGTCCTCAACAGCCGGATACATCACAGACAATCTTGACTTGGACAAATGGACTCTATTTAAAACTTTGAACTGTATAAGTCCAAGACGAGCACAAGAAGTGGTAGTCTGTACCCTCCCTATAGCATGTTCCCAACACTCCTCACTTATTTGTACTCCTAATTCCGTTTCCCACGCATTCCTAATTTTATTACTCGACCCACCTTGTGTCAAAATAAAATCATAAATCTTAGAAATCATTCCTCTCTGATGCTTATTATTTGAAAACAGGTCTTCCCAGGCCTGTTCAGGAGGAGCAGAAGGGAAACCAGGAAGACATCTAGAAACGAAATTCTGTATTTGAAAATACCGAAAGAAATGTGTCAAGGGGAGATCGTAAGTGGATGCCAAATTGGCAAAGCTATCAAACACACCATCAGAATACAACTTCCTAACTTGTTTAATACCCTTGTCATACCACACTGAAAATGAGGAGTCCATACACGATGGGGGAAATAGATGGTTGTTCACTAAAGGACACAAAGAGGATGCACCTACAAATTTAAAATGTCGTCTAAATTGATACCAAGTCCTAAGTGTGCTGAGGACAACAGGGTTATCAGTATATAGGGAAAGTTTTGTAGGTAAAGAGGTGTAAAGTAGAGCAGGTAAAGAGGATTCCCTACAAGAAGATAATTCCAATTTAGACCAAGAAGATCCAGGAGATTGAACCCAGTAACAAAGTTTATGGATGTGTGCAGCCCAGTAATACAATTGAAAATTGGGTAATGCAAGTCCTCCCATAAGTTTACATTTCTGCAATAAAGACTAACCCTTGGTGGCTTCCCTCCCCAAATAAATGTACTAATTATCTTATCCAATGAATCAAAGAATGATTTTGGGAGAGAAAGAGGCACTTGTTGGAACAAGAAAAGAAACTTCGGCAAAATATTCATTTTGACGGCGTTGATCTTGCCAATTAGGGAAAGGGGTAAGTTACTCCAACTCTGAATGTTAGATTTAACCTTTGAGATAAGGGGAGTAATGTTAGCTGATAGAAGATTAGATAGAGAACGTGTCACGTTGATACCTAGGTATTTAAAACCTGACTGACTAAATCGAAATGGTAGATCTGACTGTTGGAGAGACAGAGCTGGAGTATTGACAGGAAAACAGTCGCTTTTATCTAAATTTAGTTTATAACCAGAGACAACACCAAAAGACTCCAGAATATCCAAGACAGAAGGCATAGAGGAGATAGGATCAGTTACATACAATAACAAATCATCAGCATATAGCGACAATTTGTATTCTACACCATATCGAACTATTCCTTTAAAGCAGTTCACAGAAACAATAAATGGTAAATGGTGCACTTATATAGCGCTTTTATCCAAAGCGCTTTACACTGGTTCTCATTCACCCATTTACACACACCAATGGTAGCAGAGCTGCCATGCAAGGTGCTAACTTGTCATTGTGAGCAACTTGGGGTTCAGTGTCTTGCCCACTTCGGCATCTGGAGTCATCCGGGCCGGGAATCAAACCGCCAACCTTACGATTGGTGGACAACCCACTCTACCACCTGCGCCACAGCTGCGAAACGATAAAAGAGTAGATGTCTGTCTATGGACTTGGCGATGGTTGACAACTAAAACACCAAGGAATTCACATATTACTTACCAGCACCATACACACTCCAAATATTATTATATATTATTCCAAATACATCAAATCCACAAACATCAAATCAAGTGCAATCAGTCACCATGCTCCAGTGTCTCTTATCTGGAATAAAAATCACCTTCCTAAGACAGACTTCAGACGGTACTTTAACAAATCACTACTCAAAGATCTAAAATTTGATAGCTATATCAAAAGAGAATGGGCATCCTTCATCAAAATAAAGGATTCTCCAGAAACCCCACCAACACTACTATGGGAAACAGAGAAAGCCATTCTTAGAGGAAAAATTCCTTGCAAACCTCATTAAAAGAAATGAAAAGAACAACATTTACTGCATTTGACAGACACTCTTATCCACAGCAACTTACATTTATCTCATGCATACAACTGAGCAGGGTTAAGGGTTTTGCTCAAGGTCCCTCAAGCGTGGCAGTGCTCTGATTTGAATTCACAGCCTTCCAATCAGAAGTTCCTCGTCTTAACCACTGAGCTACCAACTACCACAACAAATCCCAATAATTAGAGAACTTAGCAGGAAAGACCATACAAACCCCAGAGGAAATTAATAATGCATTTAGGACATTCTTTCCAGACCTACTGTGGGGGAAATAAATATCGGACACGTCAACATTTTTTTCAGTAAATATATTTCCAATGAGGTTATCCACATGATAACCAGTGTTAACTCAAGAAATCCGGAAATATAAAGAATTCACAACATTAAAGTCCATAAATTAAGTTATGTGTAATAAAGTGGAATGACACAGCAACATGAACAATCAGAAACTGCATCCAGCATTTTACATCACTTAACTCAGTATCAAAATTTAATTGAAATTGAATTGAACTGAGTCAAAACAATTTCCATCCATCCATCTTCTACCGTTTATTCCTTCTTCAGGGTCGCGGGGAACCTGGAGCCTATCCCAGGGGGCATCCGGCACGAGGCAGGGTGCACCCTGGACAGGAACCACTTTGGTAGGTACTAACCACTAGATTAGGCAAGATAGAAAAAAATTAAAACCAGAAACTAGATCAAAATCAGGAAGACAATCAGTCAATCAAAGGCTTGGTGCCGACTTGTACAAAATGACACAGAGTGTATACTTTGCAGTAAGTGTATGGCGTGAAAGTCCTTTGACGCTGTGAGTTTGGGACTGGAATTGAGTCCACATGTGTGTGGTCAGTAATCAGGTGAGTGTGAGCGTGGGAGAGTCTTTGGTAACTGGGTGTTGTAGTCCTTACCCTCATGGCACCATGAGTCTAGGATCTCCTTTATGGTGTAAGCAGGCTCAACTTCAAAGTCCAGGGGTGCTGGAGGGGTGGAAGAGGGAATGCCTTCTACAAGGGCAAGTGGAGTGACAAGTTTAAGCAAGGAGACATGAAAGGAGGAAGCCAGACAGCTGTGGCATGGTAGCTCCAGCTTGTAGATGACAATGTTTATGTGCTGAAGGATGTTGAATTTGCCAGTGTAGTGGTGTGTCAACGCCCTCCACGCTCTGACACCAGTTTCTGATGTGTTAACCTCCACTAAGTAAGGTCGGGATGTTAGAAGATAGATGTGGTGAAAGCTTTCTTGAGTTGGGAAAATTGATAGATTTGATACAAAATAGATTGATAGATTTGATCAGTCAGAAGGTCTTTTGGGATACCCACACAAGTTCCAGAGCAGGGCACTGGGAGTGGGGTATCTGGTGGCATAAGCCATGATAACAAGTTGTTATTGGTCACATATACATTACAGAGAAATAAATTTTTCTTCATATATCCCAGCATGTTAGGAGGTTGGGGTCAGAACACAAGGTCAGCCATGAAACAACGCCCCTGGAGCAGAGAGGGTTAAGTGCCAACAGTGGCAGCTTGGCAGTTCTGGGGCTTGAACCCCCAACCTTCCGATCAGTAACCCAGAACCTTAACCATCAAGCCACCACTGACCCTATGATGACTTCCTCCAGACCTTGGTGGTGGGAACCTCCCAGAAATCACAGGAGCACACAGGATTCCAAGATGCTCCCACACACCTTGATGGCGTGGGATGGAACTGCTGGGTGGGCCAAGGTGTCTAACATGGCTTGGGTGGGTGTGCCATCTGGCTTCACTGTGATGGTGGGAGATCATGGCTGAGAGTGCACGTGGAGGACACAACTGGCTAGCAAGGGCTTGTTGACCTGGAGGGGTGACTGAGGGACTGGTTTGGTAGGCATGGGTTTGAGGCATAAGTGGGGTGGCTCCTTTGAGCTCTCCTATACTTAGGGAGACAGTCCACGTTGTGCCAGTATCTCCTTAAACTTGTCATAGTCAGCTGCCTCCCCTAGTGGCAGAGTGTAGTAGGCCAACTGGGCCTCCCTGTGAGAAAGGGGGCAATGATCTGAGCCCAGTAACCTTCGGCCATTCGTTGTGGGCAGCAATGCGCTCAAACATCGGGCAGGGGTCTGGGCGAGGAGTGGCAGAGGCCATGCTTAACTTACAGAGGGATAGCAGACAATTATTAAGACAATAGCAGGGCAGAGCCCCAGCACCATGCTCCTGAGTAACCCCCTGTTGATGGAGGTTGGTCTTTAGTAGTTGTTTAAGAATGGCATCCATGGTGTGGTGGGGGCTGAGTCTGTGTTCATGCCTGCATTCTCCACCAGTGTAGGAACTGACAGCTGTGAAGAGCAGAACACCACCATGGCAGGGGCAATGTTGCTGCAAAAACAGTTAGTTTAGTTTCTTCAGGGGAAGAAGTGAGGGGGAAGTGGTGTGGTGGTGATTGAGGGGGATGTGAGCGAGGCTGGCTTGTGTCATCATGGGCTGTGTTGGGAACGCTGTGGAGGTATGTCCTGCTGGGCTCCATGGGCCAGGCGTAATGGTGTGGGCAGTGGGGAGGCGATAGCCAGAGGTCCTGAGCTTTCCTGTGGGTGCCAGGGGTGAGAGCTCTCAGCAATGTGGAGCAGGCGAGCAGTTCCGTCGTTGCTGTCTGGGGTTTCTGCAAAAGACAGACGGAAGAGAACCAATATCTTTATGGAAACAGAATCTGCTCACCCTATTGCAGCCACGGCTCCCTCTTATATTCTCTCGGCTTCTCTATTACTTCGCCCCACCTTGTGGTCATGTGCCCGCTCGCCATACAATACAGTAGTGTTGAAGTGGTGCTGTCCTTTCAGCACCACACCGGCAGTTGTGCAAGGAATGTGCTGAGCTTTGTACATGGGACTGAAGACTCACACAATTTCGATAGTAGACAAGCTACTAATAAAGAACTCCAAACCTTAAGATAACTTTATAAGCTATTACTGTTATTCTTAATTAAAAGTTAAAAACAGAAGAACACAAGAGCTCAGCCAGCTGTGCACTCAGAGTGGGAGCAACGCAGCTACCCTAGCTGACTTTGGGCCTCATTTATCAATCTTTTAGTAAAGTTGTGCGCAAATGTTTGTGTAAACCAAACTGAACTAAACATTTTCACTGGATTTACAAAAGTTTGTGTTTGAATTGTATGTTGATGAATGGGTATCACCTATGAAATTATGAAGCATGTCACAACACAGCTGATTTGCATCTAGTCATGCCCACAAAACTCCATATAAATTGTGCAGAAACAGCTGTGAGCATGAAATGATCCATCATAATAAAGCCTGAAAAATAGAAGTGGAAGTTATTCTACTTGAAATAGACCATGGCTTAGTGGTTAGCACGTTCGCCTCACACCTCCGGGGTTCGATTCCCGCTAGGGCTGTGTGTGCGGAGTTTGCATGTTCTCCCCGTGCTGCGGGGGTTTCCTCCGGGTACTCCGGTTTCCTCCCCCAGTTCAAAGACATGCATGGTAGGTTTATTGGTGTGTCTAAATTGTCCGTAGTGTATGAATGGGTGTGTGAGTGTGTGTGTGATTGTGCCCTGCGATGGACTGGCACCCTGTCCAGGGTGTACCCTGCCTCGTGCCGGATGCCCCCTGGGATAGGCTCCAGGTTCCCCGCGACCCTGAAGAAGGAATAGACGGTAGAAGATGGATGGATGGAAATTGTTTTGACTCAGTTCAATTCAATTTCAATTAAATTATAATTGTATAGAGCTTTTAACAATGGACATTTTCACAAAGCAGCTTTACAGAAATATATAATTCAGGATGTAACATTTTAACATTTTTAATTGTCCCTAATGAGCAAGCCAGAGGTCATTGTTGCAAGGACGAACTCAGATAATATGAGGAAGAAACCTTGAGAAAAACCAGACACAAAAGGGAACCCATTCTCATTTGGGTTACACCAGATTATAAATAATAATAAATAATTCCCTTATATAACTTTATACTATATGGTGAAAAAGTACAATTGTGTAACCAGGAAATTCATTATAGTTTTAATACAATGTCTGTTTTGTTTAAGTTAGCAGTGGTTCATTGATGGAGACTTAAGTGCAAAACTGCAACTGCAACTGCAGTCTTAAAGCTATCATAGCAATTGTAGTCCTAAGCCATGGTAGCACAAGTGTCAGTATCAATTACAGTCCAATGCCATCTTCATGGTTTCTAAGTGATGCCCTCCACAATAATATCATGTATCCCATCCTCAGCAGCGAGTGGTTTCCAAGTGATGAGAACTCAGAAGTAATAATAAATAAATAAACGTGCACGTATATAGCGCTTTTATCCAAAGCGCTTTACACTGTGTCTCATTCACCCAAGGCGCTAACTCACCATCGGGAGCAACTTGGGGTTCAGTGTCTTGCCCAAGGACACTTCGGTATGTGGAGTCACCCGGGCCGGGAACCGAACCACCAACCCTACAATTAGTGGCCAACCCTCTCTACCAACTGCGCCACAGCCACCCCCAGTAGGTTATCAGGATAGATCAGGCAGGTCCAGAGAGCAGAAAAGGTCAGCATTACTGGTCACTCAGCAGTAGAATGTGTAGCTTGACAGAGGGAGAGAGAGAGAGAGAGAGAGAGAGAGAGAGAGAGGGACACAAATTATTAGATATGCTTATTATCACATAATGGTTAAGGACAAGGACAATGTACATTGTGTGCAGAGTGCAAACAGGGACTCCAGCAAGACTAGCAATGACAATAAAAATAAAAGAGGAGCCAGAAGGAAACACAGATATGAGGTTGCCCTGGGACATAAAGCAGCCAGCCACTCTACCGTCAACAAACCTAAGTGAACATGTGACAGTGGGAGTGACAGCATCCAAACATCCCAGTTCACCAAAACACTCTATGCCCATGAACCCTCTAGATCTGCTCCTTTACCTAAGAAAATTGAGTCCTGAGCACTAATCGGCAGGCTATTGCTAACTGGGGGCTTTGTAAGAGAAAGCTCTGCCCTATGCTGTAGTAGTCATTTTAATTACTGCAAAATGCAGTAATGGAGCCAGTGCAGGGTGGATAAGATAGGGGTGATTCAGTCATATCTTCTGGTTCAAGTAAGGAACAACAAAACTTGCATGTGTCATGTGCGTCGGAAACATTTCTGGAAGTGAAGTTATTTTTATTTTTGTTTTTTGCACACACAAAGTATTCGTATCATTTCATAAAATTGGAATTAAAGCACCAGTCACATGGATTACAATTAGGATGCCTACATGAACTTTTTGTAGCTTGAAAGTTTTGGTTACATGGGCTGTAAATGGAGGGACAGAAATCTCCCAGGTTTCATTTTTGTTCCAAAGATCAACTAAAGTCTTATGGTTTTGGAATGACAAGAGGGTGAGTAATTGATGACATTCATATTTGGGTGAACAAGCCCTTTAAAGTGGAGGTGAGGTCAAGTGGCATCATGTGATGTCACTAGAATACCCATAATGCAATTCTTTTCACTGGCGTGAGTGTTTTGGTATATCACATATACAGTATCTCACAAAACTGAGTACACCCCTCACATTTTTGTAAATATTTGATTATACCTTTTCATGTGACAACACTGAAGAAATGACACTTTGCTACAATGTAAAGTAGTGAGTGTACAGCTTGTGTAACAGTGTAAATTTGCAAAAAAAAAAGTGAGTACACCCTTAAGTGAAAATGTCCAAATTGGGCCCAATTAGCCATTTTTCCTCCCCGGTGTCATGTGACTTGATAGTGTTACATGGTCTCAGGTGTGAATGGGGAGCAGGTGTGTTAAATTTGGTGACATCGCTCTCACACTCCCTCATACTGGTCACTGGAAGTTCAACATGGTACCTCATGGCAAAGAACTCTCTGAGAATCTGAAAAAAAGAATTATTGCTCTTCATAAAGATGGCCTAGGCCATAAGAAGATTGTCAAGACCCTGACACTGAGCTGCAGCACGGTGGCCAAGACCATACAGCGGTGTAGCAGGACAGGTTCCACTCAGAACAGGCCTCGCCATGGTTGACTAAAGAAGTTGTGCAAAGAAGTTACATGCTGTCATAATTTCAAAATTCATCCAAACTAATTGGGAAGAACTTGTAGCAAGACAATGACCCAGAACACAATGACAACACAACAAAGGATTTCATCAGGAGAAAAACTGGCCAAGGTAATCACCAGACCTTAACCCAATTGAGCATGCATTTCACCTCCTGAAGAGGAGACCGTATGGAGAAACCCCCCACAACAATCAACTGAAAAAAGTTACAGTACAGGTCTGGAAAAGTGTCACAAATGATGCAACAGTTTGGTGATGTCAGTGGATTACTGGCTTGAAGATGTAGAAAAAATATAGAAACATGTTCTTGGTTCTTGAAGTGCTACTATGCTGGGCAGAGTATGAAGCAGTTGGCAAGCAATTACCAGCAATTATGGAAAGATTGTAATGCAGTCAGACTTTCAAACAATTCGGTGAACATTTCCAGGCTCAAATAATGCTCAATACATTAGATTAACAATGAGAGAACTAATAATGCCAACGTCGTGCAGTGCTCTATAGCTGCCTTGCTGGAAAATTCTTTCAATTATTCTGACTTGCCATATAATTTGGACACTGTACTAAATCCGAAATTGCCAAAGCGTTTAGCTAAACTTTGAATCTGAAACAGTATGGCCTAATCTTGTGCACATCACCCTGGACAAATCGGAAGCACTTTCTTTTAAACTGCTGCAAAACATTTTTGACAATTTTAAAAACAATTTTAAATGCTTGCATATGCTTGCACAATGTGTTAATATGTACAGAAACTCTCTTGAAAACGACTTAAAAAAAAAAAGTCAATACATGCTACTTGGTGTCGTCTCTTTAAGAAAAATACAAAGCAAATGATCCGGCCTTCATATTCACATGCAAATGAAGCTCATTATCATTAGAACATTTAATTATTCAAAAGGCCATCCTTACTAAGAATGCAATTTTTACTAGTCATAATTTCATTTTCACTTGTAAAAATTCCATTCTAGAAATCGGAAGTGCAACTTCCACTTGTAAAAAAGACATGACTGATATCAACAAATTACAACTAGTAATTTATTTTACTCATTTTTATTTTGACTAGTTAAACTATATTGCTCCCTGGGATAGGCTCCAGGTTCCCCCGCGACCCTGAAAAGGAGTAAGATGGATGGATGGATGGATGGATGGATATTGTTAATGATTTCTTAAGATGTATTGTTAAAGTTATCGATAAGACGTGGAGAAAGAAACATAATTGTGGCGAGACGTCAGAAATGTGATCAAAAGGGGGAAAAAAAATGTTGAAACCCTACCGATTTACATCATTGTTTTAGTGCTGTATAAAAGCACGAGCATTGACTGTAAATGTCAGACGATCTGCAGATGTCTCGGCTTTTGTGGAGCTCCAATAAAAGTCTCATTTTTGGCATCTTAAACCCCTCGGAGAAGGTGCTTTTCCACTACAGGTGCCACTAAATAGTTTTATTTGGAATATCGAAATATTTTGTAATCCTTTCTCTCTCATTTGTCTCAAATAAAAACCTCAGTCGAACACTGTATACCAGAGTTCTTCTGGAGTAGAGGATCTTTACTCTCGTTGCATTCATTCATTCATTCTTACTAAGCGTTTTAACTACAACTTCATTCATTATTATTTATTTATTTATTTATTAGGACACATTCCTCTGCAGCTTGTATGATTCTGGCTTTAGTCTGGCCGACCCGTCGGCTATCTTCAAGGCTTTCCGATGTACTGAACGAGTTGCCGTAGCAGCAGTGATTGGCACTCCCACATAGTCGGGGAAATATGGCGTCAGGGTGCGCACGGCCGAGCTCGAACTCTGCAGACGGATAGTGAAACTGCATTTCAGGGCCGTCGAGCAGCTCTGTGCTTGCAAAGAGCAGATGTGGAATCGGTTATTTTGTTAATGCAGACATGTTGGAACCCATGCATAAGTAGCAAAAGTCATCGTGGCATCGGCCCGGTATGGAGCCTTCTGGACGAGGCAGGTAAGCGCAGGAGAAAAGCCAGCAGATTTGTGTTCACCCAGCCGGGACCTAAACCGTGCTAAATAGTGCTCCGGGCTAACAACATAGTGCTGTAATGCAGACGCGCATGCGCAGTCGACTGAAACAACCTTCCTGCCACAAAGTGGTCTGAGCGCAGTGCACTTCAGCGAATTGTGCGTGAAAGTTGAAAACTTAAAAAAAAAATCCCCATGCGTAAAATGGCAAATTTCTTTTAAAGAAAGAAAAAGAATCATATGCGTATTGTGTTTTGAGTGTAGTTTTAAAAACTCGACGGAAGTGCCTTTGCTGTGAGGAAGGTAACGTGCATTATCATGGTGTGGTCACTCGAAGCTAGCTAGTTAGCACGCAATGACTCGTGCAGTCGAGTGTGCTCTTGTCACTTTTTTCTTTTCTTTTTCTTTTTCCTCCACTGGCCTTATTTAGCTCGTGCAGCGGTTGTTTCCTGCAAAGCTGCAAAATGTTATCTGATTGCATGCAACCGTGTTTTGCATAAACTTCTGCTGTGCGCGCGCGCGCACGCTCGTGCATTACACAATTCCTGCTTTGCGTTGAAATCGCACCGAAGATTCCTGTATACCTCCTTTTATTCGAAAACACAAGAGCTCCGACAAAGCACGCGCCGGGAATGGCCTCCGGAAATGTGCACGTTTCCCCGAATCCCCCAGATTTGATCTCGTAATTTCTGCTCTGAAACACAGTCACGCGCTGCATAGTCACTGATACCGGTTCGGTTTAAAATGTAAGTAGCTCGTGCCTGTGCGAGACCTGTTCTAATTTATCCATGCTTGTGAAAAGGTTTATGATGATGATTTTTTATTTATTTATTTAAATAATAGGATTCCTTAACACTACCCAGCACGTTTTGTTTACTTGCTCTTTCCTGCTGTGCATGCATGTAGACTTTCAGGACAGTTCTCATGCAAATCAGATGGGGTTTATTTACTTATCTGATTGTGCTTGTGTACTGGACAGTGAGTGACCGGAAGCACCAACATGTCAATACAGGACTGTGTGATGTCCGACAGATAGATAAAGCAAGGTGTATGTGCTGCAAGATGTTCTATCAAAACAACAACCAACCAAACAAAAACCCACACACCATCAGTTTTGTTTGTAGTAGAAAGCACGACATGTTCAAGGACCTTTCTTTCTGAGTGTTTAATTCATTTATTTATTTTTCAATCATAGAACATGCTTAAATAGTTACAATTGTTTCATTTATTGTATCGAGCTTTATATTGCCCCAGTGACGGTAGTATCGCCAAGGTGTATTAAGATTAAAACGCTAAAAGTAGTCCGCATGAACAGTGATCTCGAGAGATACGAAGAGAACATGCGTATCAACTTTCATTTAGTGTGATGGTATTCTCTATCCCGTCCCCAACGAATGATTCCTTTCGTGCATCGTGTAGACCCCTGCGTGAGAGAAGATGTCTGCCGCGCCTTCTGGTTGCAGAAACATCTACAGTCCATAGTAATTTTACTCTTTTGTGCTGTTTTGGTGACAGAATCAGAAAAGTGTTGATAAAGGAGCACAAGTATTTACCACATGCTATTGATTCAGACACCTTTCCAAGCTAACAGAAGACAGTTGTGGTTACAGGCAATTAGACGAGATGATTTGATTGGGGGAGCTTGGTCTTGGGTAAGCAGATAACTGTCATACGGTGTAGTTGACTTGCTAACGATGAATTCAACAGGATTATTTATCTGCTAGTTAGTGATCATGCCTAATTTATATTGCTTTAACAAACTTGCGTAGTGTGCCTAAAATCTACATCAAGAAACTGGCGCGATCATACTAGATAGCTAGTCCATGTTCTTACTGAGTAGTTGCCGCGGTAAAGAAAGTTTTGGTTAACTAAATGTTTCCAGATTCAGGATTCACAACAACGTCTTATCGTAAAACTTTACTACTTGAACGTGCTCAGAAAACAACAAAGTTGTAAGCATGAAGAGACTTGCGTGCTTTAAAATTCTCTTTGGTGTAAGTGCTCAGAGTTTCTATGAGATGTATTTATATTTGAAAGGGAGCTGAATGGCACTTCCTGTCTCTTAGTGGTAATCCATGTTAATAAGTGCATAACCTTTTGAGCTAATCTCAAGCCTTATGTCATTCCTAGGTCAAATTGTTGATGCGTTCTTCAGTCAGATTTGAAAGGTCACGTTGCAAGCCTACTCCGGTCTTTTTGAAACCAGTTTGTGTGCATCTCCTTTGTTTACAAACACCAAACGGGTCTATTGATGATGATAGTGTGGGGTTTAAAAAAAGAACGTAACCTTTGTGCTCCAAAGATGGCTATGTCTGTAGATTATTAATGGGAATATTTAAGCATTCAGACCCCTTCAGTTTTTGCGTACTTTGTTTTTAAGAGTTAAATTAAAATGAAGTTAAAATGGCAAAGATGGTGTTTTTAAAAAAAATTATTTATTCAAAATTAAACTGAAATAACATTTCAAGATGTCTGTCTAAATTGTGCTCAGGTGCATCTTGTTGGCTTTACTTATCTTCAGATGTCTCTAGAACTTGACTGGAATACCTGTGGCAAGTTAAGTTGATCGGGACATAATTTAGAACGGCACATACCTCTATGTGTGTATAAGGTTCCACGATTCACAGTGCATGTCGGACAAATCAAACCATTTATAAAAGCTCCATCATTGTAAAACGAAAGAAGATTTGAATCACCAGGACTCTGATTTCAGTTTATGATTTCGAATAAATTTGTGAAAGTCAGAAAGCCGCAAAGGTGGAAGCATACAATTGTCGAAAATGTCTGTGTGCATTAATATTGCCCTTCGTTGGAACAAAGACGGCCTAGCCCACACCCTGGGAAACAGCCCCAGACCATTATCCCTGTTGGTTCTATGTGTTCCAGTAGGTAGCAATCTCCTGGCATCAGCCAAACACAGATTTCTCCATCACAATTCCAAATAGTGAAGCGTGATTAATCATGCCAGTGAACAAATTTTCACCTGTGGTGGCATGCGTTACACCACTCCAGCCTAACTTACTTGTGGGAAAGGTGGCATCCTATGGCAGTGCCATGTTTAAGTCACTGAGCTCTTTAGTATGACCCATTTTGCAAGTGTTTTTCCATGGAGATTGCATGGCTATGTTTTTGATTTTATGCACCTGTTAGCAGTGGGTGTTTCTGAAACACATTAACTCAGTAATTACAGACTGACCGGTCGGTCTTTGGCACCAGATCCACTGGGCTGCTTCAGTCTCTGTGGGACTCCGTGATTACAACCATGTTCAGCATAGCCTCAAGTTCATCCCAAACCACATTTTTTTTGTGTGTGTGTTCAGGCAACTGGAATGGGTGTTCCACGTACATCCACACCTGGAAGAGTCTCAGTGTGGGGTTCACTGAGGTCTGTGTGACCAGGTAGAGGTGAAAACACGTCAGAAAATTCCTCCTCCACCCTGGCAATCTGTGCTCTCTAGGACGGTGAGAAGTGGTCTCCACAGGGGACCAGAGGGAATTGGGTTGCGCTTTTTAGACCACACTTGCGTCCGGTCCCAGCTTCTCCATCTCAGGAACCAAGGTAACCAAAGCCTCAGGAACAGCTCCTCTCCATGGTTTCAGGATATTGATGTGGTTGACTCTCTGTTCTCATAGTCAACTTGTCTGACTTGCTGTGTGACTTTAAAGGATCCTTGCCACTTTGTGAGTATTTTAGAACTCAACGGGGGTAGCAAAATGAGTACTTTATCTCCTGGTGCACATAGGCGTGCATGAGTACCCCTGTTGTACCACCGCAATTTACATTCTTGTTCCGGTAGCAAATTCTCCTGTGTTAATTGCCCCATTCTGTGGAGCTTTGCTGTCGGTTCAAGTAGGTATTGAATTTCACTTTCCCCAAATTCCCCTTGAACCAACTTTAAGTGTAAGATGCCATGGGGCTTGTGCTCATACAAAAATTTGAATGGGGGAAAACCCAGTGGAAATGCTGGTGCAAATTGATTTAATCTCCAATAATATGTAAAGTTCTCTTTTGGTATCCTGACACAGGAGAAAGCATTGAAGAGTGCCTCCGCAACACTGCATGCTGAGATGTGCAGAGACACTTCTATATCACATTGCGTAATCCACCAGGAATAACACAAAGCAGTATCCTCTTGTGCACCTTTCTAATGGCCCTGCGAGGTCCATAACAGTTCTTTCAATGGACACCTCAATTAATGGAAGCTGGTGAAATGGCACCTTTTGGTGTGGCCTGTGGATTCACCATCTTAGATTTGTGACATGCCGCACACCACCGGTGAATATTGCTGCAAATATCCGGCCAATAGTAACAAGCCATACGATGGTTGAGTGTTTCATTTTTGGCCTGGGGTTATGATGAGCTGCATGAAATAGAAGTTCCCTATGACTCTGCGACTAGCAACTGCATTGTCTCTTCCTTAGTTTGAGTGTCCTGTGTCATTTGATGGAACCTATCCATAAAAATTGAAAAAATATGCATTAGGGTCTTGTTGTGTGACTGCTCCTAGGGGATATCCCAGAAGGGAATCCCTGTCAAGGGTGGAGGGGAAGAGCCTTGTCTCCCTGATGCAGAGCTGATGTCGATGGCCCCGGAACTGCCTCCTCAGCCAATGATGCACATATTCTGCAACATGCCTTGATGCTACAGGACCCATCCATAAACATCTACCTAACTAATGTTTGAAAACCTGGCCAGTTTGTCCCAAGAAATAGTGGATGAGAGAGGCGAGGACTAACTTCCGCCTCTGTTTTATGCTTTTGATTTCGGAATTTAAAACTGACTGACACCAGCAGCTGTTCATGAACATCCCCATCCACACACTTTACCTTCGCTAATTTCCCAATGCCCCATATTGAATCAGGCTTCGATGGGCCAAGGCCTGATATGTACTCTGTTGTATGCTTATTGACATGCAATACGGTCCTGTTTGATCGGGGAGCCTATGGCATGTCCGGGATCTAATTCAGCATTCCTGCTTCCATGGAGACACACTGAGCCTGGAATGTCCAACTTTCCCTGCCCGGCCTGCGGACCTGCCCGACCTGCGAAATAACGGGAGGAACTCTGGGGCGGATGGGCCCTGTACCTTGGTTCTGGGAAGTTTGGACTGAGGGACTAGATTGGGGGGAAGAGAGAAAACCAGTAACCTCTGTCAGCTGCACGTCTTCATCAAGGTACACAGGCCTGTGGCACTGTACCCACTTTGCCGTTCTTGTTGGGAATCGAGCTTTTGCTCAAATTACTCCAGTACCTCTAGCTCCATGATCTGGTCTGTATCCCGCCAGCTCTCAGCCTGCTCCTATGCAAGAGTTTCAAAGCGCAGTGGTTGCTCATGGCACAGGTTGAGGAGTGCTTGATGTTGGGTTTAGTGGAGGATTTCTTCGAGCAGGAAATTTTCCACACCAGCATCAAAATACAATAAAAAACTTGCAGCGTTCGCACCATCAGGTTCAAATTCATGCTGCTTTGTGTGTGTTTTTGTGTGTCTCACATCTCTGCCAAGTCTCTTGCTCAAGGTAGTCTGTGAAGGCACAAAAAAGACACAAGTAAAGTCGGGCTAATAAAACACAAATGAGAATCATCACTCATTACCTGCTGGTTTGACCCACCTTCTCCATGTCCACAGCTGACACTCGACCATGCCCCTACCGCCTTACTTAGTATGGTTTTTGTTGACGATTATCCACTACCTCATCCAATTCCATTTTACTTTGTGGTTTTCACTTGTGTGCTTCAGTTAAATGTGAACTCTACAGAAATCCATTGAAAAAACAAACAAAACAAAAAAAAAAACAGCATCACATTTTATATGCTGTGCCCTTTATTTACAGTCATCATTTACAAATGTTCTTTTTGTGGAATTCTGTGTTGTAACAGGACCCCTGTCTTCCAAACAGTTCCACTTTCAACTCATCAGTCCACAGAACATTCTCCCAAAAGGTTTGAGGATTATCATGGTGTGTTTTGGCAAAATTCATTCAAGCCTTAAATGTTCTTCTGGGTTAGCAGTGGTTTCACCTCGCCACTTTTCCATGGATAACATTTTTGCCCAGTGTCTATCTGATAGTGGAGTCATGAACAGTGACCTTTATAGATCCAGCAGAGGCCTGCGGTTCCTTTGATGTTGTCCTTTCCTCTTTTGTGACTTGTTGGATAAATCGTTGCTGTGCTCTTGTAGGAATTTTGGTAGGCTGGCCACTTCTGGGATGCTTCAGCACTGTGCTGAGTTTTTTCCATTTGGACATAATACAGAGCTCGAACTGAACTTTTTAATTGGTAGCACTGGTGCTCCCAATTTCAAAATGTTAGGAGCATCAGCAGACATTTTGGAGCACCCACCGAAACTTAAGAAGCACCACAACTACCACCACCGCTGGGGCTGAGACCGTTAGGGCTGCACAATTAATTGAATAGTGATCGCGATTGCGATGTTGACTGCCACAATTAAATGAACATGATCGACTGCGATATTAATGTTTAAAGTTTGTTCTCCGCTCATAGAAAACTCCGCTGCAGATCAAACCAAGCACTTCCTACACTTACAGCCAATCACCATAAAGCGACACAGGGATGGCATCATTTTGTAGTGCCAAAACTCCGAAACAGAGTTAGCATTTTAGCCCTCGCGCTGCCAGCTTCGCTTCAATATCCAGAGCTTTGTGCGAGGAGAAATCATGACACTAACATGTTGCTAAATGGCACTACAGAGGTTGTCGCGGACATTAAACGTCATCACGCCGAATGAAGAAAAAAAAACAAAAAACACCACAGATAAACTCTGGGCTCTACAGTGCAACCATTTCACTCGTGTTTGTGACTGAAAAGTATTTTATGCGACTGTAAATAAATATTTAATCGCACCAGTGCGAGTGACCTGTTCGGAGTTGTATAATACAATCGGGATTAAAAACTCCAAAATGCATATACACCGAGCAACATTTACTTTCACACTGCTTTTCATCTTCTCGGTCAACCGCACAAGTGTGTATATACAGCAAAGAAGCCATTATGATGAAAAGTAACTCTGTACATCATATGCTTCAACTTCCCAATTTCACAAACCAACATCTTCTATTGATCCCGCAAAATGACCTGAACTTGCACCTGCTCGTGTAGACACAGAGGCGTTGTGCGGAGTAAATTAATAATAATAATAATGCTACAAGGTGGGTTTAATTCAAACTTCTTTATTAAAAAATTCCTCACCAACCATAATCATGAGTAGCAACTGTTCAGTCTGTAAACATAAAATACACTGCTGCTCTCCTTCACTAACTCTAATTCACTTCATTTAAACTCACGGTTGCCAGATATCACTAGATAAATCAACTCCAGTTTCCATGTTTTGATTTATTACCCCAAAATTATCAGCAGACATGGACACTGTGCTGGTGGAACCAATCTATAACTGATAAACAAACAAATATAAAACTACTAAAAGTTAAAGACAGAAATGTGATTAGTTATAAACAAACAAATATAAAACTACTAAAAGTTAAAGACAGAAATGTGATTAGTTATAAATAAATAATTTTATATAAGAAAAAGATACAACTTCATTAAATATTATTAAATTAGAAATTAAATCTTTAATTACTATTGGTTGCATTTAATATCAGTTTGACATTAAGTTTAGTTTGCTGTTTTATTAGAAAGCTATTAGTCTTTTTCCTAATGTGGATCATTTTTGTGTTGGTCTACTTTTAATTGGGACTCATTATTTTTAAGATATTTAAAAATAAATATTTCATGCTTGTTTATTTATCAATTAACCAAAAGTATCTCAATTGCTATTAATTTAACTCAATTAACAGTGACCATGAGCAGAGAGCTTACATTTAACTGTTCATGACCTCCTGATTAAAGTTTAAACAAAAAAAGATTAATATCTGGATTGGTATCTGCTGTAAAAATCCTGATCGGAGCGTCAGTAATGAACACCATTAAACTAAAGTGCTTCCCATCTGACGGGTAAATTAACTTGCCCAATCACGTCCTATGTGAGATTATTCAGATATATACACAAAATACACAGAGCGGTTCGAGAACTAACTCCAGCCCAGAACCATGGCAATGGAAAATGTCTTATAGTGTAGCATTAAATATATTTAAGAGGAACATACTTTAAACACTGAACATTGATGTTTATTCTATTTGTTTACAAGGTGGAACAGGTTAACGGTTGTATTTTGCATACAGTCTGTAAAATTTACTGAAAATATTACATTTATTTTATCAGAAGGTAAATGAATGTGTCATGGCTCACACTATGTTCCTAAATTCTGTCATAATTGACCAGCTCAAGTTTTCATATGCCTACTTGTGTTATATTGTGGCGTGAAAATGTAATAAAGATATGTTGTCACTAAAATCAGTTAATGATCAAGATAAATAAATCGAGATCTCAGTATTGATCAAAATAAATTGGGATTATCATTTTGGCCATAATCGTGCAACCCTACTTTACATATCCTGTGGCCAGGATTTGTAATTTGGTCTTCTGGTTCTCTGTCCCTCCTATCTGTCACTTCACTGAAGCTGAGGCATCGAACATGGTGATGGTGTTAAAGTTCATGTTCAGCTCTGCCAAATCTGTAAGCTTTTTTTTTTTCCGTTGGTGGATCCACATTCACCAAATGATTGCCATCACCAACTCCATGAGTTACATTATCTATAACTTTAGGTGACGTACAAAAGAAATGTGTTCTTTTCATCTTCTCTCTCCAGCGTTTTACATTTTGTGTGCTAGTTCGCTCCCTGTCACATGATAATGGAGCGCAGTGAAAGGTAGTGATTGACGGCTAATATTAATCAGTCTAACATCTGCATTAAAGTTAATTATGTAAAGATGAAGTTTAATTGGTTATTTAATATTTGATAGAATGGTGGACCAGTCATTGTATGAGCTCACAGCAGGCACATACTGGGCAATAATTAGCAAATGTTTTATAGAGAAATGAAAACAGGTTTCACCACAACAATTATTTGCACTCACACAAATGCGCCTACATATATTTTCAGGTCTCACACGTATTAAATTTCAGGAGCATATGCGACCGAAATGGTTGTAATTTCGAGCCTTCTAACAGCTCTCACTGTGGTCCTTTGGAGTCCCAGAGCCTTTGAAATAGCTTTGCAACCCTTCCCAGACTGATATTTTTTAATCACCACCTCAAACAATTTGAGTGGCCTGAGCCTTTTCTGAATCGTAATGAATGCAAAACACTGAATTTTATCTATAGAAAATTTTAAAATAGTTGCTTTGAACAAAGGTTTGTTATAAACAAAATGTGCTACAATTCTGTGAAAAAGTATCTGCCTGATTTCTTCTGTATTTGTGTGTCATAATAAATTGTTTCAGAAATTACAACAAAATAAAAATCTAAAATAAAGCCAAGGCAACCTGAGTGAACACAAAGTACCGTTTTTAAATAGTTATTTATTGAAGCAAAATAATTATCCAATGCCATTTGGCCCTGTGTGAAAATGTATTCCACAAGAACGCCATACCTACGGTCAACATGGTGGTGGTAGTGTGATAGTGTGGGGATGCTTTGTTGCTTCAGGGCCTGTGCAACTTGCAATAATTTCTCTACCAGAAAATCCTAAAGGAGAATGTCTGGTCTTCAGTCCATAAATTGAAACTCAAGCGCAACTGGATTATGCAGCAAGACAACGATCCAAAGCTTAGGAGTAAGTCCCAAAAGTCAGCGAAGCACTGATCTTCAGTTATCTGAAGTGTTTGCTTGCAGTTATTGCTGGCACAAACAGATTTTAAGTTTAAGGCGGCTTTTAGGTTTTCACATGGGTGTTGGATAACTTTTTTTTTTTTTTTTGCTTCAATCAAAAAATAAAAACGGTTTACTCATGTTGACTTTTTATGTTGTATTTCGTTTCGAGATCTAAAACTATTTAGTATATGAGATGCACAAAAGCAGAAGAAATCAGGAAATACTTTTTCACAGCACTGTACAGCATAGCTTAAATAAATAATAAATTCTCACAAAAATGTGATTGTTTATGGAAAATGTTGAAAATGATCAAATGAAACATAATTAGCTCCTTGGCAGCATCTGCACTGTCTTTTTAACCAGAAACAGTACTCCAAATTCGTCTTAAATGCCCGATTTCTGCACCATCGATCTCGGGCACAGGGCTGATGTCATTTGAAAGCCACCGAAGAGGTTGTTTTAAGAGTTGTAACCATATAACCTATAATTGGTGTTGATTGTTGTGATCTAGAGTCTATGTAGATCTAGATGTCTATATATTTTAAATGTATTGGATTGATGCATAATTAATGGACTTAGTTGGGAGTTTTTCCACTCGATTTAACACAAGATGTCCAAAAAGTGCAAAGTATTTTTTTTTTTTGTGATGCAAAGCTTAACAAAGCAGACATTTGTTTGTTGTATTCACCTCCTGGGTCAGTAACCAGTTATATCTGCAGTGCTTTTGGGATTTGTCTCCACCTGCTTTGCATGTCTTGATTCTGATATTTTGCCCATTCATCTGGGAAGAATTGCTCAATCTCTGTCAGATTGGATGGAAAAGCAGGTTTCATGTCTGTTTCCATTTACAGCATTTGGTAGATGCCCTTATCCAGACCAACTGAGCTTTGACTGGGCTGTTCCGGCACATGGATTAGAGGTCGACCAATTAGTGGATAAGGTTCAGGCTCAGTTCTCATTTCTATAACTGAGCAGTTGAGAGTTAAGGGCCTTGCTCAAGGGCCCAGCAATTGTAGCTTGGCAGTCAATAGTCCAACAGCTTAACCACTGAGTTACCACTGCCCTTCATGTCTTGGCAGGATTCGACTATTAGACTAGGTCTGAACTTTGATTATATTAGATGTCGACCAATTAGTCGATTTTACTGATACCAATAAATAAGTTGGTCGGTACCTGCCGATAACTGATTAATCCAATGCTAGTTTTAAAATTTGACACTGAATGAAAACAGAACTCTCCAAGTAAACTGTCTGAACTTTATTACAAAATACATTACTGACTTGGCCTTGAAAATGTACTATACTTTTTAAAATGAAATAAATATTAATATATTAACTATTAATGAATATAAAAGTAAATAAAATAAATCCAAAATGAATAAAAAAAAAAAAAACATTTCAAATAACAAAAACTTCAGTTTTAACCATTTTGATCCGCGACTGAAAAACGGATAACTGATAGTTCCAGCAATCGTTTATATGTGCCGAAAAATCAATCGGTCTACTTTGGATAATTATCCTGTTGGATTGTGAACCTCTGCGTCTTGTTCCATCTGATTTTCTTGTATCTCTTGTAGCTGAATTGATCAACTGTTCAATGATTAAGATGAGTGCAAAGAAAGATTAGTTGTGCTCTTGTCCTGTGATTTTTAAGAAGATTCATTTTGCACAAAGCAGGGACACCAGCAAGACTATCTATGATTGCATAACTAATAGAGAGAGCCATAAGGTAATAGACATGAGGGTACAATGGGACATAAAGTGGCCAGCCACTCCACCATCAACAAACCCGAGTAAATGCGTGAGGGTGGAACTCCATAGGGTTTTTTATTTTGTATTTATTTATTTATTTTTTAAATAAGCAAATCATTAAATACTTGTTTTGAAAATGTTTTGATCGCTTTTGTGAAGTTAGCACAGACATAGCTTCCTATTCAGTGAAGGGAGCTGATGACTGTGAAGTATGATCTGCAAGGATCGAATAGGTTTCTATCTTATTTATAGCAAATACATCATCAGTCATTTCATGACTTTGTGGGAGGTCTTGGCATGGCACACACACAAGGGCACATCTAGATATCCCAAAAATTCTAGCCCAGAGCAAGGATTTGAAGTAAAGTAGATTGCTCATATGCTCTGTGATTGTATCACCATTTGTTTACTGACCATTAATGAAGCTGGAACACTATAAATTAATAGAGAATGCATAATAACAAAGTAAATGCAGCAATAATTGCCAATAGTAATTATAGATTATTGAGTCTCAATGATGGGAGTGTGTGTTAATCACCCACCTTATTCAGGGAGTGTGTGTCCACACCTTATTCAGTAAATTAACATTCCTTCCTTGAATTGAAATGGGTGTGTTGGAACAGTGGAAACACTAAAATGTGCAAGACAGGGGTTACTCCATTACCAGAGGCCTGTTTCATAAAGCGAGTTGAACAAACCCAGAGTTGCAGAGTATATTTTGTGTTGACAAACTCAAACAAATCCAACCCTGGTTAATTCAGGTTAACAGCTTTCATGATGCTGGTTATCAACTTTCTCAGTCAACCCAGGTTTTAACCCTGAGTCAATGTTTTACTCGGCCTGCTTGTAAACATAAAAGCCAGATGTTAGCTGTAAACAGCCAATAGTGGTCAACTTAGAGGAAAGCAGGTGTGCATACTTCCAGTCAAAGAGCAAGAAAATATTATGTGGAAATATGAGGAATTTAAACCTGCACTAACCACAAAAAAGGCAACATCGTTGTCAGGAAAACTGCTGATTGTGTAAATGCGTAAGTTTGCTTTTATAGGCTCATAATGGGAATAAACAGGTTGAAAAGTTTTAACCCCAACATATTTCATGTAATTTCATTTAATGTATCTAGAGAACCTTTTCTGTTTCTGTATGAAAGTGTTTCTCATCCTGTGATCAGATTTCCTATAGTGTTCCCCAGGGTTCCATTTTGGGTCCTCTTCTCTTTTCTTTGTATATGCTTCCTCTAGGTTATATCATTGAGAGACACAACACATCGTATAATTTTTATGCCGATGATACTCTGTTTTATCTTCCTGTGGAAAATAATAGCTGCTCTGTGTCTAGGCTGTTTGACTGTCTGCATGACATAAAATGCTGGATGGAGATGATTTATTTATTTATTTATTTATTTATTTTTTACAGTTAAACAACGATCAAACTGAAATAATTGTCTTTGGTCCATCAGGTCTGTCCTCTGACATGTCCGTGAGCTTGGGCCCCTCTCTTCTAATGTGTGCGAATGTGTCCAAAACCTTGGTGTCATTTTTGATTCCACACTGTGTTTTGCTTAGCAGATTAGTGCTGTTGTAAAAATCAGTTTCTATCAGTTACGATCTATTGCAAGAATCACGATGATACTCTCTAAGAAGGAGTTCGAAACTGTTCTTCTTCCATTTGTAACATCTAGGTTGGACTATTGTAATTTGCTCTTTCTAGGTTTGCCTGGAACAGCTGTAGATCGTTTGCAGTTGGTACAAAATGAGGCAGAAAGATTACTGGCTGGCAGTAAAAAACATGAGCATATTACCCCTGTTCTCACTTCTCTTCACTGGTTAATGGATAAGTACTGTGTTGATTTGACAATTTTGCTTTTTGTTTTTAAAGCCTTGCATGGGCTTGCTCCTCATTATATTTGTGGTGATCTCACCCTGTACACTGCTCCAAGATCTCTTCAGTCATCCAGTCAAAGACTACTCTCAGTTCCTCGTTCAGGTTTTAAGGGTAATGGTGACGGGGCTTTCTCCATCAGTATGTTTACATGGAAAACAATAATCCGATATAAACCCGATTAAGACAACTCTGATTAAGAAACTAGCATGTAAACAGAGATTATTCATTACTTTAATCCGATTAAAGTGATACTCAAAGTATCAAATAAAGACGTGGAGTATTCCTCTTTTAATCACATTATCGACGTGTATTACAGACATGTAAACAAATTAATCGCACTGTTTAAGCCACGCGGGAATTTTCACCGCATTTTGTGTTTCATCGCATTTTGTGTTTCACCGCATTTTGTGTTTCACCGCATTTTGATCACACACAGCAGCGTTCAACCATTTTACAGAAAATAAGAGCACGGCTGCATCCCAAACCACGTACTTGTATAGCAGGTGAAATACATGTATTTCTGCTACGATATAGTAGGTATGTCCACGGTTTGGGATGCAGACCACGACCTCAATCAGTCGTCTATTCAGACGTACAGCATGACAAATAATTAACCGCACTTGAAGCTTTTGTAAAAATAAAAATGAAACACCCGAAACTGTATACAGTACCTTAACGAAGACCAACTGTATGTCGATGCGTGAAATTCAGGAGGAAACGTCGCACGGCGTGGCGCGGGGACGTAATGACGTGTGACGTCAATCGATCTATGTTCTATAACATGTAAAACAGGAACATGAAAGGAGTATTCTAAAAGCTACTCATGTAAACACCTTAATCTGAATATTGTCTTACTCGGAATAAGGTCAATAATTAGATTACTGCCATCCATGTAAACGTAGTCAGTGGCTGTTCCTAGGCTTTGGAGTAGTCTTCTCCACATTAGAATCTTCCCCATCCATTTCTATATTTAAACCATCTTTGAAGACCTATTTGTATGTTTTAATTGAGGGTGTAAATTTTTCATTTGTCCTTTTCTGGTTTTTGTCTAGTCTTTTCATTTGTTTAAATTGTTTTATATTTCTTGTACATCTGTTGTTTTAAATGTGCTTTATAAATCAGTAAACTAAACTAATGTAAATGTGAATTTTTGAATTAAGTAGTAATTAAAAAAAATATATTTGTGAAAATATAGGAAAGATGGCACCGCATGAAAATATGTACCACTCGCAAACAACTGCAAAGTACATTCAGTTTGCTATACAGTAAAAGTATGGCTTTTTTATTTGCGCAGCAAGAAGCTGGTATAGATAAACTAATGCATTAAAAAGTTTAGTTAAAAAAAAAAATATATATATATATATTTATATATATATACGTGTGTGTGTGTGTGTGTGTGTATATAAAATAGAATTATTTATTTTATTTTTTTTGGGTCAAGTGCATCCTGGATTTTCTGTTTGGGCCCAGAATTTACTTTCAGTGCCTCATATTATTTGACTCATTGGGACAATGGAAACAAAAAACATGACGTTTTAGTTTTTTATAAACTGCAGATAGAGCATTTAAAAGCACCTTGTGTTTCTTTCCTCCTTCTTGCTCCCACCTGTATCTGACAAATCTTCGAGGTCTTCAGACTATTTGATTTTGACTGTTCCACTGATCTTGGCTGAAGGTTATAGGTGACTGTGTCTTTGCTGTGGCTGCACCAAGGTTGTGGAACAATCTTCTTACTGTTCATCTGATGTGGTCCCTGTTAGGGATGTCACGATACAGAAATGTAGTAGTCGGTACCGATACCACCAAAAGTACACGATACTCCAAAGCCGATACCACGGTGTGGTTCAAAAAAAACAAATTTAAAATAAAATTACAAACTCCTGGAAGACATCCTCCTCTGGCTAATAATAAGAGAGAGAGAGAGAGAGAGAGAGAGGGATATTTTTGGTGGCAGGGCAAAAACGTTTATTAAAAGCATGAACATGTGAATAATTATTAGTGACATTAGGCTACATTTAGCTGACCGGTCACGGGCTGAATGGCGATGCATGGTGGTCCATTAGGAGGTAGTTTATAACATTGCAATGCGTTAGCGTTGTTAACAAATAACCGGCTATCGCAATCATTTCATGGAGCATAACGTTAGCTGGTTTCACAGCAACAATGCCAGCTGCCTCAAACAAATATAATATAGGACCGTCTTTCAGGTTCTTCGGCAAATTCCAGGTGTTTCCTCGCTTTGTTTGAAATGAACAATAGCATCAGTTGCACAAAGGCTACCTTTTCTCTCAACGAGCTTTCCTCACTTTGTCTCTTAATGAGTCGGGATGGACCTAAATTTCTGTAGTTTTTCCCGTGTGCTTGTTGGCATTTTTCTTCTTCTTTACCGCTTGTGGTCCGACTAAAACACTTGCGTGTATTTGCGCGTATTTGTGACATCCCTAGTCCCTCTTTTATAGCTTTTTAAATCAAGACTAAATCTAAAACTATACCCTGCTTCTATCTGAGCTTAATGACGTATCTCTGGTTGTTTGTAAAAGTGCTTTATAAATAAAGTACCTACTTAAACTAGTAGCTTTCCTCTGTTTGCTAGTCCAGCCTGTGTGGTTCCTGATGGACAGTCAAACAAACCAATAACAACCGAGCGTAGATAATTACTTCACTTAAGTTTTTTTTGTTTTGTCTGGCAGCATAGACACATGGTTGAAAAGATGGAGGAGTTGTTGATTGAAACATCAACACTGCTGGATTTTACAGCCAACAGTTGTTGCCAATCTTGCCTTCGCATTTT